>CM047872.1:14225113-14685636 GCA_026212405.1 Petrea volubilis | reverse complement strand
AGATGGAACAAATACCCACATCTCTTTGACTAGCAAGGCCGAATTTCGGGGACGAAATTCTTTTAAGGAGGGGAGGATTGTAAGGACCCGAATTTTCCTTTCGATTATATATATATATATATATATAGATATACCTATATACCTAAATGTGAACAATTTACATGTTTCTATGTATGAGTGTCATATTTTCATACTTTTTGGTACATGTTCGTTTGAGTGCAACATGTACACGTGTAGGATTCATTCTCGTTTAGTTAATCGCCATACAACTATAAAATTCAGAAATATAGGGATAAATAGATACATATATCTATATATACATGGTTTATAGGTATTATATACTTAGTCTTAGTAGATTTCTTGTAACTTTTCTAACTTTTGCAAAAAAGCCCCTAAAGTATAGGTAAATTGTATTTCTACCCCTAGATAGTATTTTCTTCCCTAATATGAATAAATTTATATAATATACAAGAATATATATTAGTTTTCAGATATTTAAGGAAGGGGGACGAATTTTTTGAAGGGGTTTTGGGAGGAAATAGAAAATATTAAATACTAGGCTTGTTTGAGTCTTAATCCTCCAAGATTGCCAAATACAATGTATAAATACACTTGGCATACACCTTCTAGAGCTATAACTACTTGGTGGCCATGGTTAAAGTAGCAGCAACACTTAGCTACTTAGACCCAAAATACTTGGCCAATTAGGGTAATAATTAGACAAGGACTCTATGCTATCTTATTCTGCTATGTCTTGTTATTAGTATATATGAATCTATTACTTGGAAAAATACCAAACCACCACACACACACCCTAAAATCCGGCCACACACACACACACTTTCATTCCTCTTGTTTTCATTCCATTTTTTCTAATATCCTTCAAGTCTTGAAACCCTCTCACCCCTTCAAACACTCACCCTACTTCAAACCCTACAAGGAGAAGAAGAAGACATATAAGGTAGAAATTGGCCTATGGGCATGCGTTAGGGTTAGAACTTATCAACTCTTAGTATTTTATCTTCCCCAATTATGCGCTAGGAGGTGACCACAAGTTGGTTTCCATCTTGGGTCCAAGGGGATTACAATATGTGTTAATATGTATGTGTTTTGATGCATGGTAGGTTACAATCTTTGAGTAAACATGCTGAAATTTATGAACCTATGCTTAAGGATGCTGAGTTCTATGTTATCATGTTTTATGCCTTCTTATAGTCTATTTATGTGCTAGTAGTTAAAATATTAAGGGTTCAAAGCTGGAAATTTGAGGGGTACACATGCTGAATCACTGTTCATACAGAACTTGGTTTTCGAAGCTGAAAAAGTTCGATTTTTGCACGGCTGGAAAATCCGAAAATTTCCAACCAAAAACCTGGTTTATATACTTTAATTCAGTGTAGAATAAGCTGTAGAAACAGGTTTGAAAAGCTGGAGGTTTGGGTTACGAGAACTGGAAATTTCAGCGGTGCGCGCTAAAAGTGTTTTGCGTCGCAGTCTGCAAATTCTAGCTCTCGTAAGCTGAAATCTCGGTATTTTTCCAAATAAATGTCTATTTACAACCTTATACATATATATGAAGAGTTTCAGGAAGTTTGGAGGCTTGAAATTTCTGTTTACATGAGCTAATGTCAGTTTCGCAAATCGGAAATTTTGTTACTCCATGCTGAAATTTGTGCACTGGTCACTGAAACAGTTTGTGTTATGCTAAAATTGTGATTCAAATGTGTTGGAATTATGTGTGTAAGGGCCCTATATGTGTTCGGTGTGGATGGGGATAGAGTTCGGCCGGGCGGCAATGGGCTTGCCGGTCTTAAACCAGTTCTCGCCATCCATGTCCTATTCCCATCTTGCATGGACGGAGAGTTCCATGTATTGGTTGTGGGTCGTAGGTTTTGGCATATACTCGAGATATGACCACCGGTGTGTATAGGTTGGGTGGGAGTTTCGGTTGGAAATTTGGTTACGGCCCGGCGAGATAAGGTAGCCACCTCCGAGGTGGAAAATGGTAACAACGTGTTGAATTGTGATGCTCTATCAGATCTGGAAATTTATATGATTTGATCATGAAAACTGAAATTTCTATGGTTTTATGTGTGGTTTATGTGCTCGTATGACAATATGCAATTTCACACGAACACCTATGTCTATGCGAATTCTACTCACATGTGTATATGTGACATGTTGCTTTCATCATGTTTTTAGCTGGATTTGAGACACCGAAGTTAGGAACGAGGAGGAGGTAGGAGGTCGCTTCGAGGCGTTTAGTTAGTTATGATATGTATTAAGTTAGAAACTTGAAAGTTAAGAGTGTGTGCATGTAATAAATGAATTATGTAAACCTCTCTTTGGAAATAATATGAGCTTGGGTTTTCATGTGTTTGTGCTAGCATGTTTGGAGAAATGGTCTATGAGAGATGTTGCATAATTAATTAGAGGTTCGGGGCGTCACACTATCTGATGTTCATGACGTATTTCATGTGTCGATGCTTAAGAAATATCATCCGGGCTCCCTCTACTGTTGTGAATCATGATTCCCTCGAATCGATAACGACTTGACATATGTAGAGGATCCCGTTCGCATCCTTGAAACAAGAGATACGACCCTTGAGAAACCGCTCCATTCCTGTCAGAGTCTTTGGAAGTATCATAACCTCGAGGAGGAACTAAGTGGGAAAAATTAGAAGATATGATGAGCAACTTACCCACATCTCTTCCCCTCTTTTTGATAATCGGGCCAATTTCGGGGACGAAATTCCTTTAAGGAGGGGAGGACTGTAAGGATCCGTATTCTCACTCCCATTAGTGTCTAAGATTAAATCTATTGTGCTTCTATTTATATTTCTAGTTATATGTTTTCATAATGTTAATACTTTGTGTTGCTCATGTTCGTTTTTCGGCAAATGTTACAAGTTAGGATTAGTTCTTGTCTATGTTTAAGCATCCATATCCAACTTATATATCATGAAATATCTGTATACAAGCTTAGGAATATTGTATATGCTCAGTTGTGTAATAAGATTTAGAAGATTTCGGAAAACCCCTAAAGAATGGAGAAATTGCATTTCGACCCCTAGACATTTTTCTTCCCTATTATGCCTAATTATACATAAACTAAGGAAAAAACCTACAAGTTTTCAGAAAAATAAAGAGGGTGAACGTTTTTTTAAGGTATAAGAAACATAAAAATGTTTTATACTTGGTAGAAATCATTCTCAAGTCTTCATCCTTCAAGTAATGATGATTATGTACAAGTGTGCATACACTTGTATAATTCTTTCTAGATATTGTTATACATGTATGGTCAAATTAGCCTAGACTAACACTTAACCTAATTAGACTAACACTTAACCTAATTAGGCTTGTAGTTGGACACTTAGTTGGAAAGAAAGCAAATGATGAGATTAAGACACAATAGTATTTTAATGCTATTTGTACATTACTAATTATAAGAAGGATTAGGCATTAAGCATAAGAAACCACAAAAATCACCACACATCCCCTAAAAAACGTGCACTCTGCCCTTATAGTCTCTTGCCTTCATCTCTTGTAATTTCATCACAAATTTCAGCACTTTCATCCTTACACTTCCATACAACCTTTAAACTACAAGAACCTCTACTACTAGAAGGTAGAAACCTTGCCTATGGCATGAGTTAGCTTAGGTTTTTATGAAAGTATTAGCTTCATATCTTTCCCATTAGACCTTAAGAGATAACCACAAGTTGGTTTCCATCTTGGGTCTTGGGGGAATACAAGAATATTTGGGTATATGCTTATAGTGACATTATGTGCATCTTGCCCTTGAATGTCTTGAAACCATGCTGAAATTTGCTTGCAAAAGGTTCAAATGATGCTTAGTTATGTATTATGATGTTTGATACTTTTATTACTTCAATCATGTGTTAGAAGCTGAAATTTCGTGTTTGTCAAGATGAAATTTTAGTTCAACACTTGCTGGAAACACTATTCCAGTGCTGAAAATTTTGTTACAAGGCTGAAAATTGTTATTTTTGCACAACTGAAAAATCCGATTTTTCCCAAACTTAAAACCTGTTTTATATGTTGTAATTCCAGTGGACAATAAGCTGGAAAAACAGTTTTTTTCAAACCTGTAAAGTTCGGCTTCGAGGGCTGGAAATTTCAGTAGGCGCGCACTTGAGCATTTTGCGTCGCAGTCTGAGAATTCCAAGTCTTGTGGGCTGGAAACTCGAAATTTATCAACCAAAACTTTATTTTACAATATTAGAAACATATTTGTGAAATCCCAGCAGGTTTTAGGCTAGAAATTCCATACTTGCAAACTGAAATTTTCTGCTCGTCGCAAATATTCGCAAACTGCAAATTTTCAGTTCGTAAGGTTGAAAAATGTGTTCGTTTATGTGAGATCAGTGTGAAAGCATATTGAAATTTTGTAAAACTATGTGTTATACATGAAGTTATGTGTGCATGTTGGGCCCCAATGTGAATAGGGGTGGATGTGGTCGAGTTCGGCCGGGCGGCGTCGGGCTCACCGGGCTTAAATTAGTTCTCGACCCTCCATCGTTGCCTAATCCCTCCTTGCATAGACGGAGTGTCTATGTACTGAAGTGGGTCGTAGAAAAATCGGCATATGCCCGGGATATGACCACTGGAGTGATTGGTTGGGAATTGGAGTGTCTGGTTGGAAAATATCGGCACGAAGTGATAAGGTAGCCGCCCGTTGAGGTGGAAGAAATCAAATGTGAAATTATGTGATTTATGTTCATAAATTTCTGTGATATGGTGCACAAACCTCACACGACCACCTTATGTTATATGCAAAGTTCTACTCAACGTGTTGTTGACGTGTTTCATGTAAAATTGAAATTGAAAAAAAAAAAAAAAATTATAAATCGGGTATTTCATAATTAGCTAGAAGTTTCGGTTCGTCACAGGTGGTATCAGAGCACGATTTTTGGGACGTTAGGAATTTTGATTATGAATTGTCTATGTTTGAACTTGTTGTGTAGCAGATGGCCTATTCCGCAGAATCCTCTAACCGTAGGTCGCGCTATCCGTGTGGGGCTGCCCGAGTGTCCTCCGTCCGAGTGCACCCGCCCCAAGTTGATGAACTTTTAGTAGAACTAAGGTTGCTGGAAGAAAACTATGAAAAGCTTCAAGAGGATCTTTACCACACCCGTCTTAGTTTGGAGGGAGCCCAAATCACATCTACCAAACACATCAGCATTATCAAAGTGTGCTCGAGCTTTTGTATAGCATGAGTAGGAAACTTGTTGGAGTCATTGAAGAGAATTTAATTCCTAAGCCACCCCCGGAGTTAGTGGTTATAACTCCGGAGAGGGTACTAGCCATGCTCCCTATGAGCTTGAGTAAATTAAGTGTCTTGAGAGCACCGTAGTGGTTGTCTAGTGTAATCGGTGCTCGTGTAAAGTTTGATAGGATATATGTTTTGCGTTTGCCGTGTATGTTTTTGCATTTGCCGTATGAGTAACTTCTATGTAGATAGATTGTGTAAGTCTTATGTAAATAGAAATAAATGGGTTTTGTTTATATTACTAAACTGAATTTTTATGATGTAGATGTCGAATAGACGAACACGCGGTAATAACGGGAATCCGGAGGGTCAACTTACGGCTATCGTTGAGAGAATCACTACAATTCTTGAAAATCAGCATAATAATAATCACAATCACATAGAAACAACTAACGATGCCATTGCTAACTTTCTTAAGTTAGGACCCCCGAGTTTCAAAGGAGAACCGGACGACGTCAAAGCCACTAATTGGCTAGAAGCTATCAAGAAAATTTTTGAAGTTATAGACTGCGGAGAAGAACGGAAGGTCACTTTGGCTACATTCCGGTTGGAAGAAGACGCACGGCATTGGTGGAAAAGGGTCAGTGGAAAGTGGGAAGAAGCGAGGACTCCACATACATGGAACAATTTCGTTCGCGAATTCAATACACAGTATGTTCCTCGAGTGGTACAAGAAAAACGAGAAAGAGAATTTTTAAACTTAGAACAACGAGAGTTAAGTGTGGCCCGATATGAGGCAATGTTTACCCGGTTAGCCAGGTTTGCCCCTTATTTTGTTGAAAGTGAAGAAAGAAAATATGGAAATTCACTAGTGGTTTAAGGATGGAGTTAAAGACAAGATGGCACCGGTACAGGTGCAAACGTATACGGCGGCAGTGGAAACCGCCCTGAAAGTAGAGAGCACTACGGAGTAGTTAAAGGTTAAACGTGGCCAATTCGTGAGACCGTCTCCTTTAGGGAGCCAAGCCGGGAGAAATTTCGGAGGAAGTAATAAGGTTGCTAAGACTAATATTTCAGGACCCCGGATGAATACTAACACTTCCCTACCCCAACGGAACCTTTCGTGTACCTACTGTGGAAAACCAAATCACACTGAAAGTCAGTGTTGGGTTAAGGCAAGGAAATGTACCCGGTGCGGAAGTAGTGAGCATTTCATCAGGGACTGTCCGCAAATGGGACCTTCACGGGAACGAGTTGCCAAGGAGAACGGAAAGCGTGGGGAAAAACCACGAGTGCAAGGCAAGGTGTTTGCCATTAATCAAGAAAGGACGTCAGAACCAACAGTGGTGGAAGGTACGCTTCCGATTTGCCAACACTTGGCTAAAGTTTTGATAGATCCTGGTTCAACGCATTCTTATATATCGCGTAATTTGTTTCTAGTTTAATGCTTGAACCTGAAGTTTTGCCATATGAATTAGAAGTAAGCACACCTATGGGAACCTCATGGAGAACCGATCTATTATATAAGAACTGTGAGCTAGTAATTGGTGGAAAACCCATGAGGGCGGACTTGGTTTTATTGCCTATAAACGAATTCGATGTGATATTAGGAATGGACTGGCTAGCATCTCACTATGCCCAAATAAATTGTCACAATAAGATAGTGCGATTA
The DNA here is from genome assembly GCA_026212405.1 of Petrea volubilis. NCBI lineage: Eukaryota > Viridiplantae > Streptophyta > Magnoliopsida > Lamiales > Verbenaceae > Petrea > Petrea volubilis. The sequence goes on along the minus strand of CM047872.1, from coordinate 14,678,731 downwards.
TGTATACCGGGCCAACCCGTAGTTGAAATAAGAGGAAACAAATTTTCCCCTTCCATATCAATTATTTCGGCCATGAAAGCTTATCGACTACTTCGAAAAGGAAATGATGCATTTTTAGCATATGTATTGAATAAACAAGAAGATAAAAAGAAAATTGAGGATGTTCCGGTGGTAAACGAATTTGTAGATGTGTTTCCCAATGATCTACCCGGACTATCTCCACATAGGGAAATTGAATTTACCATTGACCTAGTACCAGGAACAGCCCCGATTTCCAAAACCCCGTACAGAATGGCCCCTGCCGAATTAAAGGAACTTAAGACTCAATTACAAGAATTACTTGATCAGGGATTTATTCGGCCTAGTTCTTCACCATGGGGAGCCCCAGTTTTATTTGTCAGAAAGAAGGACGGTACCTTACGACTTTGCATTGACTATCGATCTCTAAACCAAGTTACTGTTAAAAATAAATATCCACTACCAAACATCGAAGAGTTATTTGACCAACTACAAGGAGCTTCCGTGTACTCTAAGTTGGACTTGAAATCAGGATATTACCAAGTCCGAATCCAAGAAAACGACATAGCCAAAACAGCTCTTAATAGTCGCTACGGACATTATGAATTTGTAGTAATGCCTTTTGGACTAACCAATGCACCTGCTATATTCATGGACTTGATGAATCGAGTATTCCAGCCTTACTTGGATCAGTTCGTTGTGATTTTTATAGATGATATCTTGGTATACTCAAAGACCAAAACGGAGCATGAGAAACATTTGCGCATAGTTTTGCAAACTCTAAGGGACCAAAAACTTTATGCAAAATTTAGCAAGTGCGAATTTTGGTTAGAAAAGGTATCCTTTCTCGGTCATATCATATCCAAAGAGGGAATCTCAGTAGATCCAGAAAAGGTAAAAGCCGTTGTGGAGTGGAAACAACCTTCTACCGTCACTGAAGTTCGAAGCTTTCTAGGTCTTGCGGGGTACTATCGAAGATTTATTGAAGGGTTTTCAAAAATTGCTCGACCACTAACTAGGTTAACCCAAGCTAAGGTCAAGTTTGTTTGGGACCAACACTGTGAGACTAGTTTTCAGAAATTGAAGAATTGCTTAGTCGCCGCTCCTGTATTAATATTACCTAATGGGAACGATGGATTTCAAGTATACACCGATGCCTCTAAAGAAGGATTAGGTTGTGTACTAGTGCAAGATGGCAAGGTAGTAGCCTACGCTTCACGAAAATTAAAACCGTATGAGGAAAACTACCCTACTCATGACCTCGAATTAGCTGCTATTGTGTTTGCACTCAAGAAATGGAGGCATTATTTGTATGGGACAGCTTTCGAGGTGTTCACAGACCATAAGAGCCTGAAATACTTATTTTCACAAAAGGAATTAAACATGAGACAAAGGAGATGGATGGAGATGATTATCGACTATAACTTTAATATTCAATACCATCCGGGAAAAGTTAACAAAGTTGCCGATGCATTAAGTAGAAAGGCCACCATCTCTTGTTTGGCACTTAAGGAATGGAAGTTGTTAAATGATATTTCTGAGTGGAATCCTAAGGAAAAAGAGTTAGGAATTTTATTTTCCACCGTTCAAGCGCAACCTGCGTTATTAAGAAAAATCAAGGAAGCTCAAGAAAAAGACGCAAAACTTAAAAAGATCATGGAAGAAGTTGGTAATGGCAAAAGGGCCGAGTTTGCCATGTCCAACGACGGGATTCTCATATTTCACAATAGGCTATGTATCCCCGATGACAACAATCTCAAAAGGGAAATATTGGAAAAAAGTCACAAATCAAGATACACAATTCACCCGGGAATCAATAAGATGTACAAAGACATTAGAAAACAGTATTGGTGGACTAGCATGAAAAGAGAAGTGGCGGAATTTGTATCCAAATGCTTGACATGTCAACAGATAAAAGCCGATCACCAGAAGCCCTTTGGTCTCTTGCAACCACTACCTATTCCCGAATGGAAGTGGGAACACATTACCATGGATTTCGTTATGGGTCTACCCCGCACCTCCAAGGGTCATGATGCGATTTGGGTTGTAGTGGATCGACTTACAAAGAGTGCCCATTTTATTGCCTTTTCAAAGACTTGTTCCTTGGATAGAATGGCTGAAATTTATAAACAGGAAATAGTCCGATTACATGGTATCCCCGTCAGCATTGTTTCAGAAAGAGATCCGCGATTCGTGTCTAAGTTTTGGCAAGGGTTGCAAAGCGCGCTAGATACTAAGTTGAACTTTAGCACGGCTTTTCACCCACAAACCGATGGACAATCTGAAAGAACCATCCAAATCCTGGAAGACATGCTTAGATCCTGTATCATCGATTTTGGAGGAAGTTGGGATCGTCATCTTGCATTATCTGAATTCGCATACAATAATAGTTATCAATCTACCATCGGTATAGCTCCATTTGAGGCCCTTTATGGACGAAAGTGTCGATCACCAAATTGTTGGGATGAAATTGGTGAGAGGAAATTGCTAGGCCCTGAATTGGTACAAGAAACTACGGAAGCTATAGAAACAATTCGAAAACGAATGGCCGCCGCACAAAGTCGTCAGAAAAGCTACGCTGATAAGAGACGAAAGAATTTGGAGTTTGAAGTAGGAAATTCGGTATTCTTAAAAGTATCACCACGAAAAGGAATTTTGCGTTTTGGGAAGAAAGGAAAACTAAAACCTCGATACGTTGGACCTTTTGAAATTCTAGAAAAAGTAGGAAGAGTAGCATATAAACTGGATTTACCCTCAAGTCTATCTGATGTTCATGACGTATTTCATGTGTCGATGCTTAAGAAATATCATCCGGATCCCTCTCATGTTGTGAATCATGATTCCCTCGAAATCGATAAAGACTTGACATATGTAGAGGAACCCGTTCGCATCCTTGAAACAAGAGAACGAACCTTGAGAAACCGCTCCATTCCCATAGTCAGAGTCTTGTGGAAGTATCATAACCTCGAGGAAACTACGTGGGAAAAATTAGAAGATATGATGAGCAACTACCCACATCTCTTTGACTAATCGGGCCGAATTTCGGGGACGAAATTCCTTTAAGGAGGGGAGGATGTAAGGACCCGTATTCTCACTCCCATTATGTATAGATATAATTATATGTGCTTATTTTATATTTATAGGTATATGTTTTCATAATGTTAATACTTTGTGTCTCATGTTCGTTTTTCGCAAATGTACAAGTTAGGATTAGTTCTTGTCCTAGTTAAGCTTCATATAAACTATATAATTCATGAAAATATATGTATACACATATAGATATGTATATGCTCAGTTTGTGTAATAAGATTTAGAAGATTTTCGGAAAAATCCCTAAAGAATGGATAAATTGCATTTTCGACCCCTAGACATTTTTCTTCCCTATTATGCCTAATTATACATAAAATAAGGAAAAAACCTACAAGTTTTCAGAAAAATAAAGAGGGGTGAACGTTTTTTAAGGTATAAGAAACATAAAAATGTTTTATACTTGGTAGAAAATCATTCTCAAGTCTTCATCCTTCAAGTAATGATGATTATGTACAAGTGTGCATACACTTGTATAATTCTTTCTAGATATTGTTATACATGTATGGTCCAAATTAGCCTAGACTAACACTTAACCTAATTAGACTAACACTTAACCTAATTAGGCTTGTTAGTTGGACACTTAGTTGGAAAGAAAGAAATGATGAAGATTAAGACACAATAGTATTTTAATGCTATTTGTTACATTACTAATTATAAGAAGGATTAGGCATTAAGCATAAGAAACCACAAAAATCACCACACACCCCCTAAAAAACGTGCACTCTGCCCCTTATAGTCTCTTGCCTTCATCTCTTGTCAATTTCATCACAAATTTCAGCACTTTCATCCTTACACTTCCATACAACCTTTAAACTACAAGAACCTCTACTACTAGAAGGTAGAAACCTTGCCTATGGCATGAGTTAGCTTAGGTTTTTATGAAAGTATTAGCTTCATATCTTCCCCATTAGACCTTAAGAGATAACCACAAGTTGGTTTCCATCTTGGGTCTTAGGGAATACAAGAATATTTGGGTATATGCTTATAGTGACATTATGTGCATCTTGCCCTTGAATGTCTTGAAACCATGCTGAAATTTTGCTTGCAAAAGGTTCAAATGATGCTTAAGTTATGTATTATGATGTTTGATACTTTTTATTACTTCAATCATGTGTTAGAAGCTGAAATTTCGTGTTTGTCAAGATGAAATTTTAGTTCAACACTTGCTGGAAACACTATTCACAGTGCTGAAAATTTTGTTACAAGGCTGAAAATTGTTATTTTTGCACAACTGAAAATTCCGATTTTTCCCAAACTTAAAACCTGTTTTATATGTTGTAATTCCAGTGGACAATAAGCTGGAAAAACAGTTTTTTCAAACCTGTAAAGTTCGGCTTCGAGGGCTGGAAATTTCAGTAGGCGCGCACTTGAGCATTTTGCGTCGCAGTCTGAGAATTCCAAGTCTTGTGGGCTGGAAACTCGAAATTTTATCAACCAAAACTTTATTTTACAATATTAGAAACATATTTGTGAAATCCCAGCAGGTTTTAGGCTAGAAATTCCATACTTGCAAACTGAAATTTTCTGCTCGTCGCAAATATTCGCAAACTGCAAATTTTCAGTTCGTAAAGGTTGAAAAATGTGTTCGTTTATGTGAGATCAGTGTGAAAGCATATTAAAATTTTGTAAAACTATGTGTTATACATGAAGTTTATGTGTGCATGTTGGGCCCCAATGTGAATAGGGGTGGATGTGGTCGAGTTCGGCCGGGCGGCGTCGGGCTCGCCGGTCTTAAATTAGTTCTCGACCCTCCATCGTTGCCTAATCCCTCCTTGCATAGACGGAGTGTCTATGTACTGAAGTGGGTCGTAGGAAAATCGGCATATGCCCGGGATATGACCACTGGAGTGATTGGTTGGGAATTGGAGTGTCTGGTTGGAAAATATCGGCACGAAGTGATAAGGTAGCCGCCCGTTGAGGTGGAAGAAATCAAATGTGAAATTATGTGATTTATGTTCATAAATTTCTGTGATATGGTGCACAAACCTCACACGACCACCTTATGTTATATGCAAAGTTTCTACTCAACGTGTTGTTGACGTGTTTCATGTAAAATTGAAATTGAAAAAAAAAAAAAAAAAATTATAAATCGGGTATTTTCATAATTAGCTAGAAGTTTCGGTTCGTCACAGTTTTATTAGGAGCAGGCTTTTAGATTTTAATTTTCCTTTTCAGTTTTAAAATTTGGTAAACACCTGTAAACCTTTCATATTTCGGAATCATAGTGCAATTTGTGGAATTTGAAGTTTCTTAGCATGGTACGTTTTTATTTTGTTGCTTTAACTATTTTGTTTATTTATATTTTGTTTATTTAGCCTGAATGACAAGCTAATTTTTTGTGTTGAATTGCATCAATCTATATGAAGAATATGTCGTGGTGATGTAATCTTATAATTTCCTTTTGGATAAGTTTTGTTTAGGTTAAAAGTTTAAAACAGTCTTGGATTTAGTTTAATTATAATCATGTTTTGCCCGCTTGTTGCCGTGGTGAGGCATTTTCAGGGCCTGTTGTGTGATTGTGTTAGACTGAATACCAATGACGGTTTTGATTTTGTAAATCTGCCTTAAACAAACATCTTATTCTCTTTTAAAGGATTTGGGCCGTCATTTGCAAGTTCCTGAAAAATATTTTCAAGACCAGATTCAAATTTAATATTTTTGCTCAATATAAATTTAATAAATATATAAAAATTTACCAGATAGTATAAATAATAAAAGCTGTATATCTATGTATTAAATTTAATAAAAAATAATTTTGTATATGTTTTTAAAATTTAATTATCTAATTAAATTATATATTATTGATTAAATTATCTAATTAGATGGGAAGACCTTTGATTTTTTTATATTTGGTGTTTTTAATTGTGTTATCCCTAAAATACTCTTCAAACTCTTCTTTCTTCTCTATCCTTTCCCAGCCCCTTTATCCTTTCTCAGCCCCCAACAATGTAATTTTTTTCATTTTCTCTCTCTCTCTCTCTCTCTCTCTCTCTCTCTCTCTCGCTCTTGCCTATACTCTTTTCAAAATTTCATTATATTTCATATTTCTACTTATGTTCTCAATTAAAAAATTATTTTGCTTAAATTTTATTTTTTTAACTAATCATAAGTCGAAAGTATATTATGAATGATTAAAAAGATAGTATAAATGACAAATAGATAAGAAAGATATATTTGCACTGAGTTTAGCACATTTTTAATTTTATATTATTTAAAGGGCGAATTACACTGACTACCCCTAAGGTTTGGCTAATTTACGAAAAACCCCTACTTTTTCAAAAATTACCAAAAACTACCTAAGGTTTCAAAAATATTACAAACTTATTCGAATTTCTGAAAATACCCCTTCCCCTTTTTTGGGTGACTTACACTGACCACCCTGAGATTGGGTTAATTTACGAGAAACCCCCTATAGTTTCAAAAGTTACCAAAACCCCCCTGAAGTTATACCAATATTACAACTAGCACCTACTTCGGTTGACTTATTAACAATATTAAATCTTTTTTTCCCCTCCGTAATATTGTTATCATAAAATTTTCATGTAATAGATTTGAAAAAAAAATGTGATTATTTATTTAAATAAATATTCTGAATTTAATGCATTAAAGGTATCTACCAACATATCAAGTATGTTATATTATCGCTAATACGGAGTAAATTTTAAGAGAAATGAGTTAGAGTCCTCAAGCTAAATAAAGTTCGAAATATTTATTTGAATAAGTAATCACATTTTTTTTTCCAAATCTATTAAATGAAAATTTTATGATAACAATATTATAGAGGAAAAAAAAAGAATTAATATTGTTGATAAGTCAACCTAAGTACGTACTAGTTGTAATATTAGTATAACCTCATGGGGTTTTTGGTAATTTTTGAAACCACAAGGGGTTTCTCGTAGATTGGCCTAATCTCAGGGTGGTCAATGTAAATTACCCAAAAAAGGGGAAGGGGTATTTTCAAAAATTCAAATAAGTTTGTAATATTTTTGAAACCTTAGGGGGTTTTTGGTAATTTTTAAAAAAGTAGGGGATTTTTCGTAAATCAGCCAAACCTTAGGGGTGGTCAGTGTAATTTTCCCTTATTTAAATTTAATCATTTGATTAGATTATTTATCTTTTTTATTTTGCACACACAATGAGTGTGCTCGATATGATAATTATTATTATTACCAAATTTATTTAGTAAAACGATATGTGAAAATAGATTAATATTTAGTCACATCTTTACTTGGTATGTGCAAATTGATTTGGTATAGTGGTTTTATAATTATACTTGCATTGTAAGGGTAACGGTTCAAACATTGTTAGGCACAATTAGTATTATTTGGCAAAATGATCTTTATTATAGGACAAACATCAAATATTATGAACAACTCGAAAGTATTTTTCTTAAGATGTTGTGGTTTAAAAACTTGTACAAACATTTTGGTTTCAAGTTATTAATTGTGACAAATATTTACTTTTTCATAAGATCTTTTTATCAAATTCAAAAGGAAAATACTATGGTAATCATATTTGTTAACACTATAATTCTTTTTTAAAAATGAATTATGAACAATAAATATATAAATTCAAAAGTAAAAAATGAAATTCTTAACTAAGCTTTTTTGTTACAAAAAGTATTAATAGTAACAAAATTTTAGTGCTACCAAATGTTAAAAATTTAGTTACAAATACATATTCGTAACAAACAGAAAAAATTAATAGTAACAAAAATTTAGTTCTTATTATGAAGTTTATCTTTTGTTACGATAGAAATATTTTTTCATAACGAATAAGTATCAAAAGCAACAAAATTTGTACTTGGTTACCAAAAAATTGATATATGGTAACCAATAAATACTTTGGTTACCATAAACTATTATTTGTAACTAAATTCAGCTCCATTACAATAACGTTCGTTATCTAAAGTGCAATTTGTTGTTGTGTTATTGTGTTCATGTTCTCTTTCACTTCATGCAACAATAGAGAGAAGAACACTAGGAAGGAACACTTCGAGCAGTATGATATTTAAATAGGAATCCAAGATAAGATATTTTATTACAGAGTAAGTGCGATTTGCTCTTATATGGATAGTGCAATTCGGAATGGGCAAGATGTCCTCTAACTAGGCAATGGCTCACAGGATGGTTTGTGTTTTTGGGTAACTCTCCCATATATTGGAAGAAAAAGAAACATATTGTGTCGAAGTCTTCTCCAAAAGCAAAATATAGATCCATGGCTATGACAACATGTGAACTTAAATGGTTGAAAGGAATTTTGACTAGTCTTGGTGTGACACATAATTCTTCAATGCAACTTTACTATGATAGTCGAGCAGCATTGCATAACTAAGATTCTATTTTTCATGAATGTACAAAACATATCGAAGTAGACTATCATTTTGTTCGTGAGAGAGATAGTCAATAGCAATATATGTCCTCGTTTTGTTACCGCTTACGCATAGCTCGCTGATATTTTTTGAAAAGTATTGCAAAAACAACAATATGTTTTCTTTCTTCGGAAGTTGGAAACTTGAAATCTTTTTTTAGCAACTTGAAATAGTTAGTATATATTTCCAATGTAAAGATAGCAAAATAATATTCAGTGTATATTTGTAGACTAATTTTTAGGAACTTGTTTAGAAAGGTTGGTTTCCTTTGCTCTTGTATATATTGACTACTATCAATGAAAAGAAGAACGTGAACTTCTTTCATCTTTCACCCTATTGTTTCTTTTTGCTTTGTCAATTGCTACTCGATGCATTTACAACGCCCCGGTAACCCATGCTTATTATAATTTACAAATAAAGCATGTAATGAAAATAAACTTAAAAGAAATCATAATATCAAAAGACTTGGTAGAGTAATGATATATCATGAGTACAACTCCGGGTAATTATTTAGTTACAACCTATATAAGACCGAATACGCAAAACAACAAGCTCGCAACGGAAACATAACAGCTCTCTTCCTAATAAAAAACTTCAAATTGTTCATCCTCTTCGGCCTTGTTGAAGCTAGCCTCGGGTTCGTCTAAAACATATCAGGTGAGCACATTCAACATATAGTTGAGTAAAAACATTACTTAACCACATAAGGTGATCGTGTGTGATTTGCACATAAACACATATTTTCACTTTGCACATAGACATATAGTTTTCTTATTTCAAACCTTTCTCGTCACCTAATTGTGACCCTTATGACTACCTCGGCCGAATTTTACAACCAACACATTACTCTCGCCTGCCTTATCCTCCAATGGTCGTACCCCAGGTGTTACGCTAAATTTTCCTACGATCCTCTCTCTTGAGTAGATCTCTCCGTCTACCCAATGGGGGATTAGGAGATGGAGAGAGTGAGAACTCTTACAGTCGGCTACCCCATTGGTATGTCCCGGCGGAACTCACCCAAACCACTCCGATATTTCGGGCCCGTTTTACAGTCACAATTTATGCACATAGCATAATCTTGGAAGTCTTGCTTCCGTATTTGAACATATTATTCTAACATCTTAGAAAAGAATCATATAAACTAACATAAAATAATAGGAGATAATATTTCATAAATTTATTTAATGTACACAGAATTATGTATGTTTTTGAAGTTTAGACTAAAATATAACTAAAACATAAAAGTATGTATCTATATATATATGTATACACACACGGCAACACACACATATATACTTATATGCATATTTTCCTTGAAATGCAAATATAACACTTAGATATTTAGATATTTTGTCAAAATATAATTAACATAAATAGATATAGAAATAACACAAATCTATATGTAGTTTCGTTAAATAAAGTAGACTATAATATATATATTCATACATACATATACGCATAACATATATATATATATATATAATTATATGTTACTTAATACCTAAGTACTTAGATTAACCACATAATGACATAAATAGGTTTTTATATATATATATATAGACGTACTACATATATATAAGTACATATGATGTATAGTGTTTTTAAAACATAACCTTACATAATTGTGTATGTAATATATATACACACAAATATATAAGTATATATATATACATACGTATGATATGTATATGTACATAAACATGAAACTATAGTTTGTAACTTTAAACAATATATTGTCATGGAAAATAATATAATTATCAAGACTATCACTTTTCATCGAACATTTTATTTTACCAACCTCATGCTTTGCTTTTCATGAAATGAAAATAGGTTAATATAAAATTAGTAGTATAGTATATTTTATGAACATTTAGGCACATAAAACTTTACCAAATTCACATAATCCTTACTAGATTAGAGGCTACACATAATTTGGACTAGAGATATACTAGCATAATCTTTTGAACTCAAAGAACCAACACATACTTTACCATTCCAAAAGACAATTTGCACATGAAGCGCATAACATACCAAGCAAATTCATACTAAAATCAAATAGATAAGCTACTAAACCATGAGTATGGGAGCAAGCTTGACAAGAACTTTTACTCATGAGCATTGAAGCATGCTTTTAGCAAGAACTTTTACTCATGAGCATTGAAGCATATCTAAACAAGAACTCTTACTCAAGGTATCCTAATAACCCTCTACTATTGAGATTGAGCAAGGTTTTACCTTCTTTCTCTTTCTTTTTGGGTGTAGTGAAGTGTGGGGTAAAAGAGTAGGAAATTAGGGTATTTTGGGAGAAAATTTAGAAGAGTGTGTGAAAGTGTGTGTTGTGGCCGGTTTTCTAGGGGAAGAGAAGGGTGGGATTTTGGTCTTGTTTATATTAACGAGAGGAAGAATGAATTAGTGTATTGTTAAGGTCATTTTTTTCATTAATGCCATTTTACACCTAAGTGAGTTCATTAAAGAATTCTTCCAAGTGGGGGATCTATTTTAGGCTTGGTGTGCATGCTAGTATATGATTCACAAGCTACATAAATATGAACCATGCAACAATATTTATTTATAGTGAATTAGAGAAGATTTTTCTTGAATAAATATCATAAAATAGGTTAAAATCTAGAATTTATATTTTGCCTTTAATTAAAATCCGAAAATTAGGTTTTAATTCATTAAAATTCAAAAATCACACATATAATTTTATGAAATATTTATGCTATCTATAAAATTCAAAAATTATAATTTTATTTGAAATTCTATTAATTTATGGGAAATTTATGCTTTATTTTGAACGAAATTCGAATATTAAAGAAATTAAATTCTAATCCTTGAAAATTATATTTTTCCAAGAATTATTAGTCTAGGATATGTAACTATTAATTATTAAGGAATAAAATACATTTTTGAAAAAAATATTATTTGTAAAGAAAGTAAATTTATAAATTTTTATAAATAAGAAAATAATTTAGGAAGCTTAATGATTTTTCGGATGGCACCAGCAGAGCTGAAGGAGCTAAAGAAACAGTTGCAAGAATTATTGGAGAAAGAGTTCATCAGACCTAGTACCTCCCCTTGGGGAGCACCGGTCTTATTTGTTAAAAAGAAAGATGGGACCTTACACATGTGTGTTGATTATAGGGAATTGAATAAGGTCACAATTAAGAATAAGTATCCTTTACCTCACATCGATGAGCTGTTCGACATGCTTAAAGGGTCAACAGTTTATTCAAAGCTAGATTTGAGGCAAGGGTATTACCAACTGAAAATAAAAGAGGAGGATATATCAAAAATGGCTTTTAATTCTCGATATGGCCACTACGAGTTTGTGGTGATGCCATTTGGGCTAACTAATGCCCCGGCTGCATTCATGGACCTAATGCATCGAGTTTTCAAGCCTTACTTAGACCAATTTGTGGTGATTTTTATAGATGATATCTTGGTCTATTCAAGAACTAAGGAAGAGCATGTGGACCATCTTCGGATGGTATTGCAGATTCTAAGTGAAAATAAGTTCTATGCGAAGTTTAGTAAATGTGAATTTTGGTTGGACCGTGTTGCTTTCTTAGGGCATATTATATCTCGAGAGGGAGTTGAGGTAGATCCTTCAAAAATAGAGGCCGTAGTAAGTTGGAAAAGGCCTGAAAACGTGTCAGAAGTGTGTAGCTTCTTGGGCTTAGCAGGTTATTATCGCAAGTTTGTGCCAGGATTCTCAAAGATTGCAGGGCCACTGACCCAACTGACCCAGAAAGATAAACAATTCAAATGGGATAAAAGTTGTAACCAAAGTTTCCAAACATTGAAGCATAGGTTGGTGTCAGCACCAATCTTGGCACTTCCAGATGGTTTGGAAGGATTTGTAGTTTACACGGATGCCTCTAAAGAGGGCTTAGGATGTGTGTTGATGCAGAAGGGTAGGGTGATCGCTTATGCTTCAAGAAAGCTTAAACTCTATGAACAGAACTACCCTACTCATGATTTAGAGTTAGCAGCAATAATTTTTGCATTGGCGAAATGGAGGCACTATCTTTATGGAGCCACTTTTGAGATATACACGGATCATAAAAGCCTGAAGTACTTGTTTTCTCAAAAGCAGTTGAATATGAGACAACGGCGTTGGATGGAATTCCTAGAGGATTATGATTGTAATATTGTCTATCAACCTGGTACGGCCAATGTGGTGGCAGATGCGTTGAGTCGAAAGAGTGGGATGGCATATCTACATGGCCACGAGGGAAGCTTGGGTAGAGCACAGCCACAAAAGAATTGGGTAACCATAAAGTCTAATTGTTGGATCCATGGAATAGTGGCTTACCCTGAGATGTACACAAAAATTCGAAATGCCCAATCCAAGGATGAATGGATTCAAAAGCAGAAAAAGGTGGTTCACAATAATGAAAGATTAGAATTTAGCGTGGATGAATAAGGAATCCTTTGGTATAAGGGACGGATTTGTGTACCAGAAGTTCTTAAAGAAGATGTTCTAAAAGAAGCACACAAAACCCGTTGCGCCGTACATCCTGGAGGCACAAAAATGTACAAGGATCTAAAGCAATATTACTGGTGGAATGGGATGAAAAGAGATGTAGCAGGTTATGTCCAGAAATGTATGACATGTCAATTAGTCAAAGCAAAACATCAAAGACCTTCAGGGATGCTACAACCACTCCCAATCCCTGACTGGAAATGGAATCAAGTTACTATGGATTTTGTAACTGGCCTACCAAAAGTTCGAGGAGGATATGACAGTATATGGGTGGTATTCGATCAGTTAACCAAGTCTGCTCATTTTCTACCCGTAGGATCTCAATACAAAGTAGAAAATTTGGCTGAGACATATATAAAGGAGATAGTTCGTCTTCATGGGATTCCAAACAGCATAGTTTCGGATCGTGATCCCAAATTCACATCCAGGTTATGGAAGAGCTTACAGGAACATTTAGGAACAAAGTTACACTTTAGTTCTGCAGCTCATCCTCAAACAGATGGTCAATCTTAACGAGTGATACAAATTCTTGAAGACATGCTAAGGGCCTATGTGCTAGACTTTGGTAAAGGATGGGACAAGCACTTGCCACTAATAGAGTTCGCATACAATAACAGCTATCAATCCACCATTCAAATGGCTCCATACGAGGCATTATATGGAAGAAAGTGTCGATCTCCTTTATATTGGGATCTAGATGATAATAAGACTGTTGTGGATGGGAAACATGGCAGTCTAAGACCTGAAGTGATACAAGAAACCATAGAACTGGTGAAGATCATAAGGCAACGAATGAAAGCAGCTCAAGGTCGCCAGAAAAGTTACACTGACAAAAGACGAAAGGATCTAGAATTTGAAGAAGGTGATAGAGTTTTTCTCCGAGTATCACCAAGAAAAGGATTTTCTAGAATTGGAAAAGGGGGAAAACTTAGTCCGAGGTACATTGGTCCTTTCGAGATCATCAATAGAATTGGCTCAGTAGCGTATCGTCTACAACTGCCCTCTAACATCACCGGAATCCATAATGTGTTCCACGTTTCCCAACTACGAAAGTATTACCCAGATCTATCACATGTAGTTTCGTATGATGCAATTCCTGTAGAAAGTGACCTTACATATGAAGAACATCCTGTCAAGATTTTGGATCGCAAGATACAAGAACTTCGCAACAAAGAAATCCCTCAGGTGAAAGTGTTATGGAGAAATCATGCCGTGGAAGAAGCAACTTGGAGAGAGAAGATGTTATACGACGACAATACCCAAAATTGTTTGACAACACTGGTGAGAATCTGGGGACCAAATTCTTTTAAGGGGGGGAAGTGTAATGCCCCAAAATCTCATGAGTTAATTATATTTTTCATGGTTGAATAGTTTGGGTATGCAACAAAGTTTCAATGAATTAATGACTCCTTGGACCATAAATAAATTTAGTTTAGGAGATTCATAAAAGTATCGAGAGTCTAATTGAAGAAGATAGGAGTTGAATTGTGCATAATAAAGAAGTCTTGGGGCTAAGTGGAAGAAAATAAAACCTTTAGGACCTAAATACTTACAATGGGGTTGTTATTGCAAATTTAGACCTTCTTAAGGGGTGAATTGGAGATAACCAAGAAAATGGAGAATTCCTGTCCTTATAACAGCTGGAAAATCGTGTGAGGAGGAAAAGAGATAGATACAAATGCTACATCTATACATACAAGTTGGAAGGAAATTTCACATCTTCAAATGAGCGTATCTTACTCGTTTCTTCACCAAATTGCGCAAATTATATATCAAAATCGATCACCGCGACGAGAGGAACACATAGGTGGTGGTATTTTTGGATTTCGTCAAACAGGGGAGGAGCAGTGATGGCGATGGTGACACGGCGTTGGCGGAGCTCCGTTTCCGACGAGGTTTTCCGGCGAACTTGAGGCTATTCTTCGACTATTCGACCTGGGAAAGCTGTTGGTGAGGTCAATTTTAAGTTAGAATCGATGGAGGGGATTGAATTAAAGCGAGGTAAGGTAGGGTTTCTATTAACGAATTCCCTCAATTAAACTTTAATAGCTTGAGATTCCCTAAAATTGAATGAGGGCTTTGATAGATCGCATCGAGACGAATCTTGGGGTAAAACAGGTCGGTGATCCGGCAACGGGCGGCGGCGGCAGTGGTGGCGGCTCGCGGCGGTTGTGGGGTAGGTTGTTCCCCTTCACGAGCAGGTCTTGAATATGTCGATCTTAACCCTATTTGATATTTAGTAAGACTTGAATTGGCCAAATACGAGTTGAAGGTGGGAAAATTCATATAGAAGTATGTGGGCGGTGAAAATTAGTGTAGTGAGCAATAATGTGGAAGATTTGAGATTAATAATCTAATAAGTGGCACATTTATCGGATAGATTGTAGAAATTGTGCATGATGATTTTGATAGTAGTATTAGATATATATATTAAAACAATTATACATGATATGGACTTGAGTGGGCCTAATGCTTTGTAAATGTTTGATCAACTTGATAAGAATTCAGGTAGATAAGAATTATGAATTACGAGACCTAGGTTCTTTTGAGTGTATATGTATACGTATACAAAAATTTGAAAAATGAACTACAATTACTTCGATTAATTTGAGTATCTTGATCTAATAGGTAGGGGTGTACTAAAGGACATTGAGTAATAGTAGCGGGCTTAAAAAGTTATCCACGCTTAAAAGGTGAAGGTTTTACCTTTTCTTGTTGGGGCATGTAGCCACCATATTTCTATTCGAATATGTCTTATTGTTTTGAATTGTTTAGGCTTGCCGCCTATTATAACCGTGTTGAATTCTTGATCGATCTCTTGTGCCAACACTCTTGTATTGGACTATTTTCAGCTTGTTGCCCATTTTCATATTGTGTTTGAATCCTGCTACTGTTTAGCTTGTTTTCTCATGATTGTTGCCTTGTCTGATGTGTTGTTCGGGCTTGCAGCCTAGTTGAGCCATGATAGGTTCCCACTGTTTCTTGATATCGATTGCTTGTGGTTGTTGTTTGTTACCGGTGCTATTGTATTGTATTGACGGGAACTTGTTTTCTCCTGTATTGGGATTATTGATTATTGTGTTGCATTGTACTATTTTGGAACCTTTTTGCCTATTTATTGGACTGGGGATTGTACTGTCCTGGCGACTATGGGGGTGCCCATAGTTCGCGTTTGTTTCATGGGAAGCTCTCATGGAACGGTCGGGTGGGAAAGTCCCTCGATCAACTGTTTACTATCTGGAGTGGCCACCCAGAATACTGGGAGGGATAAGGAAGGGTCTTAGAGGCTCTTGAATATGGGGAGATAAGGTGGAAATCATTTTGTTTGTTGTTTAGACTCTCATTAGCTGATATCGGTTATACTTACCACTATTTCCTTTCATGTACACTCATTTGAATCACGTAATCAAATTAACCTTTACTCGAATGTGACATATTTATTTCATTCTGTTTCTTCTATCGTAACACATTTTGTTGCCTGAGACACCCTCACGGAGTCACTCGGACTCACCTTGTTACCTGTTTACTCTACTCTTTAGATCTAGAGAGCTAGTAACTGTTAGAAGGTGGAAGTTCGCTTGAAGGGCTGCTCGATAGCTATCGCGATCGATTGGATGTTTTGCTTTTGTGTACATATGTAGTAACTAATGGAGTTTAGACTTTGTGTGAGCCCTATGTATGTGTAAAGAGTGTGTAGGCTTGTGGCCACCCTTTTGAGTAGTAGCCGGATGTACATGTTTTTGCCGGTTAGACTAATCATATACATATGTACTTGAGTTGTGTAGGTATGTATATATGTGAGTTGTTACAGGTTTGAACGCGAAGCTATATTGTTTGAGGTTTCGTTATGATGACAGGTGTTTGCTCGTTTAGCGATCGGCCCAGGGTGAGCTGCTCTGGGTCAGGGTGCTACAAATTATATGTATTATTTTTTATGTGTATTTTCGAATATATATATATATATATATTTGATAAGATTATTTCAAAAATATTAAAATTATGAAGTAAATAATTACTTCTAGTAAATGTATAGTTTCTAAAATAGTAATTATTATTAATTTCGAAATTAGGGAGGAAAATAAAAATTAAATTTCATGGTATGAAAACAATTGTACCAATAAGAAAATTAAAACTGACAGTTTAGGTTTGTGGATAGTTTTCGAAAAAAAAAAATTTGAGGGGACATTCGCAGGTTTCAACTTCACAAATAACAAGTCACATTTTTAAGAATTGCATGTAATGCAATGCACATTTATTCACCATAAAAGGATTTTCTCATAAAATAGTAAACATACTTCATAATTCCAAATTTAAAATAACGTGGTTTACCGGGTCGTCACATCATTAGTTCATCTCCTAGACTGTGTTCACAATTTCAAATTATGAACACTCAATATTTTGGAATTAGCAGCTACTACCATTTTTCAAGCACAGTGGAGGTGGACGGAATAGGGATGGAGTTGCCTCCCCTGCTAGCGGTGAGCTCCACAACTCCGATCATTGCTTGTGCGGGAAGAAATGAAGTAATTTGACCAATTTACCCTTAAACAAGACATGTGTGTTGCACATGACCAAAAAATGGTAACTTTTTTTGTAGAAATGTATGTGCATTTATATGGTAAATTGTAAAACCCGTGTACTGTAAATGGCTATCAACCCAACAAAACAAAACAAAAAAAAAACAAAGTTACGAGAACCGTGATATTTTGGATGACAAAATATTTTTTTTCCTAAAATATAATGTATTTGTTACAGAAAAATAAAAAATGCCCAATACAACAAGAAGATCCAAATAATTTCAAACCGCCTCTCGTCATGTTACTAATGAACATATAACAGAAATGATCGAAACTCACGATAACAATACAGATAATCAACACATGGAAGGAACAAATTCATCAGAATTTCCAGAACATGGAAAATGAACCCCTTCAACATTATTAATACATATTAACCCCACTGTTATTCACACAAGACTCAATCCCACCAAAAGCACATACCCTATACTTTTACAAATCAAAGGGTTTGTTATAAAACACGATTTTCCACTTTAAAACATTAAAATGGCGAAAATAGCAAACACAAGAGGTTTCAGATAATTATAGGCTCATTGCTTCCGCAGGATGGTGGTTTCAGCGATCATTGAAGTGACAAGATAAGGGTCCATGTTGGAAGCATGCCTCCTGTCCTCAAAGTAGCCTTTGCCGTCTTTCTCGGTGTCCCGCCCGACACGGATGGATGCACCGCGGTTCGCAACTCCCCATTTGAAGGTATTTATGTCGGCAGTTTCATGTCTTCCAGTGAGGCGGCGCTCGTTGCCCGCTCCGTAGGCGGCAATGTGCTCCTTGTGCCTCTGTCCAAGCTTTTCGATAGCCTTCTTTATCACTTGGTAGCCACCCTCCTTCCTCATAGACTTGGTGCTAATCAAAGCAGGAGTTTTCAATCAAGATGAATAAATTTGGTGTCGCATGGCAAAAATATGCATCATTGGGGAATCCAAGAAATTTACCTGTAATTGGTGTGAGCACCAGCTCCATTCCAGTCACCCTGGTGCATGGTAACAAGGCATTTGTTACAACTAAGAGGGTAAGAAGTATATTTCTAACAAAAACGTACGATAACTACTTGAAGTAGAATATCTATCCAATATAAGATGCAGACCAACCGAGTTGAATCGAGCCTTGGCCTTTTTTTCAGGCTCGAACCCGATGAGCTAGGGGAAAAGGGGCTCGAGCTCGGCTCGAGCTCGGCTCGAGCTCATTTGGCTTGAATTTATGAATAAATTATTGGTTAGCCCAAGCTCAAGTTCAAATTTTTTTAATTATTTTTGTTAGAAGATCTAATAGAATATTTGGTAGGTTAACATATTATGGTAGGGTTAGGATTCCTATATCAATTAGGATTCTAACATTATTTTGTTACCTTATTTTTAGTTTGTTTAGAACTCTTGTATTCTTCTATTCCCATCTCTATATAAAGGAGATAGGAGACTATGAATAAGATACGAACATATTTTTTCTCTTCTAACATGGTATCAGAGTAGGTTCGAAAGAAGAAGAAAAAAAAAAAAAGGCGGTTCCAACCTGCCCTCCAAATATTTTTTTCTCCTTTTTTTTCTATCTCCGCCACTCCCTGACGTCGCCGCCCGTCGTTGCCGGCGGTGATCGTTTATCTCCTCCATCAGATCTCCGATCTATTAACTCTTCCCTCTCCTCTCTTTATTGAAAAAAAAAATCAAAAAAAAAATCAAAAAAAAAATCAAAAAAAAAAAAAATTCAGAAACCCTAACCTGTTTTTCAAGGCTGCATCCCACCCTCCCAAACCCTAGATCCGCCGCCGCGTGCCTCACCGGAACACCTCCCTCCGGCGCTGTGCCCTTTTCTTAATCACGCGTTCTCTCTTCACTCCCTACTTCTGCGCTGCCCCCCTGTGCTCTCGTTTTGTGCTGCTCGCGCACTGCCCAGCAGTGCCCTCTTTTCTCTTTCATCATGTGCGCCCAGCCGCGCTCTCTTTTCTCCCTCCTCATGCGCCGCCCAGCAGCGCCCTCTTTTCTCTTTCATCGTGCGCATCCAGCCGTGCTCTCTTTTCTCCTTCCTCGTGCGCCGCCCAGCAGCGCCCTCTTTTCTCTTTCATCGTGTGCTCCCAGCCGCACTCTCTTTTCTCTTTGTGTGGGTATCATATTTACCTCACACTTCTCATGGCTTTATCTCTATTTCTCGTGATTTATAAACTACTTTCACAATTTACTCGTGCTCTTTCTCAATCTATCTTGGTGTTTCAAGCTTTTAGAATTTTCAGCTTGAGGGGGAGGAATGCGATATTTAATATCTTAGGATATTTTTTCAATTTGTTAGGATTATTTTTATGTCTTTCATTGTTGTTTTTCTTTTTAGCAAGCTGTGTATGTTTCTTAAGCATACTCCAGCTTGAGGGGGAGTGTTAGAAGATCTAATAGAATATTTGGTAGGTTAGCATATTATGGTAGGGTTAGGATTCTAACATTATTTTGTTACCTTATTTTTAGTTTGTTTAGAACTCTTGTATTCTTCTATTCCCATCTCTATATAAAGGAGATAGGAGACTATGAATAAGATACGAACATATTTTTTCTCTTCTAACAATTTTATTGTATTCAAGCTGCAAGCTCGAGCTTGAACTCGAGTTCAAAAATCAGTATATTATTTATAATTAGGAACAATTACACCCACTTTCCCTGAGTTGAGGTGAAATTATGTATAACCCTCTCTTATTTCAAAAATTACAAATACCCCCTAAGTTATGTATAAAAGTTTAACAAAATCCATCCCTCATCAAAGCAGGACGTAATTGCGAGTTGTGTTTTTTGTATTTTTTATAGCGTTTTGATATGAAATTTGCATAATTTTGACAAGTTTAAAAATGTATAAGCTAATTGTCCCTTAGGGGGTGTTGATAATTATCAAAACAAAAATATTAGGGGGTGTTGATAAACAGCGACAAATATCAGGGGGTGTTGATAATATTCGAAACAATAGGATATTATTTGTAATTTCACCTAAAATCACAAGGAATGATGGAGTAATTGTCCCTTGTAATTATATATATAATTATATAAAAATAAAAATAAATATTAAAAACTCGTGATCCTCTGCGAATAAGAATTATTTAGCTCAAGTTCGACTCAAAAATTATACAAGCTCGGGTATAATTATTCGAAATCGAGCTTGAATCTTTATTGAGTGAGCTCATCAAACTCGCGAGCAAGCTCGATTCGTTTGCATCTCTAATGCCTTACCCATGAAAAGATGCATTAATTTGAAAGCTTAGTTTGAGACGATGGTGATTGTAAATGATTAAAATTTGTGCTTCTAAGGTGTTGACATTTATTCAACAGATGAAAAACATATAAAATGTCTTGTACAATTTTCTTTGGGGGGGGGGGGGTGGTGGTGGAGCGGGTGTGGAAATAGAAGCACGTCCTACTAAACTTTTAAGAGTTTCTGATTTTCTTTACACATTTCTACGACTTATAGCAACTTATATTTCGAACACTATCAAGTATTAACTTTCATTTTCAATCACGTTTTGTAAAATTTCTAAAACTAATCACTGAAAAAATGCGGAGATCGTTGTCCTGGAAGTTTAGTTTATAGAATATAAAAATCGGGATCCACAATTTTTTTTGACATCAAGTGGAAAAATTAACATATACCTAAACTTATGAACTATGATAAAACTAGATTGAGAAATTCTAACCTGGATAGGCTTAGGATCAAATGACAGCACAACTCCGGCAATTTCAGTGATCCTCTGTCAACATTGAATAAATGTTTAACACGATGAGATTCAATGATATATATTCCCCTTTATTACAAAAAAAAGGGATAATTGTTAAAAAAAAAATTACAAAAAGCTAGGGTCCTCTATTTATTAAAATTACAATTATCTTCCCGATATACTAAATGATAGAGAGACCTTTGTAATTGGGGAAACTAGCGTTCTGGTGCACTATATATTTGTAAGATGGAGTAATTGTAATTTCAATATATACAACGTTTCCTTTTTTTTTTTTTTTTTTTTGGTGAAATGAACAAATTTCAAGATTTCTTTGATAATTATCCCCTACAAGTAAAAAAGTAAAAATATAATACCTCCAATATGTAACGGGCTATCCACAACTCATCGCCAGCTGAGATGCCAACAGCAGGCCCAACTTGAAATTCCCACTGCGAATGTTTAATAACAGCCCAATAATAAATAATAATTAA
This sequence comes from Petrea volubilis, assembly GCA_026212405.1. Classification (NCBI taxonomy): domain Eukaryota; kingdom Viridiplantae; phylum Streptophyta; class Magnoliopsida; order Lamiales; family Verbenaceae; genus Petrea; species Petrea volubilis. Next base: position 14,657,016 of record CM047872.1, on the reverse strand, counting down.
TCTCAATAATTATTTAGTCTAGAGAAAACAAATAAAATCGTTTAGAAATAAAATTTAAAAAGAGAAAACTTCACTTTTCGTCCCTCACGTTTCCACCTATTTCGATTTTGGTCCCTCGTATTTATGCAATATCACATTTGGTCCCACACATTATATTTTTTTATCTAATGCCATCTTTTCGTTAAATTTTCTGTTAAAAACTAACAAATTAATTGCATTTTGTCCCCCAATCCGTTAGCTTTTAATAGAAAATTTAATGAAAGATGATATTGTATAAAAAAACATAACATGGGGGATTAAATGTGATAGTGCGTAAACAATGAGAGATTAAAATCGAAATAGATGTAAATATAGAGGATAAAAAGTAAAGTTTTCTCAATTTAAAAATGTACTTGGCCAGGCATGACTTCTCCATTAATGCCACTTATGTTGATTCCAGCATAAAGGCATGCCTTGTAATGTGAATCAACAATGTCACGTCCGAAAGCTTTGTCCGCTCCAACTCCACAGTAATACGGGCCCTAATATGCAATCCAAGCTTTAATTATTGCCCATATATATATAAAAAGGTATTTATTGATGATACAAATAACTAAAACAGTAAAAAGTATTAAGGTTGAGTTTGTAAGCTCTTAGAAACATCTTATAAATTGTTTGGAAACTTATAAACTCTTTAAAACTGTTTGATAATTTTTGAGTGAAGGAGCTTATAAGCTCCAAAAATAAGTTGTCAGGAGCTTACAAGCTCAAACAAAAAAAAGAAAACTTTTCCAACTTTTTTTTTCAAACAGCTTATAAACATAAATATATTTTTTTTTATCAATATTACATTTCTACTATCTCAAAAAAATATTTATTTACATAAAATTAATTTTACTTTATTTTTTTTAATCATTATTATACTTAAAAAATATATAAGCTCTAATTTTTACCAAACAAAATTACTGCTTATTAGCTTAAAAATATCTAATAAGCTATAGAATCTTATTTTATCCAAACACTTTAAGCACTTATTTTTAAAATAAGATGTAGGAGCTTATAAGCTCTAAAAACATCTAATGAGCTGATAAGCTCTTTAAAATAAGTTTAGTCAAACACTCTCTAAATTTAATGCCGGGGTCCAATGATGCATTAAGGACAATTAAGGAACCAAGACTGAATATATTATCAAAATGAGTAAAATATGCTACATATATATTTAGTGAGAGGCGTTTAGTAACTAACTTTTTGCCGTATTTAATATATATTATCAAAATTACCCTCAATGCATGATATAAGGTATTAAACATGAATTTTGATTTTTGTTTTATACAAACATGATTTGATTTACAAATTATACACTACAAAAGAGCGCCATCTTCACTAATGGCAAAATTCATCACAAATGTACTGAAATCCATATCAGAGTACAATTTTTTGATGAATTTTGTCTTTTATAAATCCGTTAGTATATGGTTTGTTACTAATCAATTATATTTTAACTTTAATTTTAATTTGTTTGAATTTTGAAATAAATTTGTCACGAATACCTTTATTTTTGACAAAATTCTATCGGTCACAAAAAATTATGTTATAATTATATCATGTTACTTTTGTTTTTTCCAATGAGCTTTTTATTTATTCTAAATTCAAATGGAAAGAATTAATAATTAAATGAAATAAATCGCCACTCGACAACAACTTAATAAATATATATGTGTGTGTGTGTATGTGTATGTGTATGGTAAGAGAAAAAAAAAAGCAGGAAATAGTAATTAGAATTGGGATGATGATCACCTGAGGTCCAGGATAACCCCCAGTTGGCCATCCAAGAGGCCACTTCACATCCTTTTGCAAAAGTGTGTATTCTTGCTCAATTCCAAACCTGTCACATATTCATTTTTTTTTCGCACAAAAACGAAAGGAATATGATAAATAAAATAATTAATTAATTAAAAATTAAAAATTAAAACAAATAAAGAAAAGGATGAATTTAGTTATCGGAACAGGTGGAACAGAGTTATAGATTGATTGATATATATATATATATATATATTTTGGGCTCAAACATAAATTTTTATATTTCTTAGAATTGGCTAATTTTTAGCCATGCCAAAAATAAATAAAGCCCAATTATTTCGATACGGATTAGCACAGGCGAAGGTCGAAATTTTGAATATATATATATATATGTATATATATATATAGCATAGATATAGATATAGATATCTATATACATGCGCATTACCATGTTTCTTCAGCAACAACATCAGGATGGCTGAAAATCTTGGCTGCATTGTGCCTCTTGTTCGTGGGGATTGGCTCACCACCTGGAGTGTAAGCATCACACATCACCTGAAGAGAGAGAGAGAGAGAGAAGTAAGGCCCTGAATGCTTGTGTTATTTTTTATTTGATTTTTCATTTTCAGTCATTTTTAAATTGAAAATATATTCCCACAATTAATTATATGATCGAACTCCTTCTCATACACACATATCTATATATATGTTATCAAATTATTCTTAATCTTTTTTTGAGTATTTTTACATGAAAAAAATAATTAAATCAATGGAGCCCACACATTAATATTATTGTATTTTAAATATTATTTTCAATTAAATAATGAACACAGCATTTAGTATTACTACGTACTTTTACATATTATCTCAACCAAGGATCCTAACAATTACAATACTTTTACATATAAATAATTCACTTTATAATTTTGGGCTACACATCAAAATACATTGCAACTTTTACATAAAAATAAATGATTAAATTAAGAAGTAAGATAGAAAAAAACGGACCAGAATGTTGTTTCCCCTCCTGAATGGATCTCTGAAAATTGCTTGAGGACTGTTCTTTCATTGCATCATAACATGAATCATTAATATTCACTTAAGTTTTTTTTCCTCCAAAAAATTTTTCAATAGTAACTTATTGCACTTACTATAGGATCACTTCACTGTCTTCTCCAGGAGCTTGACCTGTGCTAGATCCATAGTTCCACTTGGGAAGCTTTGAAGGATCATCAACGGGTCCCGAAAGTGTCTGTAGAAGTAGCGTTGAAAATTAAATCAAACTACTCGATACACGATTTGATATCGATCATGCAAAGTTTATCTGAGTTTGGTTCGTTAAGCATAACAGAACAAAATTGAACACATTCTCCTGTTCAATAAAATTTAAAACTCTGTTCGAACTCAATTCGATTAATTAAAATGTGGTAATGCATGTATAAAAATATCAAACTACTCAAGCTCAGCTCGAGTTTCGCTCGATTAAATCTCGCTTGAGTTGGCTTGTTTAACAATCAAACCAAACTCAAACAAGATTTTAAGCTCGACAAGAAATTCAAACCAAGTTTGAACAATATTTTGTTTAGGTTGACTCGATTCGTATATAGCCCTATGTAGAAGCCAAACAATTTATCTCTATCAATACATATGTGATACATTTTTAAAGTTTCTCAATTATGAATTGATTTTTCCTTGTGATACATATGTGAATTGATTTAAATGTATCCTTGTGATATTATAAAATATCAAAATCGATTATTGGGACACTCAATTACACATAGCTCTTAATCAAAATTTAAGCTACGATATTGTAGTAAAGTTTTATGGTGTCTCAATATGTACATTTCAATTAAAAAATTGTTCTTAAAATAGTCAATTACCCTCGCTTTACTCCTGAGGTCAATGCCGGAGCCAACAACCCTGTCAATAATTTTTCATAAGAGTAGTGACAAGTTATCATTCAATCATGATAAAAAAAATGATGCATATTAAAAAAAATGGAACAAGGCAAAGAAATAAACATATGATAAATGAATATAAATATATTAAATAAGAAGCTGATGCCATACAATTGGAAATTTCTTGTATGAAAGCAACATAAACTCCATAAGTAGTCTAAAATTTTACCATATTTTGTATGTACATATTATTATTCAAATAAATTAAACTATGGTCAAATAATTGAAACTTAAGGATCATTCATATCTTATTAAATTTAATTTTTTTGCCTATATTATATAAGGTCACTTTGATTCCCTGTTTCCTTAGTCGTTACACTCAACTAATTAAAAACTCCATTGAAACAACGAATAGTGGAATATCTTGAAGTGAGTCAGGGACTTCTGCTTCCTTAACCAGAACAGAGAGAGAGAGAGAGAGAGAGAGAGAGAGAGATCTAACCATTTTGCCTAAGAATTACATATAAAAAAAAAGAACATATATCAAAACTTTGGGGGTTGCATAATGACATAAATCACCGCTGCAGAAATTTTTTATTTTTGGGTTTAATTGTAAGATAAAAGTTGGCAGTAATGGTGGTTTCTGTAATCATTCAGTACTTCATTAGGATTGTTAACTGTGAATGTTTTCTGTAATTATACAAATCTCACAGGGTCTAACTGTATTTAGACCAAACTTAGAGGAACAGGAACTCCAATGGCAAAATCAACTAATCTACCAAGATCAACAAAAACAGGGCAACATGAAATGAACACAAAGAACATTAATCCGCAAAAACAACTCCAAAAACCAATCTTATACTAAATAACCAGGAGGGAGGGGGAGAGAGAGAGAGACGGATAGAGAGATCCTGCAGTATCAAGAAACAGAGCACATCCAATAACACGGGTTCAAAAGAACTCACCAAACATATTCAGCAATGATCTTCTCAGTGGACTCTGAGAGGTTGAGATTGATCAAATCTGAAATCAGAGACATTATGCAAGATTTTTAAACCCTTTTCTCCTCTCTCTCTCTGAAGAAAATATAGTTCTGTATGCAGGGGATTAGCGGGGGGAGTTGTTTTTATAGGGGAAGTTCTAGAGTTGAGTACTGAAAAAACTAATATTTACGACGTTTGAATCTCCACAAAATACTCAAAAAATGCAAATTTGTATTAATGTAAAAGAAACAAATGAAAAGTGTAGATATAATTTTCCCCAAGTGGGGTTGTTTGGAGAGGTAGGCAAGTGCTGATATAATTTTGTATTTTTTTTTAAATAAGAAGTGAAGAATTTTCTTACAACTACCAATACACAAACATATTGCAGAACCAATGCTTAGTGTTGTTTAGTAGAGTTTAAAAAGGATATATTTCGCAAAAATATATTTTGAGAAGTATATTATGATGTGTTTAGAGTTATGTTTACTGTCACAATAAGAAAAGACAAAATTTGTAACATAATAAGTGACTGTATAAAAATTATCACTAAATATACTTTTAGTGACAAGAATTTTGTTTTATTATAAGAATGGTTTATAATAATTATAGTAATAAAAATGTGTTTAAACTGTCATTATTGACAATTAATAATATCTATTTTGTGACAACTTAGTAACAAAAAAGCTTTCGTCAAAAATTTATAGTGACAACCTAAAATACTAAATTTTGTCATCTTCAAATTATTTTGTGATAAAATAAAAATTATTGTCACCAAATAAAATTATTTAATGATAATATAAGATATTGTCACTTGCAATTTTTGCATGTCTTTTTATATTTTGTTACTAATACTATTTTTATTCTAGTGTATAAATGTATTTTTTTATACAGGAATTTATCTGTTGCTGGACATCAAATAAAATTTTTTATACTACATGCTATCTTATTAGTACTATGAAATTGCACATTAATGTTAATATAACAATCAGAAGATGCAAGTGCTGACTTTTTATTCAGATGATTGGATTCTTGTCAGGAAGTGAATATATTCCTCCAAAATACTATTTAAACGATAACCTATCAGCCCTAGTACTGCAAGTCTCAAGAATTAATCGTTGCGACAATATATCTGTAAATAAAATTAGGATCACACAATAAGTTAAGTAAAACCCTAAATTTACCTCAAATTAGGGATTTTCAAACTCAAGCTCGTGTTCGAGTTCAACTTTAAAAAAAAAAAGTTAATCTATGAGTTAACTTGTGACTTTTTTCTTAGTATTTTAATACTTCCTTAATAATTAAAAAAAATCAAATAATCACACTTTAGTAAGCACTTTTTTTTCTTAATTTTCCTATAAGTATATTAGCTTTTCTTTGTGGTAATTATGAGATATGATTATTTGGTCTCGCATTAGAATTTCAAGCATCCCAATTAATGAAAACTATTATAATACTAGTATATCTAGTTGTACAGATTTCAGTCGCTATCCATACATCCTAGTTGACTTTAAATGCTTTGGGCATTTACTGCTCGATGTTGTCATCGGTTTAGTTCGTCAGTTCATGCTACCCAATTGGATATAATTTAATTGATATTTTTTAATCATTGAATTTGAATATGATAATATCAAAGAGTATTTAAAAAAATATTAAGTCATAATGCTCGATTCAATAATTAAAAATTTAGTTGAATAGTATTCAACTGAGTAACATCTATCTTCATGTTGTCATCACAGTATTGGACAATTAATTAACGACTTAACGTGGTTGTATGAAAAGATTAATAAGAATCTGAATTGTCCACCTTTATGCTCAAATTGCTTAAGAATTAATCGCTACATGGTATCTTTGAAATATATTTTTATTTTCCATTTCAATAAAGGGAAATTTTTTTTTATATTAATAACAGTATAGAATAAAATTTACAGTTTTGCATCATAAAAGGATTTGAGATGCGAAAGATAGGCTATGTATTCATTAGTTGAAAAAAGAAAAAAAAAAACTGATTGACATGTAATCCAAAAAAAGACAAATCTGATTGACAAGAGGGTCATATATATATATATATATATATATATATCTTTCTCAATACAATCAATCTATTGCGATGAACGCACACTAGGTGAAATAGAATCTCTTTTATTTTCATAAAGGCAAGTCATAGAGACATCATGCTATAAATTATATATTCAAACCATTAATATCTTTTTCAAATTTCTTTACATGTTGAGAAACTTGAAACGTCGTGTTAGTTGTCCATAAACCGCACATAGAACGCCATTTTCTTCAAAAACACGGGTGGACACTCACGCTTGATAAAGTGTTTTTTCTTTTTTTTTTTGTAAAATACAAAAAATATTTTATTATTTTTTTCGTTTAAGAATATAAAATATAATTGTAAGTGAACAACTTTTCGGCTCCAGCCTTGCCCATAGACACAAAGAAAAAAGACGTAAATATGTTGTATTATCAAATGCTAATGGCATGGCTGAATTTACAAAGAAAAAAGAAATATGTTCGTTTTTTTGGATAAATAAAACCATATAATTACGTAATTGAATTTTAAGTGATAATATTCAGTTTTGACATGTGTTAGGTGTCCAAATTTTTATTTTGTCAATTATAACGTCTACGAAGTCATAACTAAATTTTACTTTACCACAATATGCATGACTTAATAGTAACAAAAAAATAATTGTTTTAAGCTATCATTATTATTACCTAGTGATACAAGTATAGATAATAAATTTTTGATAATAAAAATAATACGTTAATTATTGATAACATTTTAACAGCCATTGCATCATTACTTGTCAACAATGAACACAAAATTTGACCTTTGGCACAATTAAAAAAGAAAAGGAAAAAAGAAAGAAAAACTACGTACACATGCACCATTACACATGACAAAATTGTTTTCATAATCCCTAAACTGCCTTCGAATATTCATAGTCAATGTGGAGAAATTAATGTTACATACATTGGATATTCAAAGCCAGAAAGGTCACCTAAAAGGGGCACCGTTACTCTTAGGGGTGGGCGTTCGGGTCGGGTTACCCGATACCCGACCCGACCCGATCGGGTTAAACCCGATCGAGTCGGGTATCCGTCCTCTTTAAAATTTTCGAATCGGGTTCAGATAAAAAAATAACTACCCGAATAGTATATCAGATACCCGAATTTCAGTTAAGAAAACCCCGTTTCTCACGTCTTCCCAGATCTACAAGCCCCATGTTCCTCAAACCTAAACTCTCTTCCACAAATCAGATCTACTCTTTCCCAAAATCCAAGGAAAAAAAAAATTGCCCATTCTTCCCAAATCTAATCAACTCTTCCCGAAATCTGAGGAAAAAAAAATTGCTCACTCCACCGACTGATGTTTGCCGACATCCATGCAAGTCATGACGGCTCACCACCTGCTCTGTTGTTTTCTCTTGCCGGTACCCACACCAACCAAACAACAGCCGCCAGAAAAGGGTTTGAGTTGTTAAACAATATCTCACAACTTAATGGTATTTGTTCAAAGAAATAAGTACAGGGGTAAAGGAAAGATTTGTATCAATCTGCTGGGAAACGTATCTGAGGATTTGCTCCTTTACAAGATTGAAAAAGTTTATTTTCTTCAAACTCCAAGCTCTCTCTCTCTCTCCTCTCTCTCAATTAATTTCTGCCAAAAAGGTGTTGGGCTTTTATTTCTAGCATTAAATGAAGAAGTTACCCAAAAAAAAAACAAAAAATGAAGGAGAAATAAACCATTGTGCATAGATGAAAAGCCATAGATCGGGTTTCGGGTACCCGATGATCGGGTATCTGAGATTTCGGGTTCAATTCGGGTAGCTATTTCGGGTACCCGATTGTTCGAGTATCCGACCCGAAAAACCCGAACCCGGTGGAAACCCGACCCGCGCCCACCCCTAGTTACTCTGACCATGAAGGGTTAAGCAATTAATTAAGCACTAAATCTGATTTGAGACTAAGTTTTCGTGTTAGAATTCTTAATACATAATTATTAATAGAGTTGAAATCAATAATCTATATCTATGTTACATGTTTAATTACCCATAGCATCAACGTCACAATAGCTAGTTGATATACATAATAACTAATAGAGTTGAAACTTAATAGTCTATATAACTCTATATATCATTAACGTTGACGGGACAGTGGCCGTTTGTCCTAATTTATGCATATTCAATAATTAAATTGGGTTGAAAAGAGCTTAGTTGTGTATGCTATATCTTTAGCACCAATTAACGTCAAATATCAGTGGATCAACAATTGCTATTTCTAACCGTCGCGTATTATGTCAGCTTCTTGTATTTAAAATTGAATGATTATGAATTGAATATTTTATACCTATTAGCGTCTAATGATGAGAGTTCATCAATCTATATTTATATCTATATTATTTATAAAAGTAACAATGATTCATTTAAATGTTTTAAAGTTCTTTTATTTTTTGTACATATTGATATATCGTTCTATAATTAAAATATGATATCAAGTAATAATGGGTAGTTGAGTAATAAACAAAATAATAAAGATATTAGTTAATTTTATTGAATTTAACATATTAAGGATATTCTTAAAAAACAAACATTAATTCAGAATTATTGTCTGAGCAATAAATTTAATGGTGGTAAGTTGATTCATAGCCCCTATATGATTGTGTCATGAAATAGTTTAAGATGAGTAATAAACAAAAAATTAAACTTGGCTTTAAATATAGATTGGAAAAGCATTAGGTAAAGAGACACAACAATTGATATTTTAAAAGGCACACTTTTTATTATTCAATTTGATAGTGTATTAATGCAATAAGATGAGTACAACAAAAAGGTAAACAAATCAATATATATCAATTACAATTAATGGAGAATAAAATAAATAAGGAAGAAAATAAATCTATATCAATTACAATTAATGGAGAATAAACTAAAGGATGAATAAAATATAATGATGAAGAAGAAAGGATTTATTTTCCTTCAATACGCCCCTACAAGATAGGTGTAGATTCAATGACACCTATATTTGAATCAATGTTGTAGAAACAGTTTGTTGGAGATAACCTTTGTGAGAGTGTCAACATGTTGATTAATTGCATGGACATGACAAACTGCAAGGTGGTTGGACTAAACTTCTTGTTGAACAAAATGATAATTGACTATGACATGTTTCATACGACTATGAAAATCAGTGTTTTGAAAGAGGAAAGTGGCTTCAAGATTGTTACAGTGAATCACAAGGATATTAGGAGGAGAATAATATAACTCACGAAGAAAGTGAACAACCCAATTAATTTTGCAACACAATTCGCAGTTGCTTTATACTCGGCTTCTATTGAGGACCTCGCAACAGTGTATTGTTTCTTAGATGACTGGCTTATAGGACAATTACCAACAAACATTATGTCAGCCCTACTGGAGGTTTCTAAGGGTAGTTGCCCCTCTCGTTTTGCCAGTGATTTCACTTCTCCATTAACAACCCTTTTATGTAAAACTGACAATGGAACAAACTTTAATACGAATTTGTTGAAGGTTTGATTTCATAAGCTTTCAATTTTTCCTTTGGGATGAAAGAGAGAATCTATGATTTCTATTGGATCTTTGTGCTTTCCATTCTTATGAGCTACTCCTGCATAATCCAATCACCAATCAACACCCTAGGGTTTTTATGTTTTTTTTGATTTCCTCTCACCCATCTTCTCCCTCCTCTTGTAGCCGTACCCACCACAATCCCCGCGGCCGCTACGATCCCTGCCCCCAACTACTATCTTCTTCTTGGCCCCATTTTTCTCCCTCTTCTTCACCTTCATCTTCTTCTTTTTTCTCTCCTGCCCCCAACCACTCATCTTCTTCTTCACCCTATTTTCAAATATGAGTATGTGTGTATCCATTTTTTGTGCGTGAATGTGTGTTTGTATGTGTTTTTGTGTGTGTGTCTGTAGGTGTATTTTTGATATGTTTTTGTGTGTGTGTGCAGGTGTGTTTTTTTCTTGTGTGTGCAGTTATGTTTTGTGTGTGTGTTTTTGCATGTGCGCAGGCGTATGTATATTTTTTTTTCTTGTAGGTGTGTGTAATTGTGTGCAAGTATTTTTGTTTAAGTATTATATTTTTTATTTAGCAATTAATATGGATGGTTCATTTTTTTTAAAAATCAACATCCAATGGCTTCCGATAATAAGGGCATAATGGGCAATTAAGTAAAAAATTAATGACATCAACCTTAACCTAATGACAAGGGAACACGAGCATAAATTTAAGAAACAAAGGGTTTTTTTTGCATATTTTTAAACCACAAAGTACTTGACTCAAAATTTGTGAAATTGCATGTGGATTTTATACAATTTGCCTTTCAGATAATATAAGTTAGGACTATTAACATAATAAATATATTTTTTCACCTTGAAAACAAATTACAAAGCAGATTCTCCTGTTAAAATATATTAAAATGTGTGTAATAAAAATAGCGTGATTTAGGTGATGATGACGATTTCAAAACTTCAAAATTTGGTTGATGGTCAATAAAGTAATCAAATTGTACTAAAAAAAATATCAAAGTAGTCAAAATTCATGAACAACAATCTACCTATTTACAGCCTAAGGAAATCAAAATCCTACTGAGTACCAGGGTATTTGATTTTGTTGTGACTAAAAAAATTAGTAAATAATGGTACCAATTTATTTTGGTAAGACTAAAACCTGGAAAGAGCCTATTTGGAGTGATAATCTGAAACAAATGTTTACTACATACTATTGCTCTTTTCACTTTTAGATTTGTTTATAAGAAGGTTGTTGATGTCGTAGTGTAATTGTGCAACTTATGAAGATGGAGGTAGATTTTGGTGGTTATTTACTCTATCCATGGTAAGTGATCCATATTCCTTTATCATAAGCACATAGTTGCGCACATCTAGAATTGCAATTGGGTTTAATATCATCCTTTGATTCACGTTCCCTAAAAATTTTGAATTATTCAACAAATGATACTTGCCTGCAACAATCAAAATGAAGAAGATATAATCTGTTGGTTATGAATGGAAAAAAAAAAGGATTGAGGTAGATGTTTATAATCAAAGCAAAATATGCATTCCAATTAATGACAACCACCACCACTGTTATTTAGTTGTGATTGTAGAGGTGTCAAATGGGCCGGACCAGACCGAGCCCGGGTACTGTAGTCGGCCGGGTTGGATCGGGACCGTCTAGAGGCGGGCTGGGCCTAGGCCGGGCTTGGAGACGTGAGGCTAGGCCTAGCTCGGCCTATGAACCCAAGTTTGGTGGGGTGGGTTGGGCCAGGCTAGCGGGCCTGTCTGGGTTGGCCTATGTTTTGTTTTTTTTATTTTTTATTTTTTACTTTGAAAAATATATTATCTTACATACTTTATGTTTCAAATCTAAATATTAATTAGTATTTTTTTCTTAAACTTATTCAAGTATTTATTACTTTTATATTATAGACTATGGTTTTGACTTTTGAATAATAAAATGAAAATGAACTTTACTATAAAAAAATACTCTAATAAATTTTATTAACTTCAAAATATTGGAGTGTACATATAACAACTTTAAAAAATATTGCATAAAGGTTTAACAAAAAAAAAAATCATTTTTACAACAAGAACTTATTCAACTTTAATTCAAGATCATTTGTCAATCGTACATAGGAGGCATTGAAGAACTTCCATATTGGTATTGTGCATTTTGTGGATAGTACATGGCTTCAAAATCAAAATCCTCCCCTGTAGCCGAAGTACTTGCAATTTTTGATGTTTCAAACGCTATTTCATCATCCGATTCATTATTTTGACGTGGCAATCATCTCTCTCCCAATCGATGCAATTCGTCTTTTCTATATTGTTGACCTAGCCAATCTTTCCACAAGATACAAAATTTCATGGATTTTGGGCTTAATCGAGTCCTTTTTATCCGTGATAGTTCTTTGGCCTTTGCTAAAAGCACTTTTTGAAGCTACACTAGACATTTGAGATGTTAGTAGATCATGTGCAATAGTTGAAAGAATTGGAAAATTATTTTTTTCCGACTTCCACCATTCTAAAACATTAAAGTCACCATTTGTATCATTTAATATATCAAGATGCAAATAATGTGTTACTTTGTATGAATAGTTATTAGATGTATTTCTGCTCCTTTTTAATGAATTTAAACAAGAAAATATAGATTTGCTGGATTTACTCAATGATGATTCTTTTCTAAAAGAATGAGTTTCTTGTTGAAAAGATGAAGTAGAAGAATACATTTCAACTAATTTATAAACTAAGGTTTGAATTTCTAATTTTTCTTTTTCCATATCTATTTCACTTTCTAACCTAGGATAAGTATAATATTCTTCAATTAAATATTTACAACCAGATAATTTGCGTCTAGGATAAAAAACGCAAGATAAAAGACAAATGCAAGGAAGTTTAGTATAATATTTATTCCATTATCTTCCATATCTTTAATAATAGTGCCTACATTATTATCATTTCTATGTTGATGAAACATTTTAAAAATTCTAATCATTTGAGGCAACACAATATTAGTAGTTGGATAATACAAACCGGACATAGTATTAGTCACGTAGAAATACATCTAAAAGAGGAGCAAGGACATTAAGAATTTCCCAATCAGTTTCGCAAATAAAATCTTGCACATCTTGATTAATTAATTGTGTTATTATTGTTGCATATGGATATACTTCCATTAACATCTTATAAGTAGAATTCAACCGAGTTTCCATTTTATTTTTTTTAACTAAACATCTATAATTTTGTGTTCTTACCGAGGAAGTCATAATGCGTGTCAAACATGATCTAATTTTATCAACATACGGGGCTATAGAAGACATACTATCTTGAGCACAAAGATGCATAATATGATAAATACATCTAACATGAAAAAATATTGCCATCAAACAAGGGTTTAAAATCTTTAATCAAATGTTCTACGACTTTAGTGTTGTTTGTTGCATTATTAAAAGACATGGTTAAAATTGTATCACCAATGTTCCAATAATTACAACAATCAATAATAGCTTCAAAAATATGTGTACCGGTATGTGGATGATCAAGCAATGCAAATTCAATAATTCTTTTGTCAAGAAAAAAATCTTCATTGATCCAATGAACCGTAACACAAATATAGTGTAAATTACCCCCGCCTCTCGACATATTTGACGTAAGAGAAAATTTTGAAGTTAAAGTAGAAAAAATGCATTCTCAAACCAATTATTTCTTGTTCATATTGTTTATAACCATCCTTATAACATGTATTTCGTGAAATTGGTTTATATTGTGGTTGCAAACCTTTACTAATCCATTTACAAATATAGTGATTTTCAGCAAAAATAAAAGGTAATTCCTATCCAACAACCATTTGGGAAAATAAATTCCTTTGTTCACTTTGATTATATTTAAAAGTTTGAATTGAACCACTAGTTGATTGGTGTAAAAATTGTTGTGATGGCCCGGATGAACTATCCATACTATCCCAACATTGATGTATATTATTTAAATGCCTATTAATTGTTCCCGTACCACTATTTTTAGTAAATTTAAAATATTTTTTACAGATATTACAAATAGATTTTTCATGATCATTATCTTTCGTAAAAAAATTCCAAACTCTACTAGTTGTATTTCTAATAGGTGGTTTAGTCTTAGTTGTGGTAGGAATATCATCATCTAAATCGAAAGGATGACTATCGGGAGGTGCATTCATGTTTTCATGAATTAATTCATGTTCTTCATCTATTATTTTGTGGTGAAGATGTACGTATATTTAATGGTCTTCTTGAAGTAGTTGAATCACTAGTGCTAGGACTAAAATTTATGTGAGGTATAAATGGAGGATCATTTGAATTAGTAGAAATAGGAGAATTGTAAGCATTATTGCGAAATCAATTGGTTTACACATTCGGAAAACACATATAAGGGTACAATGGAGTGCTTGTAATTCTTATTATGGATTACATAAATAGTAAATTTAAAGAATTTCATCAAGGTCGATGGATCAATTTCTAGTAATGCTAAGTTATTTGTCTTGTACGTGTGTTAGGTAGCATAAATACCATAACTCTGTAAATGGCATTTTCATACTTTTTTTAAAAGAAGAAAGTTGACACTATCTCCATCAATCGCTATCAAAATTTTTTTAGAACTGTATTTTGACTACAGTCTGCTTTGTTGCATGTTGGATGTAGATTAAAATCTTCAAGACTCAAGCTGTAACGACCCGGTAAAATCCTTTATTTAAATATTTTATATTATACATTGGGTGTCCATTATTTTGATGAATAATTTTCTTTTAGAACTATTTTGTGAAATATTGTTTTATAGAAATTATTCTTCAAAACTATTTTTTTTTTCCGAACAAATGCGCATTTATTGCATAAATTTTTAGAAAATATTATAAATTCCAAATATTCTTAAATTTTTAAACATTTACTCTTTCTAAACTCCCAGAATTATTTAATAAATTATTTTCAACTTTTACCTATTTTTCGAGAAATTTTAGTAGTTTTCGAAAAACATTGTCTTTAAGTTCTTAATTTGAAATCTAATTTTTAAAATGCTTAATCATTATCAAAAAAAATGAAAATAATAATATAAATAAATGATTTAGATTTTATTTGACTTACAAAAAATTAATTTTCGAATTTTTAGAATTTTATTCCTATTTTTGGGCAATTTTCGAAAAATGGGCAAAACAAGGGGTATTTTCGTGTTTTCACTTCTCCAACCCCAAATTTCGGTTTTTCTGAGAAATAAACAATAAAAATACTTAATAAATAAGATTTTTCAGATTTTATAGGTTTTTGTTTGATTTAAGTTGATTTTATTCTATATTTTATCAAAATATCTATACTAATACACTTTTGAAACTTAGCCTCAT
The DNA here is from genome assembly GCA_026212405.1 of Petrea volubilis. Taxonomy (NCBI): domain Eukaryota; kingdom Viridiplantae; phylum Streptophyta; class Magnoliopsida; order Lamiales; family Verbenaceae; genus Petrea; species Petrea volubilis. The sequence continues at coordinate 14,641,461 of CM047872.1, read as the reverse complement.
ATACATATATAAATATATATTAGTGGTGATATACATAGCTACATATACACACACACATACCCACATACATATACATGGTGGTTAGTAAAGTGAGGTGTATGTATATACAACCATGTATAAATGTATGGAAGAGGTATTTAGATGAATATAATATTTAGATATTTGCCTCTAATACTTTGTAGGATCAATACACAAGACCATACACACCCACAATCCTCATTTTTCAGCAGCATTAAGCCCGAAAAATCGTGCCCCCTTGCTCACACAAATACACTCTCTCATTTTCTCTCAAAACACTATCATTTTCTCTCAAAACAATACACTACTTGGAAGAACTAAGGTAGGAACACTTCTTTATGCCTTAAGTAGAGGGTTTTCTTCTTCTTTCTTGAAAAGAATAGGCAAGCTTCCATACTCTTATGCCCAAGCAATGTAAAAGAACAAGCTTGAGTGGCCTAGAGTGAGAGCTTTTGCCAAACATGCCTTCAAGTTGAGGGTTTTAGCTATTTTGCCATCTTCATATTACTTTAAAGTTTTATAGTTAATTTTTCAATGTTTTAACTCTTGTTGGGGGGAAGTTGAAGGATGGATAGACTTGTGAGCATGATATTGAAGATATTATGTGATTAATATGCTTATTTAGAGTACTATGTGCTTACTATGCTTTCTTGAAAATACTATGTGCTTATTGTGCCCTTTTGCAATAATATGGAATTCTTATGCTTTATTTGAACTAATATGTGAGATCTATGCTTTATATGAAGTAGTATGAGACCATGGTGCTTTATTTGAGCTATTAGAGTATCCTATGTTGTTCTTGAAAGTCTTAGTAAAGAAAGCTCGACATATCTATTATTTGATAAATAAAACTTTTATTGTATTTTATCCTATAGATTTATGCCTACTTTAGTCCTTACATATATATATATATATATATATATAAACCTATTCAAGGTTTTAGTAAGTGATTAGATGATTATATATATATATAAATATTTAAAGTGTCATTATATATTCATGTAACTAATTGCATTATATGTTAATGATAGCCTAATTATATATATAGTTATATGTACGTATAGATATAGGTTATTATAAACTACTTTTATATATATATATATGTTACGTATATGTGTATATATATATATATATATACTTATATTCATTTTATTAGTTTTATATGTATATGTAGATAATTCTTATCATATCTATATATATAGTTATCTATATTTTATATATGTAGTATTCATATATTTATATATCTTATATTTTAATCTATATATTTATACATATTTATACTAGTTATATTTTAATCTATATATTTATATATTTATTCTAGGTATATTTTAATCTTTATATTTATATATTCATACTAATTATATTTATATATTTATATTTATAATTTGTCTATTTACATATTTAACATTTCTAAGTAAATATGCTTAATAAGCAAATATAAAGCTTTCATTTATAAGTGTGGAGCTTACTTTACTAAACTATAATATAAACTTCCAAAGATTATGTGCATGTGTGAACAAATTGCTATTCTGTGAATGGGCCCATATGTGCTGGAATGGTCTGGGGGGTGTTCCGCCGGGACATACTATTGAGTAGCCGGAAGAGTTCACAACCCTTCCATCTCCTAATCCCCCCTTCGGTAGACGAAGGAATCTACTCAAGAGAGAGGGTCATAGGACAATACTAGGCGTATGCCCGGGATATGACCATTGGAGGATAAGGCTGGCGGGAGAAATGTGCTGGTTGTTATTTCGGCCCAGGCAATTATAAGGGTCACTGTCAGGTGACAAAAGGTAGAATGTGTGAAACTATGTGTGTGCTATGTGTAACTAATGTGCACTTAACACCCGAGCACCGTATGTGTATAAATAAATGTGTCTACTCAACGTATGTTGATTTCGTGTTATATATTGCTTTAGATGCTTCCGAAGCTAGCCTTTATGATGATGAAGAGGAGGAACCTTTTGAAGCATTTTACTAGGAAGGAAGATGTAGGATTTCCGCTGCGTACCTATAGTTGGTGGTTTTTGCTTTTGCTAGGTACGTATAATAGAATTAGCAATTCGATAGTCTCCTTTGTTGGATGTACCCTTATGTTATGTAATGTGGCCTAGTACGTTTTGTAAATAACAATGTATGTATGTATGTGACCACTAACAAGAATAATAATAATAATAATAATAATAAAGGGCTTTCGGGGTCGTCACACAAGCTATATATATTTTTGTTGTGAACATTATTGTAATGACATGCATTTATAGAATTTCATTTTAACTTCAATTTGTATGTCAAGGTTATATTAAAGCTCAAACCATTTCTTTTGTACTAGCTTATGCATTTTTACCAAAATATTTTAAAATTTGTAAAACTATAGAAACTTCCTACATTAATTATATATTTGGGTTCCACATATGGACTAAAGGATAGAATTATGTTATATACTTGATGATGTTCTAATCCGTCACCGAACAGGAGGCCCAACCCTATAAGGTATTGTCCTGCACCTTGAGGCAGTGGAATTTTGTCCTATGATAAAAAAACACCTTACACGGTATGAGCAGAGTGCTTGCTTATAATGTGAGCAAGACCTTTGACTCATTCCAATGTAGGACATGAGATGGTATCATCAACATTGTATGTTAACTGTTTAACAAATGCATTAGTGATATGAAGTTGCTTTGAGACGTTTAGGGTATAAACGAGACTCATAGGCGATGCATGAAAGAATTTCCGAAGGATTACATATAGTAATGTCTTACCATTATTTGGACTAGTACTGTTGCACACTCAATGGCGTCTGCAACATATTAAATAATGTAATTTAATTGCACTATGGTTTGTTAGATTAAAAATATAAATATTTACTGATATGAATTGTTGTATCAAACTAGTAGAATAATATTAATTATTATTTATATATATGATAGAATTTGCTATATGGATTATTAGTATTAAATTGATATATAGTTTGTTGGTATTTACTTTTGTTGGTATTTTGATTTTTGAAAAACAAATTGTAGGTTTTAGGGTGTATTAAAATCAAATTAATTATGAAAAAAACTATCAGATTAGCGATGGATTTTTCGTCGCTAATTTTAAATTTTTAAAAATATTTATTTTTAGCCATAGATTTTTTTCCCTAGCTATATTTTAAATTTTTTTAAAAATATTTATTTGTGTTCACGGATTTATCCATGGCTATATTTATTTATTTCTTTTAAAAAAAATTATTTTTCACCACGGATAAATTTGTGGCTATATTTATTTATGTTTTTAAAAAAATTAATTTTCATCGTGGATAAATCTGTGGCTATATTTATTTATTTTTTTAAAAATATTTATTTCTGGCCACGGATAAATCCGTGGCTATATTTCATTTTTTTTAAACATATTTATTTTTGGCCAAGGAAAATCCGTGGCTAGATTTAATTTTTTTTTTTAAAATATTTATTGTTGGCCACGGATAAATTCGCGGCTAACTTAAAAAAAATTTTAAAAAATAAAAAGGTTGGCCACGGTTAAATCCGTGGCCAAAGTTGAAAAAATCCGTGGTTAGAAATCCGTGGCTAGATCTGTAGCCATTTTTTTTGGTCATGGATTTTTGCCAAAATTCGTGGGGAAATCCGTGGGTAAATATTTTCTAGTAGTGTATTATTTCATAAACATCATGATTTTTTCATTGTTTCCATAAAATCATGATTTCCAAATATTCTAGTTTTTCAATAAACATCATGATTTCCAAATCTTCTTTTCTCTCCTTATTTTGTTTTTCATCTTTTTGAAATATTTTTATTCATATATAGTTTACAGATATGTCATAATATAGTGGTCATCGATTCTTGAAAGAGGTTTGGCATTTGGATGAAGTTTGTAGTGACGAATGTTTAATCTATGAATACAGTGTCTACCGAAGTTAATGCACAAGTCAATTATGTTCGATAATTATCGGCATAAGTAAGTGACGACTACGCTTGGAAATTATAAATTCAAAATTCTCCAGGTGTCGGTGAAATATCTACTATAGGTATAGGATGGGCATAATTCGTTGGCACAGACAAACTCAAGAACATGGACATAATCTATTTAGGCTATTTAGTCCCTAGAGTCTGTGAGGTTGTAGCTTACAATAGTTCTAGTAGCTAGAAGCTCCACGATTGCAAATCAAATTCATGTTCAAGTTAGATAGCAAAATAGTTTATATGATTTGAATAATCTTAACATGAATTTTTCCGGCCATTGATTATCTTTAATGTAAGTAGACAATATTTTTCCTTACAACAATTTTTGGACCGTCTCAACAATTTATGCGATTCCAATAGTCTTAGAAAATCACTTTATTTTCTTAGAGAGAGCTAGGATTGCAACAACTTCTTCAAGTCATCCTATGAGGAACTGGCAACATGAACTTGAAACAAATGGTTGAACCACTATTCATGTGATATAATAAATTCTCATAAATATGCATTCATTCGAGGATTTGCTTTTGGTAAACTCAATTATTGTGCAAACAAATGACATGATTTCCTCCAACGATCAGCTAGCTCCTACTGAATCAGGGCAAGCAAATAGTAACGGTATTTGTTCTACTCATAATGCTTTGTTGACTAAACATAGTTGTTACCTGAACATTATATTAATAGTTGATATATGTGTGCGTATGCATTCTTGTTAATATTAATCTCAAATGTTGTGCATATGGATGACAAAAAATTCTCCCATGATAAGACTAATTATGTTCAAACCACAATAAGCCCGTTGATGGCATATCTCATTCATGTTACCAATGCATACATCACCCATCTAAGTGGGTTGATCAGGTGATAATCATGGTTTGTGTATAACCACTAACATGTGTGTTGAATGCATTTTGTTGAGATATTGTCTTGAATTTATAGATGATTAGCTGCTTTAGGGTATTTCTTGCTAGCGCAAGACCTACATCCACATATACATAAATGTATTTGTGGTAATGTGCTTGTGGTCCCTTGTGTGTGGGGCCTTCGTATTTTTCGGGAGAGAATTTATTTCATTTGGCTAGAACCTCGGGACACAAAGTATTTTACTTTGTTAACAAAATTTTTAATTGTGAATAGTTTATTATTAACCGAACTTAATAGCATTTATGGAGTCCCTGCTATATTCTACCCATTACATAGAACATCTTCTATAGTGGTCAAATCATTGACCCAGCTTTGTAGTCCGAAAAAGGTAATGAGGTCAATTTTTGGTGAAGGCCACGTCTTCGAGCAAAGAAGATTTAGTCTGGTGAAATGCTGGTTAGGATCTTTAACTTGTCAAGAAATGAATACGTGTGAGGTTAGCCGAAAGTCTCCGGTAAAGACTCTTGGACGCTTAAGTTAATATATAGATCTAATGAATAGGCTATTTAAACCCTTTTTGAGTGAATTTGTCATGATCTTCATTAATGATATCGTTATCTATTCAAAGAGTAAGGAAGAACACAAGAGGCACTTGAGACTCATCTTACAACTGTGAAGAGAAAATTAGTTGTACGCAAAGCTGAAGAGCTGTGAGTTCTGATTAAATGGTGTAGCTTTCCTTAGTCATGTGATCAATTAACACAAAGTCTCGGTATACCTTCAATATATCCAAGCAGGGGCAGAGTGGAGTAGGCCGACAATAGTTAAAGCGGTCTACAACATTTTGGCAATAGCAAGTTATTATAGAAGCTTTGTTGAAGGGTTCTCTCATATTGATGTTGTGACATCCCAATATTTACACATCAAATAGTTCTACCAACTATATAAAAACCAAGACTTATGATACACGTGCATGATGAATTACACTTCATGTTTTATATGATCTTGATTTTGTTTGAGAATTATGTGATATGATAATTATGTTTAACATAAACAATTGAATTTATGATACATATATAAATCGAAAGATATATATATATATATATGTACATACATGTATTTTCAAGAATTACATCTTATTAATTTATTTGTAATAAAGTCATATGCATAAATATATTTATATTTCAAAAATATAGCTATATATAAATGTAATTTTCGAATGTATATGTATATATATATATATATATATTATAATAGGTCATGTTTTATCATATATATGTACATACTTGTCCAAAAATGTCATTTTCTCCTAAGAAATGTTCTTAAATGCTAAGATCTTGATAAGATTCTTGATAAACATAACAAATTGGATAACTACAAAAATATCTTCTCTTATCCTATCTTATCTTATCTTATCCTATCTTATCCTATCTTATCCTATCTTATTTTATCTTATCCTATCTTATCTTATCTTATCTTATCTTTTATGCATTTATTATAAATTGACCTTATAATATAAAAATCCTCTTTCTTGCCCTAAACTCTATAAAAATGGGCCATTGCCTTCATTTTCCCCCACACACACAAAAATCCCGCCTAAAAACACACACCCACACTCATTCCACTCTCAACACACAAAACACTCTCTATTTATAGCATATCTTCCAAACCTATATATATATATATATATATATATTAATAAACCATTCTTTTCTCATACATATATACCTATTAGCCTTCTATATACCACCTTATTTCCCTCAAACACTCTTGAGAAGGTAGAATTATCTCATAAGTAGTATAGGAACTTAGGAATTTAAGTACTAGTTGCTATTCTCATTGTAGATTAATTATCATTTTTAACAAGTTGAGGCAATAACTTTATGCTTAACAAATAATGATAAGCATGGAGTTGTTATGGCTAAAGTCATATTATGTATTATTATGCTTTAATTATGCTCTATTATGTTACTACAAGTTGTTAGAAAGCTTGCTTGGTCATTGTTTCAAAAATATGGTTTAAGTATACTTTTATGTTTTAAAGTATATATGTTCTTTATGTGAAATTATGTGAGAATATGTGCAATATTTTCCTTAAAGTGGACACTAGGTATAAGTTAGTTCATCATGTTATAGAATTATGGCTATGATACTGTTGGGTTACTTAGAGAATGTAAATAGTTAATTTATATCTTTATATATATATATATATATATATGTATATGTGCACTAGGCTATCTTATGGTAATACTTGTATACATGTTTTGTCTATACATGTAAAACCAACTTATACGCTTAAATATAGTAACTTGAGGATTATTCATACACCTATGTATATACTTACATAATTAAACGATTAAGATTGTTCTTCATAAACTATATACATATATGAAGTTAAAGTTATTTTGAAAGCTATGAATATTTACGCATATGTAGATATTATTACTTGTGTATTTATGCATAGTATTCTTCTTAAAGTAGTTTTGTTATCCCCTAAACAACGATTACTAGTTATGGCATAGTATCCTAACTTTAGCTATTGATGCGAATTCTAGGAGATTGCCAAGATGACATAGTCAACCTAATTCATAAGCTTGGTGAGACAGTAAGCTCTTAAGGTGAGTGCTTATTACATTCCTTGTCAGGGCAATGAACTATATGCTATAAATATTATTATTTTTTAGCCTACCTTGTCATATTTATGTTATCCGATCTTTCTGGAATTATATCTTGCTCCTCACATTTCAGCGAAATCTTTCTCCAAATTATAAGTCAAGTTATATCTAAAAATATTGCATTTCTGATATTATCAGTCATATCTGTCCTGAAATGATTTCTTGACACCTTTGGGATATCATATTTTAATTATATTTTTATGTATCCCGAGTGTAAAAATAAGTTATTGCTTTATCAACAGTTTGTGGTTTTGGAGCTTAAAAAGGGTGGGGGTTTGTGTAGTCTTGTGCATTTATGCTATAAGGGTATTAGAGGCCAATATCTAAATATTAAAATCATTAAAATACCTATTCCACACAATTATACATGGTCGTCTATACATACACGTCACTTTACTAACCACCATGTATATGGATGCGGGTATGTGTGTGTGTGTGTGTAGCTATGTATATCACCACTAATATATATTTATATATGTATGTGTAAAGGTTCAAGAGTGTATTAGTAGAGATATTTTGATAAAATATAGAATAAAATCAACTAAAATCAAATAAAAACCTATAAAATCTGAAAACTCTTAATTATGGATTATTTTTATTGTTTATTTTACAGAAAAACAGAAAGTTGGGGTTGGAGAAGTGAAAAGACCAAAATACCCCTTATTTTGCCCTTTTTTCGAAATTGCCCAAAAATAGAAATAAAATTCTAAAAATTTGAAAATTATTTTTTATAAGTCAAATAAAATCTAAAATATTTATTTATATTATTATTTTCATTTTTTTTATAATAATTAAGCATTTCTAAAATTAGATTTCAAATTAATAACTTAAAGACAATGTTTTTCGAAAATTACTAAAAATTCTAGGAAAAATAGGTAAAAGTTGAAAATAATATATTAAATAATTTCTAGGAGTTTAGAAAGATTAAATGCATAAAATTTTAAGAATATTTGGAATTTCTAATATTTTATAAAAATTTATGTAGTAAAATGCTCACTTGTTTTCGCAAATAAAAATCATATTTTGACGAATAATCTCTATAAATAATAATTCACAAAATAAGTCAATAAAGCACTTATTCATCAAAATAATGGATGCCCAATGTATAATATAAAATATTTAAATAAAGAATTTTATCGGGTCGTCACAGGGGGTGTGTGTGTGTGGCCGGTTTTTAGATATACATACATAAGTAAATTAAATACTTGGTATATATTCATCCTAGTATCCCCATCTCTCAACAATTAATGACTATGTACACTTGTATATATTTTCTAGAATTCTACATACTTGGATGGTCAAAATTCATATAGACTACCACTAAGCATAATTAGACCTCTGACTTGGTCTTGAGTTGGAAAGTAAGTAATTATTAGATTAAGACTCAATTTTATTTTAATCTTATTTCTCCTAATACTAGTTATAAGTATGTATTGTGCAAGAAAACACAAAACACCACACACACACACTCTCTTGTACACGGCCACGTACACTCTTACATTTCCCTATTGCTTTATCCATTTCACTCCCAATTTTACCACTTTCTCACCCTTGTGCACCATCTACAAAAATTAGAAAAGAAAAGAAGAAAAACCCCTTAGAAAAGGTAGTAATTCTACTTAATGCATAAGTTAGATTTTTCTAGTGTATTCATGCATTTATTCCCATATTAGGATTTAAGATGTAACTACAAGTTAGTTACTATCTTAGTCTTGAGGATAATTTAGGAAGATGCATGTTGTGTGATTATGAAAAGTCATGTTGAAATTTGTGAATTTCTGCTGAATTGTGAAGCTGAAAATTATGTGTATGATGCTAGAAATTAGGGTTTATACTCGGTTAGGGTTCATCTATGTGTTTAGGGTTTTATTGAGGTGTTAGAGGATGAAAATTCGGTTTTGAAAATGAAAATCCTGTGTTTTTCCAAAACTGAAAATCCTGTTTCAAAGCTGAAATTCTTGTGTTTCAAAGCCGAAAATCCTATTTCAATGCTGAAAATCCTATTTCAAAATTTCATGCTGACCAACTTGTCCACAAGTCCATCATGGTTTGTTTACTTTTGTCTTTTTGGCTTTGGCTTTATCAATCATTTTGGAATTTGGATTGACATTTTTTAGTTTAGTGTTTTCCTTTTCAATAGACAAAACATTTGCTTTTGACTGGAATTCAACTGCTACTGGTTTATCAATCTGAATTACAGACAAAAGTCCCTTCCTTATCAACCAAATCTTTATTCGTTGTTGCCAACATTTGAAGAATTGGCCAGAAAATGATTCAGCCAAACCGCTCATGTCAAATTGCGAGACACCAAAATAACCAGCAATTAAACTTGATGCCATTATAGATATATTAAGCGAATAAACCCGAATAGTGACCTTAGTTCACTGAAGGTAAGTCTTTTTTTAATGAGGATCAACATAGCAATTCCACCTATTTGGTGGGATAATTGATTAAACAAGGAAATAAAGGCTGAGGTATTACAGAAATTCATTGTAGATACTCTAGCCACGTGATGTTAGTTAATACACATAACCTATTAGACCTTTCTTTCAAATTGTAGTCACCATGAATGATCCAATCATTGGTCCGTGACGTCACTTCAACCACACTTAACTTTTATGTTAGTAATTACTTCCGTATAGGACTTAGATTCAAAGTAGGAAAACTTTTGTGCCAATAATAATTTTGGATATACGAAGAAACATGACTTTGGTAAACTTTTGGCTAATCATTTAGTTAGGGGATTAGAGACTCTGAATCTACGATGATGAGAATAGACTTGGTGATGTATATAGTAACTTAGACTCTAATCAATAATTAGTTAACTATTAAATATGTCTGTGTTATTAGATTTTGCAGAGGGCCATCGGGTATAAATTTTGAGGACACATTTATGACTTGGATAATTCAAGGTGAGCGATCTTTCACTTTTCTAGTTATATGAAATTGCATATGATATTTGGGTGGGCGTGCAAAAACTCTTTTTGTGATCTAGATTGAGCATGTTTTATGTATTACTTCGTAAAAAAAGTGAAAATTTGTTTGATTTCGCTAATATATTTTGATATATAAAGTTTCAAAATGGATTTTTGTGAATGTGGATACTCTTGAGGTGATTTTAAAAACCCACTATTAGAACCTTACATTATTGACTATTTTGGAATAGGCAATTGACAACTGCAACTAATGGGGATTTGAGGGTTGGTCAGTAACCCAATATAAGGGGTTAAGCTTGTATTAGGAGCAAATACGGGGTCTGGGTGGTGGTGGTGGTGGTGGTTAAGCTTGTACAGGACCCAGTGTAGGGGGGTTGAACTTGTTCCTAGCCATGGTTGTCGCGTATGTGTGGTGAGTTTAAGTTGGGTTATCTAAGTTGTACCGTATTATTATTTCTTTATTTTATCTTTGTTATCGAAAAGGTTATATTTCATTTTTGAAAACTTAAATATTAATAAATAAATCCTTTGTCATATAGAATATACATTACCATTTTCTTGTATGGTTGATCTAGCTAGTTAAGTGGTGAGTTGTTTACTGGGCCTTCATGCTCATGATTTCTCTAACATTTTTCAAATAGCGAGGCTTAGCCAGTTGTTGTAATCTCTTGTGAAAGCCATAGAGATTCCATGTTTGATTAATTTCTTTAGTATAATGGGTGTTGTTTTTTTTATATTATTTTCTTTTAATTTAGTGATTGAGGATTTGATCCTTGCTATTTGGTGATTAGAGTGAGACATTGTTATGTTTGGAGATTTACCCTTTAATGTTATTGACACCGTGTTCCGACGAATTTTAAATAGTATTAAGGTTTATTTAGACAGGAGCATATATTATTTATTTTATTGAGATAGTAATTGGAGTTGCAGATGCTCTACAACAATGTTCTTATGGAAATATATGTCTGAGCATTATTTTAGCTTGATAAGTCTCTTTTAGAGCTTACGGTGATTGTCATAGACACATGGTTCGGGGCATGACAATATATTCGACAAATTTAGTAGAAAAGACAGTCATTGAAAAATGTAAAAGTGAGAAAAGAATTTGGCTATTAATAAATATAACTTTGTAGTGTTTTCATAATCGAATTTTTGAGATATGAGCCTATGTGAATTGTTAGACTACATCTGTTAAAATGAAGGTTTCAATAATAGCATGTTAATGAAAATAGGCTCCATAATTCATGTTCGCCCATCTATAATAACTTAGTTGTTTTTATTTATTGAAACAAAATTTTCAATTGATAAAAGTTACAAATAGGAAAATATTGCCACATACTTAACATTTGTCACTGGTTAAATGCATTATGTACTACTCCATCAATTTTGAATTAAAATTTCTCTCATTTGCGGGGATTCTTGTTTTTATTGAAATCTTTCATTATGTTAAGTTACCTAGTTATTTAGTTTTTGGTGGGAAGCCAAAATGATTGCATTTCGTTCCTTTAGAAAACACTCACTATCTCATGCTTACTTTAAAATGCGTTAGTTACTTTAGATATTAATTCTCACCTTATTTATTCATGAAAATTTGTCAATGAAAGAGGCACACAAGTATCACGTTGTCAATGAAAATTCATGACTGTGTATATATTTATGTACGCACCTATATATTTTTGAACTTTATACATTGTATGGGGTTAAAGAAGGCAAGACATGATCCTACTACTTATGCAGGATACAAATAAATGAGCACATATCACAAAACATTAATATTATGTAAACTATGCATATAATGATGTAAAGCATACACATTTAAGCTTATATATATAGCCATGTCATATAGAAAGTATAAGCAAAAGATCGGGTCCTTACGTCCTCCCTTCCTTAAAAAAATTTCATCCCTGAAGTTCGATTTGGTTAATCAAAGAGATGTGGGTATTTGTCCATCATATCTTATAATTTCTCCCATGTGGTTTCCTCGAGTTCATGATAGTTCTACAAAACTCAGACTAAGGGAATATAACGATTCCTCAAGGTTCTTTCTCTTACATCAAGGATGTGAATAGGTTCTTCTTCATAAGTTGAGTCCTTACTGATCTCGAGGTAATCGTGTTTTACAACATGAGACTTGACAAGGGCATGGTTTGGAAGACTTGCCAAGGTTATGTTACCTATGCGCTACAAACAAAGTCAAGGTGATCAAACTTTGTTCATCAAACATTCTACTTCAGGGGGAGTTATAGTATCTTAGTGTATTTTTTTTTTTACAGAACAATATCACCAATTTTAATCCATTCCAATTCAACCCAACAAAAGAAACACTTTATGAATTGTGTGACACCTAATATTGCTGTGTAACAAAAACAATATGAGATTTTTGTCACAGAAAAAATCCCTGTCACAGAACATATAGTAGTGTTTTTAACATTCAGTTGAAGCTTTTACTATTTTTGAGAGACTTAACACACCAGCAATTTGTTTTGACCTTGATGACAAAAAATCAAAGGGGGCCCAGGGGCTGAAGTGTGGAGGGCGAGTTAGTATATCTATCTCATCTCTTGCCCACTCTTGCCCACTCCTGGAGAATTAGGGTTCCCCTAGACTTAGACAAATCAACCATTGCATCATAGAACAATGAACTGACGTGAGCACAAAGCCTATGATAAGTTTGCCCAACACTCTCATGGTTGAGCATATGATAAAAAATGTAGGTCACCAATTCTCTTTCCTCGACAATTTTGGCCCGATATAGTAAGAATTCAATCGGCTCCATCCTAGCTTCTCTCACTCTGGATTGATCAGCATTCAACAACTTATTCTAGAAATGGCTAACAACCAGACAACGACATAGCCATTGGGGGGTTGTATTTAGTGTATGTTGATGACATGATTGTGACTCGAAGTAACATGAACAACAAGTTCTAAGTGAAAGGTTGGCTGAGGAGTTTGAGATTAAAGTAATTGGCAAACTAAAATACTTCTTTGGGATTGAAGTTGCTCATTCTAAGAAGGGAATCTTTATTTCTCAACAGAAGTATACCATAGATCTACTAAAGGATACAGGCAAGGCAGCTCGCAAACCAACAAGTACTCCAATTGATCCTAGTCTTAAACTTGGGATTTCGAAAGAGCATGTTGTAATGGATAGACAGATGTATCAACGGCTAGAAGGAAGACTAATTTATCTATCTCACACTTGACTTGATGTAGCATACAACGAAGAAGATGTTTGTTCCCGAATCTGAGCAGGTCCAACAAGCTAATCCCGATTCTCTAAATGAGAGAAAAATCTCTAACCATTCTATTCCTTCAAATGAGACTACTCATATTGAAAATGAGGACCAAAACCTAGGCTTGCGAATTGCCCGTAGAAAAGGGACTAGGAGATGTACAACACAACCTTTATAATCGCTTGCACATTACGTGTCATTTGAGAATCTTTCATCATCCCATAGAGCCTTTTTGTGACCCTAAACTCTATCATCATTCCCACAAGCTTATTTGAGGCTTTATCTAACAAACAGTGGCAAGAAGTTGTGAATATAGAAATGGAGGCACAGGGAAAGAGCAAAACTTGGGAACTTGTGATGTTACCAGCAGGGAAAAACTGCTAGGCTATAAGTACAAGGTGAAATATAAAGCAGGCGGGTCAATTGAATGATATAAGGCAAGATTGGTTCCAAAGGGTTATATTCAAACATTTGGTGTTGATTATCAAGAAACATTTGCTCTGATTCATAAGAAGAATACTGTTAGTGTATTCTTACACTTGCAGCTAATTTTGGTTGCCAATTCAGCAATTTGATGTTAAGAATGCCTTCTTACGTTGTGAACTTGAAGAAGAAATTTATTTGTAGATTCCCTGAGGTTATGAGAAGAATGTGGTTGCTAATACCGTGTGCAAACTTAAAAAGGCATTGTATGGCCTTAAGCAATCACCACATGTGTGGTTTGGAAGACTTGCCAAGGTTATGTTACCTATGCGCTACAAACAAAGTCAAGGTGATCAAACTTTGTTCATCAAACATTCTACTTTAGGGGGAGTTATAGTTCTCTTAGTGTATTTTTTTTTACGGAACAATATCATCGATTGTAATCCATTCCAATTCAACCCAACAAAATAAACACTTTATGAATTGTGCGACACCTAATATTGCAGTGTAACAAAAAAAAAATGAGATTTTTGTCACATAAAAAATCCCTGTCACAGAACAAATAGTAGTGTTTTTAACATTTAGTTGAAGCTTTTACTATTTTTGAGAGACTCAACATACCAGCAATTTGTTTTGACCTTGATGACAAAAAATCAGAGGGGGCATGGGGGCTGGAGTATGGAGGGTGAGTCAATATCTCTATCTCATCTCTTGCCCACTCTTGGAGAATTAGGGCTCCCCTAGACCTAGAAAATCAACCATTGCATCATGGAATGATGAGCTTATGTGTATCCTTTGAGTATAGAGCCTATGATAAGTTTGCCCAACGCTCTCATGGTTGAGCATATGATAAAAAATGTAGGTCACTAAACCTCTTTCCTCGGAAATTTTGGCCCGATATACCAAGAATTCAACTGACTCCATCCTAGCTTCTCTCACTTTGGATAGATCGGGGTTTAACAACTTATTTCAGCAGTGGCTAAAGACCAGACAACGACAGTGTAATGACCCGGTATTTCTAGGTATTTTAAAAGTTAATCATATGATTAAATTATTTAGTTTTTATGTGATTATTAGTTTATTATATGTGAACTATGTGATTAAATTAATGTTTTATTATCTTATATGGGAAATGTGCAATAACTATTATGTTTGCATACCACCCATTTGATTCGACGTATATTCATATAAATCAATATATACATATATAATTTTATACATACATTTTTCAAAATTATAATGATAGGAATTATTTGTAATAAAGTCATAGTATTTTTATATGTTGAAGTATATATAAATAAATTTGTATATTTTCAAAAATATGTATATATCCTAGGTCATTTTTGTATTTTAGATGATGTAGATATATATATATATATATACACTAATTGATGCTTAAATATGTATTATTTAAATGTTATATGATTAATTTCTATTGCAATATATACCTATTTTTATTTACAAAACGCATAATTATTGAAATTATTTTCTACTTCATTTAGTAATTATAAAATGCATAAAATTCAAACACACACACATATATACATGTATATAGGCATATACATGAATTTATATAGTTATATAAATAAGGGTTATATTATTTTTCTTGATATTGCCATTTTCACTAAAATGTGTCATTTCACACTAGGTCATAAGACTATGATTTATATATATATAAATATCTTACACTTTATATGTATATATTTTAAAGAAAATTCATATACATAAAGGTATAAGATTATATTTTCATTTCTTTAGGCATTTTTCATCATAAACATTGAAAAAATTATATTTTGTGTAAAAATATCTTAAAAATATAAAAAGAGGAGGGGGTGAACGAAATTTTATGTATATATATGTATAATATAAATATATGGTGTATATTACTACTTGCTCCCCAATTCTCCTTGCATTAAATGAATATTCACATATGTAAGAATTCTTCTAGATATGTTTATACATGTAAGGCTTAGATTAAACTAGATTATGAAGTGTGCATTTGGACTCATACTTAAGCTATAATTAGGTATTGAGTTGGGCATTGAGTTGGAAGATTTCATTTATTATAACCCTTAGTTGTAACCTTAGGTGGAAAGATAACAATAATTAGAAAATGAGTTAATTATTTAATAATCTTATTTCTTAAGCACAACTACTATAAATAGGGGATAAATTGGGGATTTATCACTTCATTTTTCATCACATAACACACACAAACACATTCACACACACAAAATATCGCCTAAAACACCCCATTCACACTCACCTTACCCTAAACACACAAAACACTTCATATTTATAGTAAATCTTCTACCCACATATATATATACATAAACCCTTCATTTTACATACTTATAACCCCATAAAAGCCTCTTGAAAAAGGTAGAAGAATATTTAATTAAAGTAGGGACCTTACTTAATATCATAAGTAAAGGTTCTACTTTAATTCATAGATATTATACCTTAAAGAAGTGAATACTTCATATTTGATACAAGGTAGTGATTTCTCTTAATACATGAGCTAGTTTTCTATTTGATACAAGGTAGTTTTCTCTTAATACATGGGCATTTCTGCTCGATTTATGTGCTGGAAAATTAGGATTTATGCTTGTGTAGGGTTTATATATGTGTTTAGGGTTTTATTCATGTGTTAGAAGTTGCAAATTCAGTGTTTAAAACTGAAAATTGGAGTTGTTTTCAAAGCTGGAAATTCTGCCCTCAAAACTGGAATTACTGTTCCAACAGCTGAAAATCTTGTTTTTCAAGGCTGGAATTTCGAATTTTACAAACTGAAAATTTATTTTTGAAAGGCTGGAAATTACAGTGTGTAATTTCAGTATGTTTTAAGCTGAAATTCGAGTGTTTCGCAAACTGAAAATTATATTCGCAACCTGAAACATGCAAGCTGAAAATTATGTTCTATGCTGAAATTTTGTGCAACGTGCTGAAAATCAGTGTGTATTGTACTGGGAATTGTACTGATTATACTGGAAATTGTGTGTATATGGGCCCAAAAAGTGATAGGGGTGGATGGGGCTGAGTTCGGCCGGGCGGCAACGGGCTTGCCGGTCTTAAACGTTCTCGTCATCCATCGTTGCCTAATCCCACCTTGCATGGACGGAGTGTTCCATGTACTGAAGTGGGTCATAGGAAATTCCGCATATGCCCGGGATATGACCACTGGAGTGTTTGGTTGGGTGGGAGTATTGGTTAGAATTGAATTACGGCACGACGAGATAAGGTAGCCGCCCGTCGAGGTGGAAAACGGTAGAAAAGTGTGCAATTTATGATTCTTATGAATCTGAAATTTTATATGGTTTATATTGATGCAAGTATGTGAACATATGCATGCCCAAGTCACACACGCGCACCTTATGTGTTAAGTGAAATTGCTACTCAACGTGATTGTTGACGTTGTTAATATTTAATGTTTTAGCCCGACATGAGAACGAAGGCATCAAGGAGGAGGATAGCGAGGGATGATTTGAAGCTTTTGGCTAGGTGAAGTCATAGACGAGTCTTTGTAATTGTATCATGTATTTAGGAATCTTATTATGTACTTGGTGTTTTACTATGTAATAAAAGACTTTTAGAAAAAAAAATTTACTTTCTATAATAAAAGTATTCATAGCATATTCCCATAACTAGCCAATGGTTTCGGGCCGTCACAGACAAGGCCATGGGGGGGCTGTCTCTTAGTGTATGTTGATAACATGATTGTGATTCAAAGTGATATTAATGAACAATAGGTTCTAAGCAAAAGGTTGGCTGAGGAGTTTGAGATTAAAGCAATAGGCAGACTAAAATACTTCCTTGGGATTGAAGTTGCTCATTCTAAGAAGGGAATCTTTACTTCGCAATAGAAGTATATCCAAGATCTACTCAAGGACGCTGGCAAGGCAGCGTGAAGACCAACAAATACTCCGATTGATCCTAGTCTTCAACTTGGGATTGCGAAAGAGGATATTGTAGTGGACAAACAGATGTATCAACGGCTAGAAGGAAGACTAATTTATCTGTCTCATGTTTGACTTGATATAGCATACAAGGAAGAAGACATTTGTTCCTGAATCTGAGCAGGTCCAACAATCTAATCCCGATCCTCTAAATGAGATAAAAATCTCTGACCATTCTATTCCTTCAAATGAAACTACTCATGTTGAAAATGAGGACCAAAACCTCGGCTTGAATTGGCCTTAGAAAAGGAACTAGGAGATGTACAACACAGCCTTTATAACAGCTTGCACATTATGTGTCATTTGAGAATCTGTCATCATCCCATAGAGCCTTTCTTGTGACCCCAAACTGTATCATCATTCCTACAAGTTTATCAGAGGCTTTATCTAACTAAAAGTGGCAACAAGATATGAATGTAGAAATTTATTTGTAGATTCCCTGAGGTTATGAGAAGAATGTGGTTGCTAATACCGTGTGTAAACTTAAAAAGGCATTGTGTGACCTTAAGCAATCACCACAGGCATGGTTTGGAAGACTTGCCAAGATTATGTTACCTATGCGCTACAAACAAAGTCAAGGTGATCACACTTTTTTCATCAAACATTCTACTTCAGGGGCATTACAATTCTCTTAGTGTATGTTTTTTTTACGGAACAATATCACCGATTTTAATCTGTTCCAATTCAACCCAAAAAAATGAACACTTTTTCAATTTTATAACACCTAATATTGCAGTCTAACAAAAAAAAATATGACATGTATATCCCAGATAAAATCCCAATCACAGAAACATAATAGCGGTTTTAACATTCGGTTGAAGCTTTTCCTATTTTTGAGAGACGTAACACACCAACATTTTGTTTTAACCTTGATGACAAAAAATCAAAGGTGGCCCAGGGGGTTGGAGTATGGAAGGTCAGTCAGTATCTCTACTCATCTCTTGTCCACTCCTGTAGAATTAGGGTTCCGCTAGACCTACACAAATCAACTATTGCATCGTAGAACGATGAACTGACGTGTATCCCATGAGCGCATAGCTTATGATAAGTTTGCACAACACACCCATGGTTGAGCATACGATCAAAAATATAGGTCACCAATCCTCTTTCCTCGTCAATTTTGGCCCGATAGAACATGAATTCAACTGGATCCATCCTAGATTCTCTCACTCCGAGTAGATCAGCATTCATCATCTTATTCTAGGAATGACTAGCAGCCAGACAGTGACATAGCCAGGGGGGGCTATCTCTTATTGTATGTTGATGACATGATTGTGATTGGAAGCTTGAGATTAAAGCATTAGGTAGACTAAAATACTTCCTTGGGATTGAAGTTGCTCATTCTAAGAAGAGAATCTTTATTTCTCAATAGAAGTATATCGTAGATCTACTAGTGGATCCTGGCAGGGTAGCTTGCAAACTAGTAAGTACTCCGATTGATCCTAATCTTAAACTTAGGATTGCAAAAGAGGATGTTACTGTGGATAGACAGATGTATCAACGGCTAGTAGGAAGACTAATTTATCTATCTCACACTCGACTAGTTATAGCATACAAAGAAGAAGATTTTTGTTCCTAATCTAGGTCGGTCCAAGAATCTGATCCTGATCCTTTAAATGAGATAACAATCTCTAGCCATTATGTTCCTTCAAATGAAACTACTCATGTTGAAAATGAGGGCCAAAACCTAGACTTGCCAATTGCCCTTAGAAAAGGAACTAGGAGATGTACAACACAACCTTTATATCCATTTGGACATTATGTTTGAAGACCTGAAACTTTTAGCTGATTATAGAAACATACTACTCACAATTTATTCAGAAAACTAACTGCTCATAATTTTGTTAAGAAACCAAAATATACACATAAGTCGTTTATTACATAAGCATGATTGTTGTTACAACAATCTCCATTATAACTAGCTAAAGCCTCAAATCGCCTTTCGATGTCCCCCTTCGTAACCTCATTTGCCTCAAGTCTGGCTAAAATATAGTATAAAACAACGCCAACATATATGTTGAGTAGAAATTTTGCATAATATCATTAGGTACGCATGTGTGATACGATCATGCACATTTTCACGTAGAATTTTCCAGCATATAATCCCATAACTTTTCACATTTCTAACTTTTCCACATCAATGTGTGGCTACTTGATCTTGCCGTGTCGTTATTCCAACCAAACACGTCAATCCCAACCAAACAGTAAAGTGGTCATATCCCGGGCACATGTCTATTATCATACGACCCACTTCAGTACATGGACTCTCCGTCCATGCAAAGAAGGATTGGGCATCGATGGAGGGTCGAGAACTAATTTAAGACTGACCGGCCCGTTGCTGCCCGGCCGAATTCAACCACATCTACCCCTATCACTTTGGGGCCGGACATACACACATAATTTTCATGTATTTCATATATTTTCATAGATTTTTAGCATACATTCAGCACAATACCAAACTGTTTCCAGTATATTTTTAGCATACCTTCAGCATAGATCAACATAATTTCCATCTTATATAAATAGAAATTCAAACTTGAAAAACTGAATTTTCCAGCCTGTCAATACTTAAATTTTCAGCTTGTGAAAATAGGATTTCCAGCTTGTGAAAGGAGGTTTTCCAGCTAGTAAAACATAGATAAAACCCTAGCATAGTATAAAACATAGCTACACATAATTTCCAGCAGAATTCTAGCAAACTTTCCAGCATAAATTCTCATAAATTCTATTATAAATTCTCATAAACACACAATATGCATATAACTAAATTACTATGAAATCCCTTAGAACCAAGTTAGTAACTAACTTGTCGTTACATTTTAGGTTCTAATATGGAAATTAGGGGTGTTAATACTACATAGAAGTCTAACTCATGCCGCAGACAAAATTTCTACCATTGCTAAGTTTTCTTCTTTTCTTTCTTTCTTTCTTTCTATGTTTTGAAGTGGTGCAAAAGTGAGAGAGTGTTAAAGACTTGTAGTGAAATGAACAAAACAAGAGAGAGTGTGTAAATGAGTGTGTACCACGTGCTTTGTGTTTGTGTGTGTATTGTTGTATAGTATAATACGTACTTATAGTTAACTAGGTAGAAAGAGGATTATACTATACTTAAGTCTTTGTCTAATGATCACCTACTTTACAACTCAAGGCCCATGTATAAGGTCTACATGTCTTAAGTGTTAGTTTAGTTTAATATAAGCCAACCATGTATGTATTGATCTAGAAGAGTAGTTACAAGTGTACATATACATTAAATACTGGAAGATTTGAGAATAAGGGCTAATTTACACCAAGTATGTAAAATATATATATACATATATACACACCAAACTTTCCACCACCACCCCTCCCCCCTTTCTATATATGTAGAATATTTTCTTGAAATTTTGTGTCATTATTAAAATTATAGTAGGAATAATACCTAATGGAAGAAGAATAAGATTATATATATTTAGGGATTTTCGAAAATACCTATATATATAATCAAAATATTTTTGGTATTTGAGTGTATATATATATATATATGTATAGTCTTGTGACCTAGTAAAATAATTATTTCGAAACATGATACTAACATATTTTGTGGCTGAGTTCTGCCGGGACATTCTATTGGAGATGTCGGTATTAAGTGTTCCAGCCCTCCATCTCCTAATCTCTCCTCATATGGACAGAGTGTTCCATGTGAGAATAGGCCTTAGGCTTCGACATATACTCGGGTTATGACCAACGGTGTGACTTGGTTGGGATTGGTGGAATTGCGGAGTGACTCCGTTGGATTGCTTGATCGTGGTGGGAGTTATAAGGCATTACGTCACTATATATGACGAACAGGGAGTATTATGTGATTTTAAATGTTTATGCGCAATTTTCACAAATCTGCACCTTATGTGATTGAGTAATAGTTCTACTCAACGTGTTTGTTGACCGTGTTGCACATGCTTATTTTAGATCAACCTGAACCGGATCGTCAGGAGAGCGAAACTAAGGAGGACTATGAAGTTTTTACTTAGACTTGATAGGGGTTAATTAGCTTGTACTATGAAAACCGTCATATTTTGTACTAAACATGTTATTTATGCACCTTAATGTAATATTGTATATTTTTCAAGTCATCACATGACATGTGTCCCTTAAGCATGGAGCCTACGATAAGTATGCCCAATGCTCTCTCGGTTGAGCATAAGATCAAAAATGTAGGTTACCAATCCTCTTTCCTCGACAATTTTGGCCCAATATAGCAAGAATTTAACCGGCTCCAT
This sequence comes from Petrea volubilis, assembly GCA_026212405.1. Classification (NCBI taxonomy): domain Eukaryota; kingdom Viridiplantae; phylum Streptophyta; class Magnoliopsida; order Lamiales; family Verbenaceae; genus Petrea; species Petrea volubilis. Next base: position 14,619,141 of record CM047872.1, on the reverse strand, counting down.
CCTAGCTTCCCTCACAACTGGCATTCAGCATCCTATTCCAAGAATAGCTAACAACCAGACAGTGACAGAGCCAGGGGGGCTGTCGCTTAGTCTATGTTGATGACATGATTGTGACTGGAAATGACATGAAGGAGCAGCAGGTTCTAAGTGAAAGGTTGGCTAAGAAGTTTGAGATTAAAGCATTAGGCAAACTAAAATACTTCCTTGGGATTGCAGTTGCTCATTCTAAGAAGGGAATCTTTGCTTCTCAACAAAACTATATCCTATATCTACTAAAGCATACAGGCAAGGGAGCTTGCAAACCAGCAAGTACTCCGATTGATCCTAATCTTAAACTTGGATTGCAAAAGAGGATGTTGTAGTGGATAGACAGATGTATCAACAGGTAGTAGGAAGACTAATTTATTTATCTCACACTTGACTGGATATAGCATACAAGGAAGAAGATGTTTGTTCCTGAATTTGAGCAAGTACAAGAATCTAATCATGATCCTTTAATGAGGTAACAATCACTAACCATTTTGTTCCTTCAAATGAAACTACTCATGTTGAAAATGAGGACGAATGCCTAGACTTGCCAATTGCCCTTGAAAAGGGACTAGGAGATGTACAACATAGCCTTTATATCCACTTATACATTATGTGTCATTTGAGAATCTTTCATCATCCCATAGAGCCTTTCTTTTTACCCTAAACTCTATTACCATTTCTACAAGCTTATCTGATGCTTTATCTAACAAAATGTGGAATCAAGCTATGAATGTAGAAATGGAGGCATTGGAAAAGAACAAAACTTGGGAACTTGTGTGTTACCAACAGGGGAAAAACTAGTGGGCTATAAGTAGATTTACAAGGTGAAATACAAAGCAAATGGGTCAATTGAATAATATAACGCAGGATTGGTTGCAAAGGGTTATACTCAAACATATGGTATTGATTATCAAGAAACGTTTCCTCCAATTGCTAAGATGAATAATGGTAGAGTATTGTTATCACTTGCAGCTAATTTTGGTTGGGAATTGCAGCAATTTGATGTTAAAAATACCTTCTTACAAGGTGAACTTGAAGCAAAAATTTATATGCACATTCCACGAGGTTATGAGAAGAATGTAACTACTAATACCATGTGTAAGCTTAAAAAGGCATTGTAAGGCCATAAGCAATTACCACGGGCATGGTTTGGAAGACTCGCCAAGGTTATGTTACCTATGCGCTACAAACAAACTCAAGGTGATCATACTTTGTTCATCAAACATTCTACTTCAGGGGGAGTTACAATTCTCTTAGTGTATTTTTTTTTACGGAACTATCACCGATTTTAATCCATTCCAATTCGACCCAACAAAAGAATCACTTTCTCAAATTTATGACGCCTAATATTGTAGTGTAACAAAAAATATATGACATGTCTATCACAAACAAAATCCCTATCACAGAACATATAGCAGTGCTTTTAACATTCAGTTGAAGCTTTTCTTGTTTTTGAGAGACGTAACACACCAGCAATTTGTTCTAACCTTGATGACAAAAAATCAGAGGGGGCCCCGGGGACTGGAGTATCGAGGGCGAGTCAGCATCTCTATCTCATCTCTTATCCACTCCTGGAGAATTAAGGTTCCTCTAGACGTAAACAAATCAACCATTGCATCTTAGAATGGCGAGTTGACATGTATCCTTTGAGCGCAAAGCCTGTGTAAGTTTGCCCAATGCTGTTATGGTTGAGCATTCGATCAAAATGTAGGTCACCAATCCTCTTTCCTCGGCAATTTTGGCCCGATATAGCATGAATTCAACTGGCTCCATCCTAGCTTCTCTCACTCTGGATAGATCGGCGTTCATCGACTTATTACAAGAATGGCTAACAGCTAGACAGTGACAAAGCCATGGGGGGAATTTGATAGAATGTTATTTTTACCTAATTTTAGGCCTCAATTATGCTTATTTTGATTAACTTTGGATCTTAAATGGGTTAAAATTTCACAAAAGTTAATTCTAACTTGTCATAGGTCAAAATTGATGAAAATGAGCTAAAAATGGGCCAAAAGATGGTAAAACGTCCAGAGGAATGTCATACAAGGAAGCTGGAAGGTTAAATTCGGAAATAATCATGTTTATCGCGCAAGGCGTGATCACGCCTTAGGAGCTGAAAATCCTACGCGGGATTGAAAAAGGAGGAGGTTGATATGGCAAGAGTTCGACTTGGAAGCAAATTCTCTACTTGCATACAACTATTAGGGTTTTTCAAATAATTATCCTAGCTCTATTAGGATTTGGATTTAGGATTTGAACCCTATATATACCCGTTGTTATTTTATTGTTTAGACATCTTAGATTTTACTCTTTGTTCTAGTTCTTAGTTTTTCTCTTGAAAATTTCCAGCTTTTATATTTTTATTCTAGTTGTTATTGTGGCCATGCGTGGCTAAACTATTTTATTCAGTCAAGGAATAATTCGAGCCAACGTTTTCTTCGAGGATTGTGAGATCTAATCGGTTTGCTTGTCTTTTAATTTTATGCAGTATTTGTGTATTTTTCTGTGCTTTTTGGGAAAACTCCTTCTCTTATTGATGTTTTGTTAGTTGTGCAATTAGGGCCCATTGTTCAATTAATTTAACTTCAAAGTTCCAGTTGGTAAGATCAAATCCGTAATTGTTTGATTGAATTAACACAAGTGGAAAGTAGTATAATTCGTTATACTATGAAAAATACGCAATCTAGTTTTGAGCAACCACTTCTGTAGGTTTGTTGGCTAGGATTTGGGTCTTTCTAGTTTTTAATGTTGTTAACGGGTTAAATCCTATCGTTTGACTAGGGTTATTCGTTAATTAGGGATTATTCATAGCGTTCGCATGTCTAATCTATTAGTAAGGAAAGATTAAGTTGGACGAGTTCTCTGAAGGCTATAAACAATCTATTGCATAAATTAAAAGCTATTTTTGAATCAATGATCAATCCCTGAAAACGTTGTGCGAAGAATTACCCTTGACTGAGTATTCATTCTTACTTTTATTAACTTATCATTCAAAACCCCCCTCTCTTTACTTTATTTTGCATTGTTGGTTAACTTGGAATTTATCAGTAGTTATTCCCTATGGGATCGACCCTTCTCACCCTGTCTACAAGTTAATTTTGTAGTTAGAGGAGTAGAATTTATTTTTGGTGGATTCGACACCCATTATCTATCTCTTAGTGTATGTTGATGGCATGATTTTGACTCGAAGTGACATTATTGAGCAGCAGGTTCTAAGCGAAAGGTTAGCTGAGGAGTTTGAGATCAAAGTAAATGGCACACTAAAATACTTCGTTGGGATTGAAGTTGCTCATTCTAAGAAGGGAATCTTTATTTCTCAATAGAAGTATACATTAGATCTACTAAAGGATACTAGCAAAGCAACTTGCAAACCGGCAAGGCAGCTTGCAAACCAGCAAGTACTCAGATTGATCCTAGTCTTATACTTGGGATTGTGAAAGAGGATGTTGCAATGGATAGATAGATGTATCAACGACTAGATGGAAGACTAATTTATCTATCTTACACTCGACTTGATATTACCACATGCAATTAGTTTGATTAGCCAATTCATACATAATCCAAAGGAAGTTCACTTACAAGTGGCTTATAGAGTTCTACAATATATCAATGGAACATCAAGAAGAGGCATCCTATTTAAGAGGAGTGGAGATTTTATGCTTGAGGATTTCACTGATGCATCAACCTAAGGATTGGAGACCAAGTATATGCTAGATCTACTAAAGGATACTGGGAAGGCAGCTTGCATACCAGCAAGAACTCTGATTGATCCTAATCTTAAACTTGGGATTGCAGAAGAGGATGTTGCAGTGGATAGACAGATGCATCAACGGCAAGTAGGAAGACTAATTTATATGTCTCACACTCGACTAGATATAGCATATGCAGTTAGTTTGATTAACCAATTCATGCATAATCCAAAGGAAGTTCACTTACAAGCAACTTATAGAGTTCTACAATATATCCAGGGAACATCAAGGAGAGGTGTCCTATTTAATAGGAGTGGAGATTTGATGCTTGAGGCTTTCACTGATGTAGATTATGGTGGATCTATAGTTGATTGAAGGTCAACTTTAGGGTATTACATGGAAACCTTGTGACCTGGAAAAGCAAGAAACAAAATGTGGTCGCTCACTCAAGTGCAGAGGCTGAATTACGTGTAATGGCTTATGGTGCGTGTGAACTGCTTTGGCTAAAAATCCTCCTTGATGATTTAAGAATTAAGTGGGATGGTCCAATCAGGCTCTAATGTGACTGACATGATACTATTTATTTTCTCACATATTTTTAAAATGAATTTTGTATTGCCTACTTTTTTTTCTCCTCGTGTGTATATGGGTATTTTTTGTAAATGAATATTACTCATTGAATGTAAATAAAAATTTTAAATTTTAAATTCTAGGCATTATATCAAATATATGTATATAAAAACTTATTATTCAATTAAATATAATCAAAAAAGGTAAATTTAATATTAAAGCATCGTCTAATAAATTGTATTAGATTACAAATATATTTTAATAAAAGATTTAATCAAGTTAAAATATCATTAAATTAATTTATGCTATCATAAATTTATTATATTTGTCGTATTTACATTATCCTAAAGTAATTAAATTCAACGGCCTCAATTTCAAGATATTTTTTCCAAGCTAGTGACAAAATCAATTTAATTTCTATAAGTATTTGCTTAGCAACCATGTAAAGTTAGTTGATGTAATTCTTGTTAGCAACCATATAAAAATGGTAGCTATAGTTATATTTTAAGTGACTGTACAACTTGGTAGTTAGGTATATAAACTCCGTGACAATATTAAGTGGCTCTGCTGATTGACTTAAACAACTTGTAGCTACCATTCAAAATTTCGTCATTAAATTGGTTACAATAAAATGTTTATCTACCTTTTGTCTATCACTCATAAATAGCATTGTTAAAAACAGAACAACCAAAAATAATTAAAAAAAAAAAGGTGAAGGATACAAAATAGAAAATGAACTCACCTTTTTCTATCACTCATAAATGTCCAAGGCTTCAAATGTTTAAATCCATCAAGCATTATGGACAAGTTGTGAAAAACGAATCCCCAACTCTCTTTACACTCATTCTGAACTACTGCAAAAGGCAAATGACGCATCCAATTGTTCCCATCCAAACCAATTGCAGCTGATAACACCCCATCCCCCAAAATGTAGTTAATTTTCCCCTAAAGTGATCAACGTCAATGAATATATGACCCTTTTTGAACTCTATTTTACCATCTTCTCGCTCTTTGAGAATATATCCCTCCCATCTAAAGAAATCTTTAGTGGATCACCATCTAATTCATCATCAGATTCATTGAATGGTTCACAATGATCATTTGATGAATAATTTGACAATCCATTATTCTCACTCCAATGTTCATCTTCTAAAGCCACACTATCCTAATTCCCATCCTCACTCCCATTTCCATCTTCTAAGGTCACACAATCCTCATCCCCCTTCTCACTATTGGGTTTATATAGTGACTCCTCACTGTCACTATAATTAAAGCCATTAGAAATATCCTCATAATAAGATCCTAAATCATCCAACTCCATCTCTTACCCACCTTCATCACCACCTAACTCATTCAAACCACCAGTACCACCAATAAGAATACCAACATTATGAACAATAGAAATGTGAAAATTATCAACAACAGGAATACTGTCATTATCAATATCATCATTATCAACATCATTAAGGCTAACACTATCATTCCCATTCAAAACAGTCACAAAAATATCAAGCTTATTGAGCATTTCTAGGAAACATCCCTAAAACATCATTATCACTTATAATATCTATTCTCTCAATACTTCCACAAATACTAGATGGAACAGAAAACTCCACATCAAGTAACTCAAATTACCCCCTAATACCATCAATCAAGTCAAAGTAATGCTATACCTATTCGGATCAATGTTAAACATGTTCTTTTTTTTATTTTACCTCTATAGTGAACTACTAGCCAATAGGTTTTCTCTCCCATACCCAAAAAATAAACCTAAAAAATAAATGAAAAACAAAATTTAGTCAATTCTAAACAAACTATCCAAGCATGATATCTAGATAACGTACTAGTTACAATTACAAAAATGCATCATGGCATCATATTGTTTACATGTTGTTAATTACAAACAAATCCTAATCAAAATAACCTAGTTTTGATCAATCTCAAAATAACTTCAGTCTTTTATTCCTAAAGTTCTACGTAAAATTTCACTAAACATAGCACATAAACGGACTTAAACTTCAGACAACCAAAAAAATCAAATTTTTCAAAAGGACATACAAACAGAAAAATATTCAAGTATGTTCATCAGAGTCTTGCAAAACTATTGTCATATACACAAAAATTGAACAACCATAGAAACCTAACACTATGAAAATTGGGGATTACGTCAAATCTTAGCCAACAAAAAAAATCCGAATCAAGCCTTGGAACTATGGCATGCACGACGCATACATCAAATATGATGAGCAAAATACCAAAAGAATTCGAAAAAAAACATTGAATAAAGAAACAAGTTTAACCTTTTTGGACAAGACATTTAAAAAAAATAAAAAAATAAAAAATACCTCCACAAATATACATATGCAGAAAACCCTAAAACCCTAAGTATAAGAGACGAAAATTGTACCTTAATCCACAAACGCTGCAGTGAAACTTGATTTTTTTTGTCTCACCTTAGTCATGTTTAATCCACTGTTTCATCCTCTGTGCAGTTGCTTCCAAGCAAAAGAGATTGTATAATCTTCGATAATGTCAAAAGTCACACAAAAATAAGGGTTTTCATCATCACGTTGAGAGAGAGAGAGAGAAAGAGTGAAGACTTAACCTCATTAGTATAGAGGGAATGAGTGTATATCCATGTGAGGGCATTGCGGTCTTTTTTAAAATATATCTCGTATCACATAAATAATAATGCCCTGATAAAAAGTGATAAAAAAAGACACAAGTTAATACATTAAATAAGATTTACCTCATAAAGTAACATAATAAATAAATAACTTCAATAATAATTAGTGAAGACAGTTGTAGTGCAAAAAAGGGCTAACAAAACCAATCAAACACCACTTACCCCTGGGTACTTTGAATCCGTTTGGTTGTATAATGGTGACGTCCAATACTCTCCCGTCTGTAATGGATCCCTCCAAACCACTCAAGACGTAAACAAAGTTTATCATCTTGTCACACACAGCAAGAACATTAACTCATATATATCCCCTTTTCGTGATCTATACTTGGCCTCATGAACTTCCCCCACGTGAACCAGAATATGAGTACCATCTAGAGCACCGAGACAACCCTAATATGCATAATAAAACATATTGGTTATGTTAGTTTCACATAGGTCTTGGGACGTACACGCAGCGAAATCTCAAAAATTTTATTTAAAACATATAACATATTATATGCTAATCATGTTGTCCTGTGACTATCGTGACGTGGATCTATTATGCAAATTACATAACCAAATCGTTTAAATAAGTAGAGTAATTTAATTACTTTTTAGCACTAATGCTGTCGTAGGGAATAGAGCGTATTCCAATATGCGATTCATATTCTTGAATTATCATGAACGGTTCACACTTTTGTAGGAATCCAATTGTCTTCTCTTCAAGTGTATCCACACATTAACTACACCACGGGTTTAAATCCTATGCAAAACTTGACTTTAAACCAAAGTGTATATGAATCTCTATACTAACTTTTAGTATATGGCTTATAAGAGATATAAAGAGAGAGAGAGAGATGGTACGGGAGAAAAAGACAGAAACGAACTTTTTGTTTCTACTTTGATTTTTTGGCCTTGACTTTTTGACATAAAAAGAAAATTTTCTTTTTATCAATTCTCGTGTTATATTCATGATTAACCAAGGGGTATATATAGCTCCACACATTGGCCGGATGCATGTACCACTAAGAGTCCAACTCCTAGTTTTCTTATAACTCCCAACATTAATCATATTAGCTCTCTCCTTAATCTCACTCATCTATTAGAATTCATCTTTTAACTAGAAGATTTATCTTGTAGTCAAATTGAAATTCTAGAATTAAATTGAAACATTAAATTAATTTAAGTATAATTTTAATTTAATCCCCAAGTTAAAATCATATTTTAATTTGGTCCCTAATTGAAAACTTATTTCAATTCAATTCTTAAATTAAAATCCAATTTCAATTTAGTCCTAAATTGAAATCTTATTTCAATTAATTAATTGAAATCCAATTTTAAATTCATTTCATCAATTGATTTTTAATCAATTAATTCTTAAATAAATTTCCCCAAATTGATTCATATCCACCAATTTAATGAGATAGGTCAATTTAGCTAGCCCTCAATTCAATCGATCTCATTAATCAATTCAATTTGATTAATCACTATTAATCAATTCATATACTTAGGTGCTTGGTCAACTATTGTGTGTGACCCTTTAGGTTCACCAGTCGATTAGCGACGAGCTTGCATTCAAAGTAATATTTTAGATAATAAGATTATCTATGATTGATTAAACTCCTTTAATTAATCACCATTTTATTAGAACATTTTCTAATTAATAATCCATATCCATCGTGGTCGATGTCTTGCAACAAGTCCATGAATACCTAGCCAATAGGTGAAGTATTAGCGCGAACCTTTCTACTTATGACTTACCGTGCAAATACGGCCCCTTCATTGTCTAGTTTTCCGATTGAGGTTTAGGAAATGGGATTGGGAAATCCTACTAATCTCAATTCTCATAATTCTTTGCAAGTAGTCCGTTTGACAAATGACATACAAAACTTATTTTCTAATCATTGTCCTTCACATTGCGCAAGGATTTAGGTAGACTAATTACAGTAGAATATATGGAAAACTCTCTCGCTCAACTAGGTGAGCAACAAATCCTTCATTGAATTTTACTAGTCTCCATTTATGGGAAACCTATACCCAACATAGGAGTACTATGACTCGCCAAGGAGCCGACACCAATATCAAAGTATAAATGCCCATATACAAGACTACTATGAAATCTCGAGTCTAAGGACCAGTTAAAGCACGTGATAAGCTTAGAAACTTTCCTAATTCTCTTATTCCCATTTAGGAGTTTCCAAGTGGGTTCCTTAGTGAACTTATTCCCTAATGAACACCCATTTATGCATACGAGTGTCACTACACTCGATGTCCATGAAACAAGACATCCTCCCATTTGAGATACGTCATAAATGTAAGTCTTTTGGTAAGTCAAGTCGATACTCTGGTCTCAATTAGACTCAATGACCTGGAGTAATTTTGATCACGCCTTAGAGACTTGTTTCAAAACTTTCATTTCTATGTGACGCCAAGTCCCATAGCTTAAATTTGATCATGGAGATTCAACCACATGCATTAAATACACTTAATATAACTAATGCTTGTGATGAAGATGGTCATAAAGTATGTGTAAGGACCTGTATTCTCACTCCCATTATGTATAGATATATTTATATGTGTTTATTTAATATTTATAGGTATATGTTTTCATAATGTTAATACCTTGTGTTTCATGTTCGTTTTTCGCAAATGTACAAGTTAGGGTTATTTCTTGTCCTAGTTAAGCATCATATAAACTATATAATTCATGAAAATATATGTATACACACACATATATATATATATATGTTTGGTTTTGTGTAATAAGATTTAGAAGATTTTTGGAAAAACCCTAAAGAAAGCCTAAAATTGTATTTTCTACCCCTAAATGATATTTTCTTCCATGAAAAAGTAAAATAAGAAAACAAATTATAAATTTTCAGATTTACACTAAGGGGGACGTTTTTTTAGGTATAGGAAACATAAAAATGTTTTATACTTGATAGAAAATCACCCTCAAGTCTTCATCCCTCAAGTATTGATGACAATGTACAAGTGTATATACACTTGTATAATCCCTTCTAGATGTAGTTATACATGTATGGTCCAAATTAGCCTAGACTAACACTTAACCCAATTAGGCTTGTTAGTTGGACACTTAGTTCGAAAGTAAGAATGATTAAGATTAGGACACAATCATATTTTAATGCTATCTCTCACACTATTAATTTTAAGAAGTATTAGGCAAGGAAAACACAAAAACACCACCCACACACTCTTGAAAAACGTTCACACTCTCCCCCTCATTCTCTTACCTTCATCTTCTGTCAATTTCATCACAAAATTTCAGCTACTTTCATCCTTGTACTTCCATACAACTCTTAAACTACAAGAAGAACCCCTAGTACTAGAAGGTAGAAACCTTGCCTATAGCATAAGTTAGGGTTAGTTTTTTATGAAAGTATTAGCGTTATTTCTTCCCCATTAGACCCTAAGAGGTGATCACAAGTTGATTTCCATCTTGGGTCTTAGGGAACACAAGAGAATTTGGTCTTATGCTTATAGTGATTTTATGTGCATCTTACCCTTGAATTTCTTGAAACTATGCTGAAATTTTGCTTGCAATATGTTCAAATGATGCTTAAGTTATGTATTATGATGTTTGATACTTTGTTAATACTTCAATCGTATGTTAGAAGCTGAAACTTCATGCTTGTCAAGGTAAATTTTTAGTTCAAAGCTTGCTGCAAACACTATTTATAGTGCTGAAAAATTTGTTACAAGGCTGCAAATTCTTATTTTTGCACAACTGAAAAATCCAATTTTTCCAAACTCAAAACCTGTTTTATATGTTTTAATTCCAGTGTATAATAAGCTGGAAAAACAGTTTTTTCAAAGCTGTAAAGTTCGGCTTCGGGGCCTGGAAATTCCAGCAGTCGTGCAATTAAGCGTTTTGCGTCGCAGTCTGAAAATTCCAAGTCTCGTAAGCTGAAAACTCGGAATGTTACTAACCAAAACTTTGTTTTATAACATTAGAAACATATTTGTGAAATCCCAGCAGGTTTTAGGCTAGAAATTCTGTGCTTACAAACTGACATTTTCTGCTCGACGTAAATATTTGCAGACTGCGAATTTTCAGTTCGTAAAGGTTGAAAAATATGTTCATTTATGTGAAATCAGTGTGAAAGCATACTGAAATTCTTAAAATTATGTGTTATACATGAAGTTTATGTGTACATGATGGGCCCCAATGTGAATAGGGGTGGATGTGGTCGAGTTCGGTCGGACGGTGTCGGGCTTGCCGTTCTTAAATTAGTTCTCAACCCTCCATCGTTGCCTAATCCCTCCTTGCATAGATAGAGTGTCTATGTACTGAAGTGGGTCATAGGAAAATCGGCATATGCCTGGGATATGACCACCAGAGTGATTGGTCGGGAATTGGAGTGTTTGGATGGAAAAATTGGCACGAAGTGATAAGGTAGCCACCCGTCGAAGTGGAAGAAATCAAATGCGAAATTATGTGATTTATGTTCATAAATTTCTGTGATATTGTGCACAAACCTCACACAATCACCTTATGTTATATGCAAAGTTTTTACTCAACGTGTTGTTGACGTGTTTCATGTAATGTTTTAGCCCATCTTGAGATGAACGGAGTTGCTAGCGAAGAAGACATAGGAAGACGGTTCAAAGCATTTGGCTAGTTATGCATGTTATAGGATCGAGGTTATTTTGTAGTCACGATCATGTAATAATAAACTTATGTGTACTTTTGGATTTTCGAATAAAAGTATGGGTTGGTTTTACTATTGTTTTAGAAAAGTGGCATGTTTGTGTAAAAATTATAAATCGGGTATTTTCATAATTAGCTAGAAGTTTCAGGTCGCCACAGTATGAAACTTTCAATTTGTTATTTAATCAAAAAGACTATTTGATACAAAAAGTAATTAACAAGCTATTGGCTTGCTGGGCACTACTCCAACAGATTAGGATTTAAGAAATGCAAAAAGTGTAAAATAAATACAATATTTAAAAACCCATACCAGAGTAAGAAGTTCTTATTTTACCTTGAATCACTTCTTAAGAAAATCAACGGGCACCGGTTCTAGCATTGTGGTGAACATCGGATACAATTTCAAGGTTGAGAGAAGCACATTGTTCAAGTAAATATTCACTATTCAATCGGACTGCTTAACAATTTTTTTCACCACCTTAATTTTCATGTGATGAGCTAGGATACTAAGAAACATTGCAACTTGCTCGGCAACAAACACACCCCTACTAACGGGTAGAGCACCAAATTCTTGGACTAAGAAACACAGTCTAAAAAAAACATTCCTAGTAAGCCACAGTTACTCAACACAATTGGCGTCAGTAGCATTGACTAAGTTGTTAAGGTATTCAACTTGCTTGGACAAATGTGTAGGGATGTTGTATTTAACTACCCTACGTCGTCAATATATTAATTGTGATTGTTACTGATGCTTAAACAGAAAGCATGTTATGAATAATACTACCATTATTTGAAATCTAATGGCCTCTAATGCAACTAACAATTCTCCATTAGCAGTTTCAATATCCATTTTATCTACACGCCCAAGAAAGTAGTCCAATAAAACATTGAACCAAAAATAAAAAAAAATTAAGTTTAACGTTGATAAACATTTTCTTAGTAGACAAAACTATAAAATATAATTCATCGCTAGTAATGTTTACAGATACAAAACCCAAGAACATTTGAAAAATTATAGAGGTATTTCTAGAAGGGCATTTACAATCAATAAAGGGCACTAATAAGTTCCAACTATTTGCATGTAGCAATCCACTCAAGCCATCGTAACACCAAATAAATATAGGGGAAAATAGAAAAAAAATGACAAAATTAGTTTGACATTCAAGTAGATACAATGAAGAACTTAAAACAAAATATACAAAATACACATTTAATTACGAAAAGGAGAAGTGATATCCTAAAAAATGAACAATGTCGATGCAGGCATTTGAAAACCAAAATCTGCTTTGCCCTCACACTAGCATAACAAAAGAGAAGAAATGGCGAGAAGACAAACCTCACACTCGACAAACTTTGCCCTAATTCCAAAATGACGCGAAAGAAAGGACGAAAAAGGAGGGAAAACTTTCTAAGGTCAATAAAAGCAATTTGGCATAAGAAAATGAGGGCAAATAAGTACAAGCACATCCGATCAATAAATAACATTTAATTAACTGACTAAGTTTGGTTAGTTTATTTAACTAGCAATAACAGCCCACTAACACTAGCCAAGCATGCTAAATTGGGTTAGTTCAACATGCAATGTAAGTATTTGTTAACATAAGTTTGTTTACCATAATTTGCTTTCACCATCTATGTAAACGTGTCCTTGGTGGTTGGGTAGTCATGGAATATGTGAATCATAATTGACCCTAATACACCTTGATGCCCACATCCACCCACAAGTTTTTCGTGATGTTATCACAAGAAATCGGGGGTGAAATTAGCTTGTAAATACTTAATTGCAAACAAAAAGATGAACTAGAAACATTAGTGGGGAGTTTCTAACTAAAGTCCCTATCAATCCACTACAGAATCATGAATGCAACTAAGAGTATCATACCTTATTGAACTCTGCAAATTAAGAATAAAAAAATCGTCGAAAATAAGTAGAGAGATAAAGTCTTTATCTTGGGCTAGGGAGTTCAATATTTAGATTTTCTTGAGTTAGCACTTTTCCAAATCATTCAGTATTCAAGTTTTTTTTAGCTGATAACAACACTCAAACAAACAGGATCAAAAATTTAAAAATCCAATCCATCTTTGATGGACATAAAGTTTGAACAAGAAAATAAATGTAAAAGAACAAAAATGAAATAAAAAATCAATCGAATTGGAGCAGCCTAATACATGATTATAGTTTGATTGTAACATCTATGGTTTTTGACAACAAAAAAAGCCATTCATCTCCATCTATCAAGCATCAAGCATCTTGAATATTTTGTTGAAGGAAAGCTGCATTTGAGTCACTCCACTTGAACAAGTCGATAGATGAGTCGTCTCCATTGGCTGGAATAGGCAACGAGTCATCTCCATTGACCAAAATAGAATCAACGCCGGCCATTACATTTTTCCAAGTAACAAGAACATTATTGAAGTTAATGAGTTTTTCTAGAGAAGGCTCATCTTTTGTTGGTAGCTGAAAAAAAATTTCTTGTGGTTGATTGATCATTGGAGTAGTCTTCAGCTTCTTGTGATGAGCACAAGCAAAATCTTCTTCAAATTCTCCAATTGATGTTTTCTTCATCATGACATTGTCATCCTCACACGAACTAGTACTACACCGCCCTCCATCGAAAGTTCTTTGATTTTGCTAGAGTTCAAATTTGTCCTTCGATAATGTTCGTGTGATCATACAAATCATGTAATCTTTGTACTTTATCTTGCTTTGCAAAGAAACCCCCAAAAGTGAATATTCATGCATTATCCAAAGGTGGTCATCCTCATCGCATTTATTTATTCATTTATTTATTTATTCATGTGGATGAATGGGATGATCATGGAGCCTAGACCCTTTATGTTTTGGTTGATTATTATTATGTGATGTGATTGGTTTTAAACGAGGCCTGCGCATCTCTTAAACTCCCTCTATATTTTTCTTGATGTAAAATTCTTCTCTCCCTAAATATGTACTCCACTTGAATTTTATTCAAGGTTTCTTTATTTAATGATGTAATGAGAGTAGGCAATATTTAAGAAGTGAGGATAGTTCTTAGGAGGACTTTTCAAGAAAGCAAGGAGCTTGGAGTAAGAAGCGTTCAAGACCCATGAATGTATGGGGATACATTTATGTAATAATAGGATCTATTATTGTTTAATTCTCTTGCACACCCTGCATTGACTAATTGATCCATGATTGGCTCTCATGGATCACATAGGATTTAAGGCTCATGATCATCCACTTTAGGAACATGCTAGGTTAATTTATTATGCTTGATATTATTTATGTGATACATGTGATGCATGTTAGATAATTAAGGCAAGATAATGAATTGAATGATGAGGTCTTTGTTATTACCTGCAAGAAACCCTTACTTAAAATGTTTAAGTTATTTAATATTAAGTTAACATGGGCAAACATTAAAAGGAATTTTTAATGGCCCATGCCTTCCATCAATAGGCATCAACTTGTGATTGCTATCATGGCTATTGCATTATCTCACAAGTCGTGGAATGTAATAGTCTTTGAAAATCTAAGATTGATGTCTAAGTAAAGAGTTACGTGTCCTTATTATCTTTATTATGACATGGTCTCATGAGTCGTGGCATGATCATAATTGAGGTAATGAAACTATAATTGATGGGTCCAACTTAACATCTAGTAGCATGGATGTCTCACTAGTCGTGGGTCCATGTGAAAAGTGAGGCAAAATAAACCAAGAGTTGCATAGAGATGCAATTGGCAAGGTGGTTGCCTACCTTAAGATTATTATTGGATATCTCACGAGTCGTGGGTCCAAGAATAATGCTTATGGATCTTGATACCCATTAAAGAACATATGTTTTCTTCGAATTCCTATATGAGGGTCATAGGATTTGATAAAATAATGGGAGGTAACTTATGATAGAAGACCATATCATATTTACATATTATTTTAATCGAATGAATGCTAAATAGTTCTCCGCTTCTCTATGTGTAGATTAAGTGATACTATCTGCAAAATAGCTAAAACCCCATTTCACTCAAACCTCGAAGCCAATAAACTTACTGGTCCAAATTATGCTGATTGGCTCAGGAATCTCAAGATTGTCTTGGATTCAAAAGAAAGGACTTATGTCCTATTCGAGGATCCTCCACAGGATGTCCTAGATGATGCTCCCGAGGAGGAGCGGGCAAGAGTTGCCAAGTGGAAATTTGATGACCTCAAAGTGAGGTGTTTGATGTTGGCAACAATGTCAAACAAGCTCCAAAAACAGCATGAGCATATAAAGCATGCCTCTGATATCTACAAGCGTTTAGGTGATATCTATAAAACGTCACATAGATTCGAGCGTTATGCTACATCACAAGAGCTGTTCAATCTAAAAATGACTGAGGGGTCCAGTGTTCATGATCACAGTATCAAAATGTTGGGTCTCATTGAAAAATTAACACAGATGAACGTGATCGTGGACCCTGAACTTCAAATAGATTTGATCTTGCAGTCTTTACTGAGCTCCTTCAGCCAATTTGTGATTAACTTCAATATGTACGGTATGCATGTAACTATTGAAGAGTTGATTAACAAGTTGGTCACTGCAGAATCCACTATGAAAAAGGACAGGCCGGTGCTAATGGTTGCCTCCTCTTCTAACACTTTAAAGTCAAAGAAAGGAAAAGGAAAGAGTTTCAATAAAGGCAAGAAACCCACGAGAGCAATCGGTGGGATCAAGAAAAAGGCAAAAGCCTAAAAAGGCCAAAGACAACAAGGTAGAGGATGTCTACTTTCACTACAAGAAGCCAGGGCATTGGAAGAGGAACTGCAAAGAGTATCTTGCATCTCTCCAAAAGAGCGGTATGTTTCTTGTTGAAGTTAATCTTTTGATTAACGCAAGTTCTTGGGTATTGGATACCGGCTGTGTTGCTCATCTATGCAATGATTTGCAGGTGATGACAAGAATGTGGGACCTAAGTGAAGGAGAGTATGTCCTAACGCTTGGAAATGAAGCAAGAGTTTGTTGCCAAGGCAATAGGACTAGTTCACTTAGTTTTAGAAAATAGTAGTAGGGTTATCTTGAATAATGTCCTTTATGTTCCTAGTTTTGTGAAAAACTTAATTTCCATTTTTGTATTCGATAATGAGGGTTTTGAATTCTCAATCAGAGGTGGAAATTTTTATCTAATAAAGAGTAGTTCTTTTCTTTCACTTGGAACTATCCAAAATGGACTTTATTTAACTAACACGCCTAATACTATTCTAAATGTTCAACAAGCAAACAAACGTAAAAGAGATGACTTAAGTCTAGCACAACAATGGCACGCTTGACTTGGACATATTTCCAAAGAAAGGATAAACAAGTCAACTTCTTTAGGTTCGTTCCCTTTGGATGAACTAGAAGAATTAACCACTTGTGAATCTTGTCTTAAGGGAAAATTGACTAAGTTCCCTTTTAAAAGGCAAGTTGAGCAAACCAAAACTCCTGGATTTGATCCATACGGATGTGTGTGGCCCACTAAGTGTTAGTGCGCGAGATGGATCTCAATACTTCATCACGTTTACCGATGACTTTAGTCATTTCGGATATGTATTGTCACGCCCCGGATCCCGGGACGCGGCACGGCGATGCCCCTAAGCCCAAAGGACTCAGAGACACCAAGCCACGGAAATCAGAACATACTAAAAATCATAAGATATTTATTGTAAAGCCTTAGTCAAATGTCGCAGCGGAAAAGATAATAATCCTAACTATTACATCTCTAGTTCAAAAACATAAATAAAAACTAATCTATAATAGCCTTAATAAATAGTCATTCAAGAAAACCACAGAATAAATAGCGATCACTAAAAATTCTCTAAGTAGGGACTCTTTCGATCCAATCACCAACCCTAGAATTGCTCCTCGTCACCTTCCTCAATACTATTCTCTGCAAAAAGGTTATTAGTGGTGTGAGCGGCACTCGCCCAGTAAGGGATCTCTTGACCCTCTATTGGATTTGAGCAAGTTACACATATAGATAGCGTAAAATCACACTTTACAAAAATAGACAAGATTCAAAAATCAATGTTTTCCACTTTCAAGTAACAGAACGGATAACAGAATAGAATCAGACAAATTCATTCATATATCCATGCTCGTGAACATTTGAAATCTCTATTGGCCAACTTGATCAAGTCCTAACTATAACCCCCTTAGGTGGGTTTAGACACTACTATTATTACCCGTAGGAGGGCCTTAACTACAACCCCGTTAAGTGGGTTCGGACACTATTATTATTACCCATAGGAGGGCCTTAACTATAACCCCGTTAAGTGGGTTTGAAAATTGCTACTGTACCCCGTAGCTCGGTCAGAAATTTCGAAACTCGTTCCTACCGATAGTATCCCAAGTGTTCGAAGCATGTTCATATATACACATATAGCACAACACAAAATAATTTTAGCTTTTCATATAGAAAATTCATAAAATAGCATGCTCAAATCCACTTTTTATATATGACAATTACTTTTTCAACGAAAGCATAAATTTAAGAAAGACATATTTTTATAAAAACAAATGGAGGAAAGAAACCACTTACCTTGACCTATAAGTATTCTTAAACTCTTAACAACTTCGAAGCCAAGTCCTACTCCGGATCGATCAAATCTAATAGAAAAGAATAAGGATAAGGTAATTTATAATGATATACTAAACCCGAATATAATTAACCTATTAATGATTGTTTCCCAGTTATCACTAATATCTAAATCTCTACTCATAGATGGCCCCCGTTTAATACAATATTATATTATTATCAAAATCAAGATTATAGCCCTTGTTCCTTTGATTGGTAACATGCCCTTAAATAACTCAGTCCCACACGATTGTACAATTATCAAAACAATAGCTATAAGTCTAACAAGTAATTACATATTCCAAAATTCATAAGACTCTAATTATGTAGTATTATAATGATCTAGATCATAACCTATAATTCTAATTCTAATTCTATAATGGCGAACACATGAAGTGCTAGTACTTCTAATTTTATTATACAATTGAGGCCAAAGTCGGAAACAATGTTCTCGTAACCCCAAAATTCCGTATGATAAGCTTGATCACTAATTCAATGTATGAGATTGCCTAAAAATAATGGAAATCACTATAATTGAATTATGTTGTCTCCGTATACGTGCTTGTAGGCAATATAAAAGAAAAAAAAACAATCTTGAACAATTTAGATCATGCCTATACCCAACACTCTTGTTTACTTTTAGCATGAAACATCATCATTACTATTAGCCTATACCTCTATTACCCTATGCATATATATATGTATATAAAATCAATAGCCCTTCAACACTTCAAGTGTACCAAATAAAATAATAACTCTACCTATTGAAACAGAAATTTACAAACCTGATTTGTTTTGTGCGTATCGATGCGGCAAGTTCAAATTAACGCAGCAAATCCAATTTCTTTTCTTCTATTTCTTTTGTTTTTTTTTTATTGTGTTGCGGCTTCAGTCATTGAGCAGTGGCGTGAATATATATACAATTCAAAATCCAAAACCTAATAGGATTAACTTAATAGTCCTAAACCTAATAGCATTAGTTAAATAGTCTTAACATAATGTGATTGGTCCAATAATCCTAGGTCTAATAAGATAGCCCAATATTCCTAAACCCAATAGGATTTAACTAATATTAATAATATACCAATAGCAATAATAATGGAATAATAGAATTATAATCCCAGTAGTACTAATAATAATGATAATAATAATAATAATACGGTACTATGGCTCGAGTTTTACATGTATACTTGATGAAGCATAAATCTGAGGATTTTGAAAAGTTCAAGGAATTTAAAAGTGTGGTTGAGAATCAAATGGGTCAAAAAATAAAAGCACTTCGATCAGATCGAGGTTGTGAATATTTAAGCGATGAATTCCTAAGTTATCTAAGAGAAAATAGGATTCTCTCACAGAGGACTCCGCCCGGCATACCCCAACTCAATGGAGTTTTCGAGTGAAAGAATCACACTTTATTAGATATGGTGCGATCCACAATGAGTTTCACGACCGTTCCTCTATCCTTTTGAGGTTTTGCCCTACAAACCGTTGCGAGGATACTTAACTTAGTACCCTCCATGGTAGTGCCCAAAACACTATATAAGATGTGGCATGGAAAGCCATCCTCTTGTTCTTACTTGAAGATTTGGGGGTGTCCCACTTACGTTAAGAAGTTAGTGGGAGATAAGTTGGATTCAAAATCCACCCTACGCTCTTTTGTGGGATATCCTATGAATTCAATAGGATATTATTTCTATGATCCAACTGAGCGAAATGTGTTCATTTCGAGAAATGTTGTCTTCTTGGAAAGACAATTTCTACTAGATAGAAATGGCAGGACCATAGATCTTAATGAAATTCAAGAAGAGGCTTCGATCCCATAAGCAGTAAACACACCATCACAATCCC
Organism: Petrea volubilis; assembly: GCA_026212405.1. Classification (NCBI taxonomy): domain Eukaryota; kingdom Viridiplantae; phylum Streptophyta; class Magnoliopsida; order Lamiales; family Verbenaceae; genus Petrea; species Petrea volubilis. The sequence goes on along the minus strand of CM047872.1, from coordinate 14,599,096 downwards.
CATGCAGTAAACGCACTTCCTCGGAGATCAGAAAGGACTCCTAAAGCACCTGAATAACTAAATCTCTTGGTAGAGACTGGTCAGACGGATAGTGATCCGAAAACTTACGATGAGTCTATGCCAGACATAGATTCAGGAAAATGGCAAGATGCCATACAATCCGAAATGGACTCCATGTACTCCAACAAAGTATGGACTTTAGTTGATCCACCTGAAGGCGTTATGCCTGTTGGATGCAAATGGATCTACAAGTGTAAGCTTGGAGCTAATGGAGAGATGGTGACCTATAAGGCTAGATTAGTTGCAAAAGGATACACTCAAAGGTCTGGAATAGAGTTGGAGGAAACCTTTTCACCAGTTGCAATGCCTAAATCCACTCGGATAATGCTAGTCATAGCTGCGTACTATGATTACGAGATATGGAAAATCGATGTGAAAACGGCTTTTTTCAATGGAGATATTGATAAAGATATCTACATGGAGCATCCAAGTGGTTTCATATCCAAGGGGAATGAGCAAAAGGTTTGCAAACTCCAGAGATTCATTTACGGACTCAAACAGGCGTCTCGAAGTTGGAATATACGTTTTGATGAGATAGTCGAATCATTTGGCTTTATCAAAAACGTGTATGAACCCTGCATTTATAAGAAAGCTACTGGGAAGGCCATTCAGTTTTTAGTGCTTTATGTTGATGACATTCTTCTCATTAGGAATGAGATAGATGCTATGGAGTCAACTACAGTTTGGTTGTCCACGCAATTCTCTATAAAGGATTTAGGATAAGCCTCGTTCGTTCGTTCGCATTAGGAATGAGATAGATCAAGAAGAATGATTGGGCTCTCACAATCAACTTGCATAGATAAAATACTGAAAAGATTTAGTATGGAGGAATCCAAGAGAGGATTCTTGCCCATGAGACATGGGGTTGCTCTTTCTAAGTCAATGTGCCCACACACTAATGAAGAGAAAGAAAGGATGCCTCGTATACCTTATGCATCCGCAATTGGAAGCATAATGTATGTTATACTTGGTACTAAACCGGACGTCGCGTACACTTTAGGTGTAACTAGTCGATTCTAGTCTAACCTCGGTGAAAGTCACTGGTCCGCAGTCAAGACAATCCTAAAGTACTTGAGAAGCACTAAGGATTTGTTCCTTGTCTATGGCAGGAATGGAGAATTAAAACTCGAGGGATATTCCGATTCTAGTTTTCAATCGTATGTGGGCGACTCAAAATCTATTTCAGGATTTGTATTTTGTCTTAATGGTGGCGCAGTTAGTTGGAAAAGTTCCAAATAGGAAACCACAACCGATTCAACCACTAAGGCAGACTACATTGCCGCGGCCGAAGCGGCAAAAGAGGGTGTTTGGATGAAAAACTTCATCCAAGAGTTGGATGTTGTTCCTAGCATAGCCAATCCAGTAGTTGTCTATTGTAACAACAATGGTGCAATTGCTCAAGCAAAGGAACCAAGATCTCATCAAAGATCCAAGCACATAATAAGAAAATACCACCCGATCAAAGAGATCATTGGTAGAGGCGACATAAGAGTGGATAGAGTCGCGTCAGCGGAGAACATAGCAGACCCATTTACTAAACCTCTCAGGCAAAAGGTCTTTGAAGCACATCTTGGGAATATGAGACTTACAACTATGAGCGATTGGCTTTAGGGCAAGTAGGAGATTGTTAGCGTAGTGCCCAGCAAGCCGATACATTTTAGCTTGTTAATTACTCTTTGTATCAAACAGTCTATTTGATTAAATAATAAATTGAAAGTTTCACACTTTATGGCCATCTTCATCACATAGCATTAGTGATATTATTTAATGTATGTGGTTGAATCTCCATGATCACATTTAAACTATGGGACTTGGCTTCGCATAGAGATAGATGTCTTGAAACAAGTCTCTAACGCGTGATTAAAATTACTCCAAGTCATTGAATCTAATTGAGACTGGGGTATCGACTTGACTCACTAAAAAACTTGCATTTGTGACGTATCTCAAATGGGAGGATGTCTGGATTGATGTACATCAAGTGTAGTGACACTCGTATGCATAAATGGGTGCTCATTAGTGAATGAGTTCACTGAGGATCCCACCTGAAAACTCACTAATGTGCACACTGAGGATCCCACCTGAAAACTCCTAAATGGATATAAAAGAATTAGGAAAGTTTCCAAACTTATGACGTGCTTAACTAGTCCTTAGACTTGAAATTTCATAGTGGTATTGTATATGGGCATTTATACTTTGATATAGGTGTCGGCTCCATGGCGAGGCTTAGTACTCCTATGTTGGGTATAGGTCTCCTATATATGGAGATTAGTGAAAGTCAATAAAGGATTCATTACTCGCCTAGTTGAGCGAGTGAGTTTTCCATATTTTCTATTATAATTAGTCCACTTAAATCCTTGCGCAAGGTGGAGGACAATAATTAGAAAATGAGTTTTCTAAGTCAATTGTCAAATGGACTACTTGCAAAGAATTATAAGAATTTAGGTTAATAGGATTTCCCAAATCCCATATCCTAAACCTCAATCGAAAAATTAGACAATGAATGAACCATATTTGCACAGTAAGTCATAAGTAGAAAGGTTCGCGCTAATAATTACCTATTGTCTAGGTATTAGTGGGCTTGTTGCAAGACATCGACTACGATGGATGGGGACCATTAATTAGAAAGGGTTCTAATAAAATGGTGATTGATTAAAGGAGTTTAATTAATCATGGATAATTTTATTATCTAAAATATTGCTTTGAATGCAAGCCCGTCGCTAATAGATTGGTGAACCTAAGGGGTCACACACAATAGTTGACCAAGCACCTAAGTATATGAATTGATTAATAGTGATTAATCAAATTGAATTGATTAATGAGATCAATTGGATTAAGGGCTAGTTCAATTGACATGTCTCATTAAATTGGTGGATATGATCAATTTGGGGAAATTGATTTAGGAATTAATTGATTAAGAACCAATTGGTGAAATTAATTTGAAATTGGATTTTAATTAATTTATTAATTGAAATAAGATTTCAATTTAGAACTAAATTGAAATAAGTTTTCAATTAAGGACCAAATTAAAATATGATTTTAATTTGGGGATTAAATTGAAATTAGAACTAAATTAATTTTGAATTATTTTAATGTTTTGATTTAATTATAGAATTTCAAATTGACTATAAGACTATAAGATAAGTCTTCTAGTTGATAGATGAATTCTCGTAGATAAGTAAGATAAGAGAGAGAAATAATGTGATTAATGTTGGGAGATATATGACAACTAGGGGTTGGACTCCTAGTGTTACATGTATCCGGCCATGTATGGGGCTATATATACCCCTTGGTTAATCTTGCATGGTACACACAAAAGAATTGAAAAAGGAAGAGTTTCTTTTCTCTCAAAAGGTCAATGGTTGAAAATCAAGAAACAGAAAGTTTGTTTCTACTTTTTCTCCCGTACCATCACTCTCTCTCTTTACATCTCATTAAGCATTGTTTTAGTTCTTAGTTTTGTTTAATTGATAAACAATTAACTAAGAATTAATTATAGTAATATCCACCCCTTATTCTATACAGCCCCATATACTAAAAGATTAGTATAGAGATTTATATACACTTCGGTTTAAATTCAAGTCTTGCATAGGATTTAAACCTATGGTGCGGTTAACGTGTGGATACGCTTGGAGGGAAGATAATTGGATTCCTACAAAAGGACGAACCATTTGTGACAATCCAGGAACGTGAATCGCGTATTTTAATGCACTTTATTCCCTACGACAACAGGAGTGCTAAAAGGTAATTAAATTACTCGACACATTTAAACGATTTGGTTATGTAATTTGCATAATAGATCTGCGTCACGATAGTCACGGGACAACATGATTAGCATATAATATGTTAGATGTTTTATATAAAATTTTTGATATTCTACTGCGTATACGTCCCGAGACCTATGTGAATCTAACATCAGTATCAGAGCCAATATTATGCAACCAAAGTTATATTAGACTAAAAAATTTTTTCTAAAAATTGTTGTTTTCATTTTGAGAAAGTTATGAATAGTATAATGTTTTTCCAAAAAATATTTTCTAAATTATTTTTAAAATATAGCAGGTCTGACTTAGACCCGCTAGGTTTGGGTTTGGGTCCTAGAAAAACTTGGTGGGATGGGTCCTAAGCTTGGCCAAACCAGCCCTAAACCTGCCTCATTGACATCTCTATCTTTACCTTCACTCATATGTTATATGATAGAAGTTTGAGGGAAAATCTGATTCTAACTTACTGACTAGAGAGAAAACTATGGAAAATACATAAAATAAAGTTTGATTTCTTTTGTTAGTGTTCACCCTTTTTAAAAGAACTTATTTGTCTATTCAGTATTTATTTTATTTACAAAGAATACAAAACAAGTTTTTCTTCGCCCGGTAGTTCGTCGAGCCAGTCCGACCCGATGGTGTTGCAGTTAGAGAATCGGGTCGATCACCTAACCCAACAGAACACACAAATCTTGGAAATGATGCATCAAGTGATCACGATGATTTCGCAAAACAAAGCAAGCAGCTCACAGTAACCGACTTATGCCCCTCCGCCGGCTCAGTCTATTGCTGATGATGAAGACGACGACTCTGATGAGGAAGACTGTGATTAGTATGAACTTTGCTAGAAAATAATTTTGCTTTTTATGTATCGGCGCAATATTCGATTGATTATGTTTTTTTATGTATTTGGATAAATTTTCTATGGTTTGCTAATCCATATGTGGATTTTAATATATTTGATATGTTATTTATTCATGTATTCCAATTATGTGATTACTATAATATTTTAAATATGTTTTTATATAATTATGCTTATAACAACGAAGAAAAATATAATTAATTTGAATATTTTTGAAAAAATATAATTTTAGGGCTGAAATAATATTTTATTCCCAAAATTAATTTTTTTTAAAAATATTATTTATTTTCAGCAGATTTTTGGCGAAAATTCCGCTAAAAAAATTATTTTTTTTAAAAAAATATTATTTATTTTTGGCCGATTTTCGGCAAAAATTCAGCCAAAAAAATGAAATTTTTTTTAAAAATTATTTTTTATTTTCGGTGGATTTTCGGCGAAAATTCCGCTGAAAAATTATATATATATATTTTTAAAACTTTAATTATTTCCGTCAAAAATCCGCCGAAAGATGACTATCGACAAGGGATTTTTCGGCAGATATAATCCGCCGAAAATTCAGCCGAAAAAACAGTGTTTTCTTGTAATGCAATAAATACCTTTCGAGTTTCTAAATCAAAGATGAAAAAAGAAAATCGAGAGCAATGGAGCCGTCATGGTATTTTTTTAACTCCTTTAAAAGGAATGATGGCAATTTGATCATTTGTATAATCCGTAGCTAATGGATCTTATTCTTATCTTTCTTGAATAAAAAGTTAGGGTTAATTTAATTCTAGAGTCGTATGCAATGCACAAAAGATGATGCATGTATGGTTCTTTAATTCAATCTTTTTTCCTATTATTCTTCATCTTTTCATTTTTGTTTGTTTAATCACACTTGATATTAAACCCTACTATCAACAAGGTATTATCCATCAACCTTCTAATAATTTTTTTTTTTAAATAAAAAGTAATACTATTATTAATTATTAGAAATGTAAACCAATGCAATTGAGTACATAAAAGAGGGACAATAAATCCAATCTATGGGATCTGACATAGAACCAGACTACATAAGCGACTTAATTCGCAGACCTTTTGACAAAATGAAGAGGCAAGTCGTCCAAATCTTTGCTAATTAAACAATGATCTCCAAGTATCGATGCATAGTCCGTGTGGAGAGATTCTGATGAGCTGAGATGCTTTTGAATGGCCAAGAAAACATAAAGCCACATATAGGCCTTCCAAACATCCTCCGCAATAAGACCATCTTCATGATCAGCATCTAACGAAATATGAATACGCATCTCTTTCGGATTGAGTCCAAAAGATTTGCCTTTATTCATCATAAAGCAATTAAAACAAATCAAAAATTAAAATGAAAACTTGTCAATAGACAAGACCAAAATCAAACTTGTCAAAAGACAAGACAAAAAACTAACATCCCAAACACTTACTCAAATACCAAAATGATCGAAAATAAATTCCCAGCGGAGAATCAAACAACGTGCGGTAGGAATCACTCACTGTAGATCCTCCCCGGAGGGAGGAGTTTTAGAGAGAGAAAGTGCAGTTTTATAGAGAGGGGGAGAAGTTTTAACCTTCTAATAATTTTTATTAGGCACAAATGCAAAAATTCATCCGGGAAGCGAAAATTCATTCGGGAAGTGGAAGAACTCATGTAACTATGCAGAACCCTCACAAAGGTTCTTATACAAAGGACGGACAAACCATAATGAGTTGTATCTAAAAACATGGAATGTAACGTTTTTATTCTAGCAACAACAGAGTCTAAGCTTATAGAATTGTTGATCTTAAAGAACTTGAATTTAAAAAAACAAAAAAAACAAGATTTTGCTCATATTCATGAAATGCAATGTTTTCTCCAAGTTTACTATTCTATTAAATAGAACAAATTCATAATCATCTAACCAGGATCAATCAAAACTAGCCCATTATGTATATGATTCAACAAGTCAACTATTAAACAACTTATTCGAAACCCCCTACTATTTGGGAATGTCCTCATAATTGATGAACACGTGCTTTTGGTATGAATTGATTCTTTAACGTATTTCCTAAGGGTTTCAATATGTTTAATTTAAATATCTAACTTTTTATTTCTTCAATAGTGTTAGTTTATTTTTCATTTTTCTCAATTCACACAATCTAGATTTTTAAAAATTTATTTAAATCAGGTTCATACAAGAAGAAAAGAAAAGAAAATAAAAGAAAAGGAGACAAGAACATCTATTTTGGCCCCTTCTTCCCTTTGCCATGCACCCACCCTTGTCGTTGTTGTCTTGAGGACTTCTCCAGACCTACTAGTAACCGCCCACTTCTCTTCTGTCATTGTTTCATCAATCAACCCTTCTATTCACTAGATCTCTTGCTATCACCTGCTAGCTCTTTTATATGTCTTCCCGGCATAGTTTTTACCACCGCACTAGAATTTCCTAACTCCTCAAATCTGAATTTCTAGTCTTGTTTTACCCACCCCTTATGTTTATGAAAAGCAAAAAGAAAAATAAATAAATAAATAAATAAACCATGCATGTGATAACACACATCAATTTGGCTAAGTCATTCCATTATTCTCTTATACAATATATGTGATATCACTCCAATATGTGTTTAGAATTTTTGTTTTTCCTGAGTAACAATGCATATAGGTATATATTTATTAGATATTTTATAAAAAGAAGATTAATATGTGCCCAAATGTGATAAAGTGTTAATTACAGGGACAATAGTAATTATTAAGTCCACCCTAATCCTTTATTACTATCTATATATAAAATTATACATTTATAAACAAGACAAGAGCGAGTAAGAGAAACCACAAGCAGGTGCCGCATTGATGAAGGACCGATTGGGAGGAAAAAAAAAAAAAAAAACGAACGAGCAAGAACATCATGGGACTTGCTAGTGATCTCAGTTGACTGAAGGTAAATCTTTTTGCAATGAGGATCAACATAGCAATTTGCCCTTGTTTGGTGGAATCATTGATAAAACAAGGAAATAGAGGTAAGGGTATTACAGAAATTCATTGTAGATACTCTAGTTCCACGGGATGTTAGTTAATACACACAACCTGTCAGACTTTTCTTTCAGATTGTAGTCACCATGAATGATCATCATAGGTCCATGCTATCACTCCCACTACACTCAACTTTTATGTTAGTAATTGCTGGCGTATAGGACTTATATTCATAGAAGTAAATTTTTTGGCCAATAACAATTTTGGATATACGAAGAAAAATGGCTTTTGTAAACTTTTGGCTATTCATTTAATTACGGGATTAGACACTCGGAATTTACTATAATGAGAATAGATTTGGTGGTGTATGCAACAACATATAAACTAAATCAATAATTAGTTAACTATTAAATATGTGTGTATTACTAGATTCTATAGAGGGTTGTTGAGATAAATTTTGAGGACACACTTGTGAGTCGAACAATTCAAGGTAAGTGACCTGTCACTTTTCTAGTTATATAAAATTATATATAATATTTTTGTGTGCGTGCAAAAATTATTTTTGTTATCTGGATCAAGCATGTTTACATGTATTATTTTGTGACAAATGTGAAAATTTGTTTGATTTCACTAATATATTTTGAAATATAAATTTTGGGGCGAATTACACTTACCACCCCTGAGGTTTGATTAATTTATGAAAAAACCCCCTACTTTTTAAAAAATTACCAAATATCCCCTAAAAAATTACCAAATATCCCCTCAACAATATTAATTCTTTTTTTTACCTCTGTAATATTGTTATCATAAAATTTTCATGTAATAGATTTGAAAAAAAAATATGATTATTTATTCAAATAAATATTCTAAAATAAGCTCTTACAGAACCCAGTATGGGGATTTGAACCTATCGCTGGCTATAGTTATCGCGTATGTGTGATTTTTGTTTGGGGTTTAAGCTTGTACCATATTATTATTTCTTTTTAAAAAAAAAAAAAAAATCCGGCACATGCCCGCCGGGGGGTTTTCGAAGGGACCTCCCCCCCCCCCCCCCCCCCTTTTATTAGCAAAGAACTCGAAAAGCTTATAGGGGAAAGTTCAAAAAAGACATCTCCAAGCTATCTAAAAACATCAAAGCTAAAAAGAAAACAATAAAACACGAATTACAAGAATTACCCATAAGAAAGCTTGTGCCTATGCCTAAAATAAGGTAAGCCAAGTTGATCCGTCCTGACAATGCCACGTAATTGACCTTCAATTTGATCCGTCTCCATAACTCGTGATTGCATCATATCACATGCCATATTCGCCAAAAGATCCGCTGCCCGGTTTGCTTCTCTAAAAATGTGTGTGAATTTTGTATCCATTTGGGTCATCACGCATCGTATCTTGCAAAGGATGGGCTGCAACTGCCAAGAAGCAACCGTATCCCTTGTAATAATGCTCAAAATAGCCTGCGCATCCAATTCAATCCAAATGTGGCGAAAACCACGCGCCTTTGCAAGATGCAACGCCTCATATACCGCGTATAGCTCAGCATATGTGTTCGTTTTCTGGCCCAAGAACGTATAAAAGGTGAACACCGGTGTAGCATCATGCAGCCGCGCAATGCCACCTACCCCCGCCAGACGTGTGCTGCCTCGAGCTGCCCCATCGGTATTTATGTTGAGCCAAGGAGGGTCCGGCAGCAACCAATGAACCAAATGCACTTCAGTTCGCCACTGCTGGGACAGATTTGCATGAAAGAATGGCACAATATGCTCATCACCTTCCCATAACCGTCGTGGAAGCAGCCCACTGCAGTGAAGAAGATACATATGCCGCCAAACTTTCTGCACTATACAACTTGAAATCACCTTGCAGCCCCTGTACTTGGCATTGTTCCTGGCATCCCAAATGTACCAGAAGATAAGAACAGCAATCAGCAGTCGCACATACATTTTGGCCTCTGGAGCAGAATTCCTCCAATAACTAAACACCATACCAAAGTCATCCGTATCAGGTAAATGCAATCGAAAGATTTCAGCAAAGAACCTCCACACCCGCAAGGCTTTGACACTAGATAAAAAGAGATGATCAAATGTCTTCTCTTGGAAACAACAATAGCACTTAGAGGCCAAGAGAAAGCCCTTTTGTTGAAGTCGGCTGTCAAGGGGTAGCCATCTCTTCAAAAGACGCCAAATAAATATCGAAATATTAGGCGTAATAGCTGGGGACCAGATCTGCCCCCATAATTCCGACGTGCCTCCCCTATGTCGGACATGCTCCCACATAGATCGAGTCGTGAATTTGCCTTTAGGGTCCAATTTCCAAATCATTTTATCACCGCCCAAAGCATCAATAGGAATTGAGGACACCTTCTCCACCCAAGACAGTGAAAGAGTTTGATCAAGAAGCTCTACATCCCAGTCAGAATTGGCTAGGAATCGACCTAACATCTCTGTCCCATAATGTCGGCATTCAATATACTCCTTTAATGGCGCATCTAACAGCCAATGATCATGCCAAAAGCTGACAGCTCCCTCTCCAAGCTACCAAAAAATATGAGGCTCGACCAGAGGACGCACCTGGCACATACGCTTTCAAATAGGGGAGTCATGGACTTTAGGCATAACTTCAGTTGGGTGAAAGCCCCCCACATACTTATTCTTCATAAATGTTGCCCATATTATTATTTCTTTAGTTTATCTTTATTGTCGAATATGTTATATTTTGTTTTTGGAAACTAAAATATTGATATACAAATACCTTATCATAAAGAATATATATTGTCATTTTCTTGCATGCTTGATCCAGCTAGTTAAGCGGTGGGTTGTTTACTGGGCCATCATGTTCATGACTTCTCGAACATTTTTCAAATACCGAGGTTTAGCCAGTTGCTGGAAACTCTTGGAGTACATGAAAGCCATAGAGTTTCCATGTTTAATTACTATGTTTTTGATTAGTTTGTTTGGTATAATGGATGTTATTTTATTATTTTCTTTTGATTTAGTGACTGATTATTGCGATTTGGTGATCGGAGTGAGACATTGTAACTACATTTATGTTTGGAGACTTACCCTTTAAGTGTATCGACATCGTGTTCCAGCGAATTTTAAATGGTAATAAGGTTTACTTTGTTAGGAGCATATATTATTTATTTTATTGAGATAGTAATTGGAGTTGCAGATGCTCCACTCCAATGTCCTTATGAAAATATAAGCATGAGCATTATTTTAGCCTGATAAGTCTCTTTTAGAGCTTGTGGCGATTGTCATGATTATGGTTAGGGGCATGACAGTCATTGAAAAATGTAAAAGTGAAAAGGGAACTCAGCTACTAATAAATATAACTCTATAGTGTTTTCATAGTCGGGTTTTTTAAGATGAGCCTATGCAAATTGTTAGACCTCATCTATTAATATTAAGGTCTCAATAATTGCATGTTAACAAAAATAGGTTGCATAACTCATGTCTCCCTATCTATAATAACTTAGATGTTTTGATTTATTTAAACAAAATTTTCAATTAATAAAAGTTACAAATAGGAAAATACTGCTACGTACTTGACATTTGTCACTACTTAAATGCATTAAGTAATGCTCCATAAGTTTTGGATTTAAATTTCTCTTGTTTGCTCAGATTCTTGCCAAAAAGATTACAACTCGTTACTTTAGAAAACACTCACGATCTCATGCTTATATTAAAATGCCTTGGTTACTTTAGATATTAATTCTCACCTAATTTATTCATGAAAATTTGTCAATGAAAGAAGCACACAAGTATCACGTTGCATTGAGGTTGCGTTAGGGTCATTCGTGAGTCACTTATTCCACGACTGCCCAATCACTAATCTATTTCTTTCGTCTAATATATATTGTCCGCCAACTATATGGATTCATAACCACAATATTAAAGAATATATATATATATATATATATATATATATATATGAGGTCTTGCCTGGATTAGAAGAATTGAAAACTAGAACTCTTGAATGCATAACATATTCTTTGCCTTCTTTGAATATTAATTAATTTTTTCCATACAGGATTTTAGATTTAGTTTTCTAACAATTACTTTGAACTTTATTATTATTTTTATAAGTTTCAAATCTATCTAAATTTATATTTATTTTACAGCACGAGCATTATTTCTTAAGAACAAATTGCATTCGCAGAAACAATATTTGTTGGTCCTTCAAAATCGCTACTTAAAAAAAATAAAATAAAATAGTAACGAATAATCGAGTACATGTTGGATATCGATTTTGATGTCTGTGTCTGGGAACCTCATAGATCATATATGCTTCGTTCTTTATGACTAATTTCATAGATTTATTCGTGACGAAGTGAGAGCTTGAAATTCAAGAGGAAAAACATTAAGAATTGGATATGGACTCCGAATAAGTAAACGGTCTGCCATTATTCATATTGGAGAACTTTTACACTTCAAACATTAAGTTTTTCATTGTGATGACTCATTGGAAAAATATCATTTTTTTTATATTTTGTACATTTGTCTCTATTCAATACTGATTTGCTTGAATACAGATATCTCGAATTACAACTCGTATATTTTAAATTGTCTCAATTTTTATCATCCAACTCACTTTTTGTTATATTTTTATCATGCATTTACCATTAAATATTAAATAGAAGTCGGATGGAGCACTAAAGTTGAGACAATTTGAAATATATGTAATGCAATGTGAAATATTTATATTTAATGAAATTAAAATCGAATGACGCGTAACACATACGAGACTAAAAATTATACTGTCCCATTTCATGGATTTTTGTTTAGGCCTGGAGTTACACTTGTTCTTAGGAGGGGGCTTGCTCGGTTGCACGTTTGTTTGACCAGGAGCTTTGTTACATGTGGAGTTTGTTCCTCGTCCTTTCCTCGGGACATGGTTGTAGCCACCAATCCTGTGCCAATGTTGTGCCAGATGTACAAATACATGCGTACATGTTAATAACGGAGGAAAAGTGGGGAAAAAAAAAGAGAAAATTTAAAGAAAGCTAATGAAAAGACGAACTAAATAAAACCTTTCAGATTTTTCTCCCATTTTGTTTAGGTCCATTTTTTTTTTAATTTTGATAGGTTGAAGCAGTTGGACTAAAAGAAATGTGCATTTGATTTTATTATATATACCAACTTATGGCGTGACAATTGGAAAACAAACGAATAGGTGTATTTTTTCATTTATATCAACTACGTGCAAAAAAAAAAAAAAACAAAGATATCAACTTTTATTTTGTTTATCACATTTTCAAAATATAACTTATGGGGCTTTTTGGAGTGGATACTTGACAAAAATTAATAAACAAATGGACAATTATGTTAGGTTTGGTTAATTTGAAAATGTGCACTTGGAAATTAAACGCCAAAATTATCCGTAAATTGCGTGTGATTTAATTTGATCGATCGATTAAAAATAAAAGGTGGTACTCGATAGTCACATTTGAGTCGGCAAATTTCCATTTCGTATGCAGAGTTACTATTCTTTGAAAAAGTAAACAAATACAATTGGAAATCAGATTAGGGGAGTTCTATAATTAGTCACAATCGTAGATGACTAATCTTAGTCATCCTCTAACAAAATGCCATGTGTACAATTTTAAAATATTTTAATAGGTTGCAGGTTTTTTTTAATTTTTGAGCAACCTTCTATCATGAGTCAAAATTTCTCTCTCCTCCCCCCCTCCATATTTCTAATCTCTCTCTCTCTCTCTCTAACATTCCATATCTTATTTGTCTCTCTCTCAAATCATTCATTTAATTATTAACCTTAAACAAAAAATTCCTTAATTATTAAGACTTCTTAGTATAAATTATTTCAACTACAATTTAAATATTTAGCTTCAATTAAATAAAAATTGCATCATATTTTATTTCATTACTTACAAATAATAATATTATTATTCTCTTTTAAGTGTTCTCATGGATGAATTTAACTATTATTATTATTATTATTATAAGCGACAAATAATATTCAACATTCAATCATATAAGTACATATATTTTCTCCAAGTTATCATTAAAATATTGACCCGCTAGTATGAAAATATTATATGAATTCATAGATGTACAAATAAAATACAAATTATAGGAAAAAAATAAATTCAAATAAACTATTTACATTTATTTTGTTTATTTTAAATAAGTCAAACAAACTATGTGCAAATAATATTTCATTATACATATTAACCATAACTATTCAAATCAATAAACTATTATCATTATTATTATTATTGTGTTTCATAGCATATCTCCATTAATAATCAAAGCACAATTTCTTTTACCAACTAATGCTTGTTGTGTTCCTCTCTTTGTATTTTATACATACAAATTGATTTTAAAAATACATTATTCAATATCACTACAATCATTTTGAAATAAATCTATCGATAATACAAACAGCTTACTTAATAATGATATCCATATTTTATAATTTTTTTTAAAATCATAGATGTTCATATTCTATATATATTCTTAAAATAATTTATAATGAATGCGATACATTTTTTGAAATATGTCAAAAAAATTGAATTAAATGTAAATTTGTATCCACTACTAACATATATTCGAATTTTTGAGTTATAAATAATATTTATTTTGGTATCAATTTACTATTTTATTTTTTTTGTCACAATTTTCAATTAATTATCCCTGTTAATACATATTTCTGAAATTAAAAAAAAAGTTATAAAAAGCACCATGATATTTATAATTTAAAAATAAAAATAATGGTACCATGGTATTAAAACATAAAAAATTAACTGAGTATAATGGTACCACAATATTATAATGGAATAATGGTATTAAAAAATAAAAAAATATATAATAAGTACCATGGTTTCTTTTTTTATTTTAAAAATAAAATTTTAATTGGTTAATATTTAATGGGTTGGTCTACTATAATAATGATTGTATAAAAAATTCATTGCTAACCTGTATAGCAGGTAGCCTTTCTAATTTACCTACATAACAGGTTGCAAGTCATATACAGATTAATGGTTTAGATTAAATATCACAAATCTAATGGCTAGAATTAAAGGTGACTAACGTTAGTCACCTACGAACTGTGACTAACGATAGAATTTCCCATCGGATTATGGGATAGTAAAAGTTAGAAGAAAGGAATGTTTAAAGATTACTTTAAGGGATTTGATTGCTAAAACCAATGCCATGTTTATGCTACTTGGTTCTTTCCTAATTCGCTTACTTGGGATCATAACTTTTTTTTTTTTTTAAATTGTCTAACAAAATTCAAAATCTAAACAATATAGACCTTATGAATTTCGTACTTGTTAAATCACTTCTCTGTGAGAATGACTTTTTAACTCTAAATTCCTTGATTGCTTTGATAATGGCAATCAACATTTTCCAAAAATGACACCAAAACCTTGTTGTGAAAAAATCGGATCTACAAGTGCACGGCTTGAAAATTGAGAACATATGTTATTGAACGCAAAGAAGCAAACTAGAGTAGGCACATGGAAACCTTAAGGTCTGGTTGGTTATGTATCGCTTGATTTAATAACACATGTCAGCATCGAAGTGAGAGCATTCACCCGGGGTGTGTGTGTGTGTGTGTGTGTGTGAAAAAGAGAGACAGAGAGAGAAACCTTAGTTTTTGGGTTAATTAACTCCCAACAAGCAGCTAGAAACGTTTCAGGTAAAAGGACAAAAATATGTTTGGTAAAGGGTTAATTGCAATTTTGGTCCTATAGGTATACCTTTGTCCAATTTTGATCACATTCGTTATAATGTTCTCAATTTTAGTATTATTTAACATATATTTATAATATTCTTCAAATTATTTTCGTAAATTTTTATTAACATTATTTGTTATTGAAGCATGACAAATTGCCGAAGCAATTAGAAATTCTTCGTTGGAGTAAATTACTATGTGATCATTTTTCATTTGTAGTTTTTTTTTTTTGTGCAAATACAGTTGTTAATAGAATTGGTATTTGAGAAAATTAAAGTATGGTTTTTGAGCTCATTGGACCTTTTAGCATTTAAAATTGAGTTAACTAATTATCACTACTTTTTTTTTATACTATGTTAATTAAGTTTACTGAAACTTTTATTTTGTTTTAGAACTAACATTTGTTCATAATCATGAAATAGCAAATTAGTTGTTTAACGAGGCATGAAAAAAAGGAGAGGGTAGCAAATATTTTTCTTAAGTTGCTACTCAAAAGTGTTATGTAGTTAGAATTGATCATCAAATATTACAATTCATATCTTTAATTATGGGTAAATTTGCTTAGCCATGGGGCTTCAGTGCGACAAATTGTGTTAACAAGCATGCGGTGATTATGTGGTAAGGACGATGTACCATAAAATCTTACCAGCACTTTCAATATTTTCAATAACAAACAACAAACCCTCTATCTTGGAGCTCCATTTTCATATTGTAAATATCATTACGAACACGCATTGTAGACACGCATCACCAATATTTTTAGCTTACAATTAATTTTCTTTAAATGGGTGTCCAATATAAAATAAAACTTGGTAGCCATTGCTAATATTTATTTGGTAAAAGTCTCAATACTTTTAGCCTATAATTTGTGCATGCAGATACAAAAAAACAAAACAATAATGTCTATTAAAAAAAAACCTCATATAACAAATATAGCCAAAAACTATTTCATTTCTGGTGAGGGAGGCTTAGTCCAAGAATGGAAGCGTAGTTTGAGAAAAGTTGTTGCATGCCATAAAATAATTAATATAATTTATCAGAAGTAATATATATATGTATAATATACATACTACACGTAAAAAGTTGTATTACAAAAACACAAATTATATTAGTCACATATAGAAAAATAATCATTATAAATAGGCCACACAACCACATATACACTAATAATTAGACGTTACACACAAACTAATATATAAAACACACATAAGAAAAATTGAAACTTACTTGCACATATGCACACTCTTAAAAAGATTAAAAAAGATAAGAAAACTTCAAAATGTGGTTGGAAAAGAGGGCTTATTTTAAGCGGTGACTATTATTCCAACAAATGCAACGGCCGAAAGCTAGTGGTCAGTGGTTGAAGGATGCTTTTACACATCCTACAATCAACATTGTGTATCTCACAAAAGCAATCCCACTTGAAACGGGTCGGTTTTATTATTCAAGATTCGAGACTCAATGTAATAGTGCAACAACAATACATACCTTTAAATAAAGTGGTCATTCGATATATGATAGGTGTGAAATATTTAATATTTCTAGTCTCCAATAGTTACCATTTCAATAATATTGTTGTTGCTTCTTTGCTAAATTCTACCTTAGAACAACATATGAAACTTTTAACTTAGCCACAACAAATATTTTTTCTAGGATCCTTCTCATTTATATACACAATTGACTAAATCATACAAAATACTACAGGGCTCATGTAATTATCTCACTAATTTGGCCAACATTCACCAAGTAAAGAAAATATGAGCAAGGGTTTTTCTCTTCCTTTGCAAGCATATAAATTGTAACGATCTGTACTTTGTTAGCTGTATCTCGAATGTTACACATAAAAGTTCTTTTATTTAATCATACATGATAGGGTATTGAAAACAGAACAATGATCATTTTCTTTTCGAAGTACAAAACAACGAGTAACTAATTCTTCACTTCATAATTTCCTATAGTATCGCCTCCTATATCCTTGCAAACTTCTTCCCCTAAAATAACGTACATAAAATAGATCAACATCACAGTTGAGTAGAAATTAACCAAATCATATAAGGTGATAGTGTGTGCATCACAGGCATATAAGCACATTATGTCACATATTTTCACATTTCTTTTACCTTTGGATCACAATTAGTGATTTCAACTTCCTTATAACTCCCAACACATTTCTCCTTTCCTACCTTATTCTCCAACAATATTTGTGACAACCCGGCATTTCTTATTATTTAAATAATTGATATGAAATTTCATGCTTCTTGGAAATGTTATTCTTACTTGTTATTTTTAGTTTGATTTTGAGACTAATGTATAATTTGAACGGTAAGTACTAATTTTTGAATTTTGATTACCATTCTTGGAAAATTCATCTATTAAATACTCATTACTTTTCAAAAATAATATAAATAAGTTTTCTAGACTTTTATGCATGGATAAGATGCAATTTTGAATAAATAACATGATTTTCCAAATTTTAGACGACTTTGACATTCGAACACAATTTTTGAACTTTCTATGTCCCAGATTACAATTTTTGAAAATATAACTAAAACACTTTTAATTTCTGGGAAATATAAATATAATTTCACATTTATAAAGATTAAATTTCATAATTTTGGAATTTTTCTAAATTAATTATGAATTTTCGAATTTTATGCCCTAAAACCCTAAGAAATGCGTAAATTGTATTTTCTACCCCTAGATATTATTTCTTTCCCTAATTATATATATAATACAAGAAAATAACCTACATTTCAGATTTAAAAGAGGGCTGGACGAATTTTGGGGGATTTTGGGAGAGAAAATAGAAAATATCAAATACTAGGCTCGTATTGAGTCTTATCCACCAAGCTTGCCAAATACAATGTATAAATACACTTGGCATACACCTTCTAGAAGTATGAATACATGTTTGGCCATGGTTAAAGTAGAGCAACACTTAAGCTACTTAGACCAAATACTTGGCCAATTAGGGCATTAAATGGAAAATGACTTCATACTAATCTTCTATGTCCATTACTTAGGAAAAAAGACACAAAAATCACCACACACACACACACCTAAAAATCCGGCCATACACCCCCCACATTTCTTCTTGTTTCTTTCACTTTTCCCCACACTCTTTCACCTCTTCAAACCATCTTCCAACCCCACACACTTTCCCTTCTTCAAACCCCAACAAGGCGAGAAACCCCTATAGGCAAGAAATTATATATTTAATTAAATTAAATATATAATTAAATATTATTAATAATATAATATATGTTTAGTTATTAATGTAAATATATTTATAGACGACTATATAGATAAATATATGTAATTAAGTAAATTAAGTATTGTTAAACATATAAAGTGTTTTTAGGACTAATATGTAATTAATTTAAATTATTCATGTAAGGGTATTATATGTATATATATATATATATGAATTAATATATTTTGTTTAGCATAATAAATAATATTTTTATTGTGTGTATGACTATCATATTTCTAGCACATAAAAAGAATTGATAAAATTTACACAATTTCTAAATGTAATTACTAATCATTCATATATTAATAAGAAACACCGGATTATTACATAAATACTCATTAAATTAATACAAAGACACTACTATCGAAAGCATTCATAATGTAGTTCAAAAGTAATTTGTTCTCACTGATAAGGAGTTCCCAAGGCATTACTCAGAATCAGCAATTATATCTATATTAGCCTAATTTAGATATTGCTTTTAAATGTCATGGTTTCTTCTTTATAAAATATCAAAATTTATAACATAGCAGATCTTTTGTCTACTTTTGTGGATAGACTCTGAAGAACCATTTCTATAAATCAACAATAATTACTAATTTTTGTGCAACCTAATATATATATATATATATATATATATATAAAGCAAAATGGTGTGATGAACTATTTTAAGTATGTATGTTATATGACATATCAAGATTTAACTTCTACCTAAAAGCACAAATTTTACCAACAGAACTAAGCAATTTCAGATCTTCGTATTCATGTGCATGAATAGCTATAATTGCAAGCTAAGTTCCTAAGCAACATTAAGAATCCTAGCTCGTCATAATGATTATAAAGCATACAAATTGTATCTAGTCTTTCAACATTACCACAAAATGTTAAGGAACCGTAATCCTTGCCCACCTCATGTTGCCCAACATCATTCATCTGCTCTAGAGCCTGCAAAAAAATAAAACAGGACCACATAAGAAAACTTTCTCAACCTCGTGTGCTATAATATAAGTAACTGAGTCAATTAAAAGTAATCAATCAAATAAATAAAATGCATGTTAAAAGTAATCTTTTACCAAGATATCAAATTGAAAGAAAATAGTCAACCATGTTGCACACAAATGAGTGTGAACTTTCGTCACCAAGGCAATTATAAGCCGGTTTAATGGCTTCCAACTCATGGGGACAATCCTGAGTTGATATCCTTTCATGTGTACTTCGATTCTCTGTTTCAATCATACGTGACAAATATTCTCTATCTCTTGTAAATTCACGTACTATATAACAGTTGTAACTAATGAAACCATTAACAGTCCAAATCTCTCAGTGTCACTTGATAGTAGACATGTACCTAAAAATTATAAACGTAAAAAAAATAAGGTGAGGTTTAATATTTGGTTTGCCAATATTTATAAGTTATTATTTAAAGTGTCGCATAAACAAATATGTATACGTATATAAATATAAACATAGATACATGTGAAAAAATATAGATATTGGGATATATATACATTATATTCATGTACTTGTACACGAATATGGATGTGAATATAGAAACCCCAGGGCATTTTTAGTAGTGATTGAAGCCAGGTCACATACTCGAATCCTGTCACCCTATAAAAGATGGGTACACAATAAGATGGGTAGGAATTTTATGGGAAATATAGTGTTCTGCTTTCGTGGAAAATACGATGTTCAACATTTTTTGGGAAATAAGGGACATCCTTTTCATAGGAACTTTGAGACTTTTGTGGGAAATGTGGTGTTCTACCGTAGGAATTTCATGGGAAATAAAGGACATATGTCCGTAGGAATTTCGTGGTTTCTGTGGGGAATATGATGTTCCGTTGTATGAATTTGGTAGGAAATATGGTGTTCTATTGATGTTCCATTAGTTTTCCATAAGTAAATTCCGTGGGAAATACTGTGTTCCCTCGTAGGAATTTTGTGGGAAATAAGGGGATATTCTTCAGTAGGAATTTTGTGGGAAATATGGTGTTCTAGTCTTGTGGGAAATGCAGTGTTCCGTCATGGGTAAATTTATGGAAAATATGGTGTTCCATTGATATTCTATGGTGGTGCTTAAGATTCTCTATCTTCCATCATCTAGTCTTTGTATCGGACCAATTTCTGGTAATGGTTCATCATTATAGATGAAAAAGAGGCCGCGACCTAAGGAAAAAAAATAACTATCATTTTCAAAATGCCTAAGTTGCCTAAGTGATTTTTATTATATTGAGGCTACACAAATAAAGTGTGTGCCTTTTTCATGATGTTGAGGCTCCTAATATGCAATAAAAAGCAATTTGAAGTACAAGAACTAGGCCAATGCAAGAGTGTTGGATGCTGTTGGATGTGTGTTGAAGAGAGTATGTGATTTATCTTTCATGTTGGTTGAAGGGAGTGAAGTTTCTTTATTTACACCTCCATATATAGAGGAGGATCCTTCACGTAGTGTTAATGAATATACTGTATCCTTACTACATCTATTTGTATAATGAACTTCTAGTACAATTTTTGCAAATCACATTTTGAATGCATCTTTTTTGTTTTTCATTTATAATTTTTAGGTAAAGCTCACGCATCAAGTGATGTCTATAACTTTGATTTATTCATTGTTTTGCTTGTAACAACTGGTCTAATAACAAGTCCAGCTGGAGACACTAGAGAAGCTTTAAGAGACATGCTTGAAGATCTATGTCTAGATATTCATATACATCAGGGATTATAAGGAGAGTCTCATCACATGAGATCGACGTTCTTAAACTTGCTCGTGATTGCCTTTCTTGCGAGAGAGAGAATCCCCCACTTGTTGGTATTATTGATTGTTTGTGGTCAATTGAAAATGTTGGTAAGTGGTTGCTTTTTAACTTTATTTTCTTTATTTGATTGACTTGTTCATACTTTGTTTATGATACATGGTTCTTTTATTTTTGTTTAGGCCCTCCATAGGCATGATTTACACTCTATGATACAACATATGGGGACAAAGATACCTCATCCTTTGACTTGTAGGAATTTTGTGGGAAATACGGTGTTCCGTTGTAGGAATTCGTGGGAAATAAGAAGTTCCGTTGATGTTCTGTTGGTTTTCGGAATTCTCTTAGTGTATTTTTTTTAAAAGGAACAATATTACCGATTTTAATCCAGTCTAATTCAACCCAACAAAATAAACATTTTATGAATTGTGTGACGCCTAATATTGCAGTGTAACAAAAAAAATATGAGATGTCTATCACAGAAAAAATCCTTGTGACAAAACATATTGCAGTGCTTTTAACATTCAATTGAAGTTTTTCTTGTTTTTGAGAGATGTAACACACCAGCAATTTATTTTCACCTTTATGATAAAAAAATCAGAGGGGGCCCGAGGGCAGGATTTTAGAGGGCGAGTCAGTATCTCTATTTCATCTCTTGCCCACTCCTGGTGTGACAACCCGAAACTATTAGCTAGTTATTTAAACATGCTGCTAATACATTAATTATTGAAAGCTAAAAATTATTTTTGTAAAGACGTTTATTACATAGCAAACACCAAAATACATAGTAAGAGTCCTAAACATATGATAAACTACAAGGACTCGACTACGATTTCCTCTGCCAAATGCTTTAAATTGTTCCTTTCCTTCCTCGTTGGTAACTTCGTCTTCACATTTTGCTAAAACATTGGATAACAACAACATCAACAACATGATGAGTAACAATTTTGCTTAACAAATCAGGTGCGTGTGTGCTATGAGCGTGCATGTTTTCACATACTTTCATCAAACATACATCATATAAATTTTCAGATCATAAAAATCATAAATTGCCACACACTTCTACCATTTTCCACCTCGACGGGTGGCTACCTTATCTTGCCGTGTCGTAAACTCAATTCCAACAATACTCCCATCTCGACCAAACTACGAACGACTTCAGTACATGGAACACTCCGTCCATGCAAGGTGGGATTAGGCACGATGGAGAGTCGAGATCCGTTTTAAGACCGGCAAGCCCGTTGTCGCCCGGTCGAACTCGACTACATCCACCCCTATCACTTTGGGCCCTAATACACACACTTTCAACATAATTCCAACTATGTACAACACATTTTTGGCATAAATTTAGCATAATTCATACGACTTCCAACTGATAGAGACTGAAATTTCAGACTGCGACGCAAACTGTTTTGACGTTCAAGCTTTGTAAATAGGTTTCCGGCTTTGAAAATGAGAGGTCTAACACAATATAAACTGTTTTTAGTCTGGAAAATTGGATTTTCAGCATTGAAACAAAATATTTCCAGCTTTGCACAAATTTTCAGCTTTAAAACAGAAATTTCAGCCTCTAATACATCCATAAAACCCTAAGTACATAGATAAACCCTAACTGAGCATAAACCCTAATTTCCAGCAGCATAAATCACACAGAATTCTCAAAGTTTTCAGCACAATCATGCATAAACATACCACATGCATTTAGCTAAACTATCATGAAATCCCTTAGGACTAAGATAGTAACTACCTTGTAGTTACATCCCATGTCCTCTTAATCTAATTATTCTTACTTTCCAACTCAAGGTACAACTAACAAGTCTAATTATTCTTGGCGGTAGTCTATGTCATTCTTGACCATACATGTATGTAGAATTCTAGAGAAGTAGATACAAGTATACATACAAGTGTACACCTAGTTTAATGGTTGGGAGATTGAAACATAAGAATGAATATATACCATGTATTTAATTTAGTTATGTGTATACACTCTAAAAACCAGCCACCCCCCATTTTCTTGAAGAAATGTAGATTATTTGTTGTATTTTCTATATTTATGGAAAAAAATAGTACCTAGGGGTAGAAAATGCAATTTATACATTCTTTTAGGGTCTTTCCGGAATATAGATGTAAGAATACTACTTTAATATATATATATATATATCTTGTCTTATAACTTAATAATTTAATTACATATGTCCATGATTATTTTATGAAGATGATACATTTATAAGAATTATATGAAAATATCCTAATTCTATATATATATGTACATATAAAAACCGTGTATGTATTTATGTACATACTTATATACTTTTGAATTTGTACATTGTATGGGGTTAAAGAAGACAAGAAATGATCCTACTACTTATGCATGATGCAAATAAATGAGCAAATATCACAAAGCATTAATATTATGTTAATTATGCATATAAAGATGTAAAGTATACACATTTAAGCTTATATATATAGCTATGACATATCAAAAGTACATGTTAAAGATCGGATCCTTACATTCAGCATCTTATTCCGAGAATGGCTAATACCCAGACATGACAAAGCCGGGGGGGTTGTCTCTTAGTGTATGTTGATGACATGATTCTAATTGGAAGTGACATTAAGGAACTATAGGTTCTACGCAAAAGGTTGGCTAAGGAGTTTGAGATTAAAGCATTAGGCAAACTAAAATACTTCCTTGGGATTGAAATTGCTCATTCTAAGAAAGGAATCTTTATTTCTCAACAAAAGTATATGCTAGATCTACTAAAGGATACTGGCAAGGCAGCTTGCATACCAGCAAGTACTCTGATTGATCCTAATCTTAAACTTGGGATTGCAGAAGAGGATGTTACAGTGGATAGACAGATGCATTAACTGCTAGTAGGAAGGTTAATTTATTTGTCGCACACTCGACTAGATATAGCATATGCAGTTAGTTTGATTAGCTAATTCATGCATAATCCAAAGGAAGTTCACTTACAAGCAGCTTATAGAGTTTTAAATATCAAGGGAACATCAGGGAGAGGCATCCTATTTAAGAGGAGTGGAGATTTGATACTTGAGGTGTTCGCTGATGCAGATTATGGTGGATCTATAGTTGATTGAAGGTCAACTTTAGGGTATTACACGAAAACCTTGTAACCTGGAAAAGTAAGAAACAAAATGTGGTGGCTCACTCAAGTACAGAGGCTGAATTCTGTGCAATGGCTCATGGTGCGTGTGAACTACTTTGGCTAAAAATCCACCTTGCTGATTTAAGAATTAAGTGGGATGGTCTAATTAGGCTCTAATGTGACTGACATGATACTATTTGTTTTCTCACATATTTTTAAAATGAATTTCGTATTGCTTATTTTTTTTTCTCCTCGTATGTATATGGGCATTTTTTCTAAATAAATATTACTCATTGAATGTGAATAAAAATTTTAAATTTTAAATTCTAGGCATTATATCAAATATATGTATATAAAAACTTATTATTTAATTAAATATAATCAAAAAGGGTAAATTTAATATTAAAGAATCATCTAATAAATTGGATTAGATTACAAATATATTTTAATTAAACATTTAATCAAGTTAAAATATCATTGAATTAATTTATGCTATCATAAATTTATTATATTTGTCGTATTTACATTATCCTAAATTAATTAAATTCAACGACCTCAATTTAAAGATATATTTTTCCAAGCTAGTGACAAAATCAATTTAATTTCTATAAGTATTTGCTTAGCAACTAAGTAAAGTTAGTTGATGGAATTCTTTTTAGCAACCATATAAAGATGGTAGCTATAGTTATATTTTAAGAGATTGTATAACTTGGTTGTTAGGAACATAAACTTCACGACAATATTAAGTGGCTTCTACTGATTGACTTAAACAACTTGTAGCTACCATTCAAAATTTGGTCATTAAATTGGTTACAATAAAATGTTTGTCTACCTTTTGTCTGTCACTCAGAAATAGCATCGTTAAAAACAGAACAACCAAAAATAATTAAAAAAAAGGTGAACGATAAATAGAAAATGAACTCACCTTTTTTCTATCACTCATAAATGTCCAAGGCTTCAAATGTGTAAATCCATCAAGCATTATGGACAAGTTATGAAAAAAGGATCCCCAACTCTCTTTACACTCATTCTTAAATGCTGCAAAGGAAAATAATACATCCAATTGTTCCCATCCAAACTAATAGCAGCTGACAACACCCCCTCCCCCAAAACGTATTGAATTTTCCCCTAAAATGATCAACATCAATGAATATATGACCTTTTTTGAACTCTATTTTACCATCCTCTCACTCTTTGAGAATATATCCCCCCCATCTAAAGAACTCTTTAGTGGATCATCATCCAATTCATCATCAGAATCATTGAATAATTCATAATGATCATTTGATGAATAATTTGACAATCCATTATTCTCGCTCCAATGTTCATCTTCTAAAGCCAAACTATCCTAATTCCCATCCTCACTCCCATTTCCATCTTCTAAGGTCACACTATCTTCATCTCTCTTCTAACTATTGGATTTATATAGTGACTCCTCACCGTCACTATAATTAAAGTCATAGAAATATCCTCATAATCAGAACCTAAATCATCTAACCCCATCTCTTGCCCGCCTTCATCACCACCTAACTCATTCAAACCACCACTACCACCAATAAGAATACCAACATTATGAACAATAGAAATGTGAACATTATCAACAACAGGAATACTATCATTATCAATATCATCATTATCAACATCATTAAGGCTAACACTATCAATTCCATTCAAAACAGTCACAAAAATATCAAACTTATTAAGCATTTCTAGAAACATCCCTGAAACATCAGTATCACTTACAATATCTATTCTCTCAATACTTCCACAAATACTAGATGGAACAGAAAACTCCACAGCAGCTAACTCAAATAACCCCCTAAAATCATCAAACAAGTCAAAGTAATTCTATACCTATTCGGATCAATGTTAAACATGTTCTTTTCCTTTACCTCTATAGTGAACTACTAGCCAATAGGTTTTCTTTCCCATACCTAGAAAATAAAACTAAAAAATAAATGACAAGAAATATTTTAGTCAATTCTAAACAAACTATCCAAGCATGAAATCTAGATAACATACTAGTAACCATTACAAAAATGCATCATGGTATCATATTGTTTACATGCTGTTAATTACAAACAAATCATAGCATGACTTCAGTCTTTTATTCCTAAAGTTCTACTTAAGATTTCACAAAACATAGCACAAAAACGGACTTAAACTTCAGACAACAAAAAAAAGTAAAATTTTTCAAAAGGACATACAAACTGAAAAATATTCAAGTATGTTCATCATAGTCTTGCAAAAATATTGTCATATACACAAAAATCGAACAACCACAGAAATCTAACACTATAAAAATTAGGGAATACATCAAATCTTAGCCAAAAAAAAAAAAACGAATCAAGCCCTAGAACTATTGCATGCACAACACATCAAATATGATGAGCAAAATACCAAAAGAATTTAGAAAAAAGCACTGAATAAAGAAACAAGTTTAACCTTTTTTTTTTTTGAAACCCCAAACCCTAAACAAAAACCCTAAAACCCTAAACCCCAAAAAACTTTTCTCTCTCTATGGCCGATTCTACCACTTACGTCGTTCAGCCTTCGGCGACCAAAAAACAGCTGAATAAACGCCCGCCGCTGTCGTTCCCCCGTGCCGGACATTTGCTGAAGTCACAAACCCAGCGGTTGGATTATTCTCTGAGGTATCATCACGCGAAAAGAACAAATACTTTGATGATCCATTGGGGTCAATGGGTACTGCAACACGAAAAAACCGATTGAAGGCTCTCAAATTATCCCCTGAAGACCATGAGCTCTTTATGTACCCCTACCAGTACGCACTTGTGGGTAAATTTTCGTGTGGGGGACCTTCCTGGAGGACTGTTCGTATTCTGTTCTATAATCTCAAGTTAAATGGGATATATCAGTTTGGGATTCTTGATAACAAGCACTGTTTAATCGTGTTATCACAACCTGAGGATTATAATCGACTTTGGAAGAAGTTGTTTTTAGATTTTCATGTCTATTCCATGCGTCTTCTCAAATATACTGCTGATTTTAATCCACAAGTCGAGGCATCAATTGTGCCGGTGTGGGTTGAATTCCCCAAACTCAAGCCACATCTCGCCAACGATCACTGCATTTACATGTTAGCTAAGCTCTTTGGTACGCCGCTGAAGATGGACGAGCCCATGTCGGATCATACACGCCCAAGTACCGCCGGCGTTTTGGTCGAAATTGATGTCTTACGGCCTTTTGACGAAGCCTTACTCGTCGATTATAGTGATTTTGATGTAATTCAATGTGTAGCTTATGGTCCGATTCCCTCTTATTGTCAACGGTGCCACGAGTTTCACTCCAAGCAAGAGTGTGGTCAGCCTAAGGATCACCCAGTAGATGTTTGACAGAGTGTTCTAGTGGGCGAACTCCAAGCTAAAACCAATAACCCACCTCCTATTTAAAAAAATGCCTAATTGCCAGATTCTACGGCTATTACAGATAACCCCCCACATGTTCATCAAAATGCCCTTGAGAAAGCTACCCATGAATGGAGGCTCGTATCGAACCCTCGAAGACAACGACTGGATAGAGGTAAAGGAAAAATGGATGAGCTACCACATTTCAATGTATCGGGACCTAGCAAACCTTCGGTTGATGCAGCGGCAATTTTCAACCCCTTTGTAGCTTTGGAGAATCAAACTGAGGAGGAAGTGCTGGACCTAATGAAAGAACCTGCTGACCGTTTATTTAATAAGGCACATAATTCAGCTGTTGCTCCTCTTGGCATTCATCACCTTACTATTTCAGCCCCTGCTTTTGCTCCAGTTTAAGCTGGTAACCAGCCCCCGATTTCCCAAGTTTCTCCTGCCCATGGGGATAACCGCCTCTGTGAAACCCTGACCTTTTTATGAGTTGTATTATTGTTATTATTATTATTATTATTATCATTTGATTATTATTATTATTATTATTATTACTATCGCCATTATTCTATGAACTGATGTTGTTATTAATTACTACTACTATTACTATTTTTTAGGATTATTACTTCATTATTATTATTATTATTATTCATATTGATTATTATTATTACTACTATTATTATTTTGGAATGCTATTATTAATATTATTATTTGGAAATCCTATTGTGATTAGGTTTACTATTATTATTAGTATGATGATGATGATTATTATTATTATTATCATCATCATCATAATCATAATTTACTATTAATATGATTACGGCTGCCATTGCTACTATTTTATTATTATCGTTATTATTATTATATTATTATTAGTATTATTATTATTATTAGGACCTATGCTTTTTATTAATATTGCCATTGTTTCTTTTAACATTGATTATTGTTATTATGATTATTATTAGTTATACCGATTATTATTTCATTATTATCATTATTATTGCTATTTTTAATATTATGAATATTAGTTAAATCCTTTTGGGTTTAGGATTATTGGGCCATCCTGTTAGGCTTAGGATTATTGGACTAATCCTATTAGATTTAGAACTATTGGCTAAGCCTATTAGGTTTAGGAATTATTCATGAATTATAAATCCTATAGTGTATCAAATTAGGAATAATTATTATATTTAATTGGAGATTTAGGGTTAAATACTAACAATATATATATATATATATATATGCATTAGAATTATAGACGAGAGGGAGAGCAGCAACAGACGGCACCATAAGAGTGATGCCTTGATATTGACACTCGGAAAGAGGTCACTTTGCCGGGTAAGTAATTAACCTTGTTCAAGTCCTAATTGATAATACTCATGTAGGCCTTAGGATATTACAAGAAAACTAGATAACTTGAATTTGGATGAAACATGATTCAACCAATCACCTTTTGATTCAAGATTGCAATGATTACATATTCATCCACATACACACACATTAGTTAAATTGGATGGTGCACTATAGGAGCATATCACCGTACACATACAAACATAGGCACACACAAAAGGTGTTAATGTGTGTTTTAAATTTGCAATCATTACATTGTGTGTGAAAATTTCACCTTTTGGTGTGTGTGAAATAGGAAACAAAGAGTTGTGTTTTAGATTGTTTTGTTTAATAATAGACTTGTACATATTGCTTTAAGAATTGCACAATTAATTTTTTAGATTGTTTTGTATAATAATAGACTTGTACATATTGCTTTAAGGATTGGACATTTAATTGGAGTAAACGTATGACACAAACACACACTTAAGGTGTTAATGTGTTATTTTGTTCATTGTAATGATTACAAATTGTGTGTGTAATTTTTACCTTTTGGTGTGTGTGGAATAAGAAGCTTGAGTTCCTTTTATATATGTATATGTGTATATATATATATGAGGGTTGGTTATCTAAGGGTATATGTACGTATATATATATATATGTATATATGTATCTATATGCTCTCGTAATAGTAGTATAATATTAGCTTAGTAATAGTAGTGTCCGAACCCACCTAACGGGGTTATAGTTAGGGCTTGATCAAGTTGGCCAATAGAGATTTCGAATGTTCACGAGCATGGATATATAAATGAATTTGTCTGATTCTGTTTTATTATCCGTTATGTTTGTCACGACCCGGAAAAATACCCTTTTATTTATAAAATAAAATTGGATAGAAACGCGCAACGGTAATATTTTCATAGTTGTATAAATAATTATTTTCACATATAATTTGTACAAAATACAAAAGTTACAATTTTCAAAAGAAATACAAAAGTAACTTTATCGTGTAAAAAGCTTCCAAATGCTTCCGCTGCGCCACTCTGATCCGCTATCTCATTTCTGTCTAAAAAGTATTGGAAAGGAGGAGTCAACGCGACGGTTGAGTAGAAATATCATTCAACCCCATAAGGTGCGTGTGTGTTTGAATAGGTGCACGTAGACATATAATTTCACATAATACTATAATGAAAATGAAAGCATAAAATATCTAAAACTTACAAGATACTTAAATTCCTACTTTACTCATGAAATTAAACAATACTCCTACCTTGAAATGTTTTTAGGGAAAAAGAGAGGATATAGAAGGCTTTATAGGTATATATGGATGAAAATAGAAGGGCTTGTGTGTACATATATGTGGGTGGAAGATAGGCTATACATAAGAAGTGTTTTGGGTGTTGAGAGTAGAGTAAGTGAGGGGGTGTGTTTTTAGGCGGGATTTGTGTGTTTGTGGAAGAAAATAGAGAGAGTATAGTGTGTGTATGTGTGAGGACGTTTTTGGGGATGGGGAAGTGTGTGGGAGGTCCTATTTATAGTGGAGAATGAGGGTAGAAGGCAAGACTTGGGGACCAAGGTTTAATAAATGCAAATCTTTCCATTTAATGCAAATCTCCCAACTAGGCATAGAATTAAATGCCAAATTAAATGAAATCTTCCACCTCCCTCCTCTATTCTAGCCTTGGTGTAACCCTAATCCATGAGTCATGAATCTAGATGAATGGAAGACCACACAAATGCACAATTTCTAGAAGAAATTCATCTTGTATTAGTGTAGGATATTTTAATAAAATATTAACACAAAATCAAATAAAATCAAATAAAATCTGATAAAATATGATTTTGATTGTCCTCATCTTATAAAATCTGAAACCATATCTTTATTTCATTAAAAATTCGAATTTGTATTTATTTATTTTGTAAAAACTGAAAATTAGGGTTTTAGGGCATAAATTAGGGTTTTTGGGCATAAAATCCGAAAATTCATAATTAATTTAGAAAAATTCCAAAATTATGAAATTTAATGTTTATAAATCTGAAATTATATGTATATTTTCCAGAAATTAAGAATATTTTAGTTATATTTTCGAAAATTGCAATTTAGGGCATAGAAAGTTCGAAAATTGACACTTTACCGTTCAAATTGTAAGTTAATCGCAAAGCAGACGAAAATTTGAAAACAACAAGTAATAATAACATTTACAAGAAGCAAAAGATTTTAAATCAATTATTTAAATATTACAGATTACCGGGTCGTCACATCCTCCCCTCCTTAAAAGAATTTCGTCCTCGAAATTCAACTTTATTTTGTAAAAGAGTTGAGGGTATTTTTCCAAAAATATGCTTTCACAAAAGAGTTTAGAACCCAAAATATATTCCAATCAAATACAAAATTCAATAGATACACTAGAAGTTTTGTAGCAAAAGTCACACATACCAATACCATCTGCCAGGCGTCGGGACTCTAGAGGTGGCTCCTGTGGGCTCAAGAGGCGACTCCCGCACACGTAGCACTTTGCCCCGCAGGCTCAAAACATTCAAGAAGTTGTACTTGGCCTCATGGGCTCAAGACTTTCAAGACATATAGTACTTGGCCTCGTGGGCTCAAGACTTTCAATACATAGCACTTGGCCTCGTGGGCTCAAGACGTAACATTTGCTCTGCGGGCTCAAGCGGTGGCTCCCGTATGCGTAGCACTTTGCCCCACAGAGCACTTAGCTCCCAGTATTCCGGCTGGCAAGCGGCTCTGATACCATTTGTCACGACCCGGAAAAATACCCTTTTATTTATAAAATAAAATTGGATAGAAACGCGCAACGGTAATATTTTCATAGTTGTATAAATAATTATTTTCACATATAATTTGTACAAAATACAAAAGTTACAATTTTCAAAAGAAATACAAAAGTAACTTTATCGTGTAAAAAGCTTCCAAATGCTTCCGCTGCGCCACTCTGATCCGCTATCTCATTTCTGTCTAAAAAGTATTGGAAAGGAGGAGTCAACGCGACGGTTGAGTAGAAATATCATTCAACCCCATAAGGTGCGTGTGTGTTTGAATAGGTGCACGTAGACACATAATTTCACATAATACTATAATGAAAATGAAAGCATAAAATATCTAAAACTTACAAGATACTTAAATTCCTACTTTACTCATGAAATTAAACAATACTCCTACCTTGAAATGTTTTTAGGGAAAAAGAGAGGATATAGAAGGCTTTATAGGTATATATGGATGAAAATAGAAGGGCTTGTGTGTACATATATGTGGGTGGAAGATAGGCTATACATAAGAAGTGTTTTGGGTGTTGAGAGTAGAGTAAGTGAGGGGGTGTGTTTTTAGGCGGGATTTGTGTGTTTGTGGAAGAAAATAGAGAGAGTATAGTGTGTGTATGTGTGAGGACGTTTTTGGGGATGGGGAAGTGTGTGGGAGGTCCTATTTATAGTGGAGAATGAGGGTAGAAGGCAAGACTTGGGGACCAAGGTTTAATAAATGCAAATCTTTCCATTTAATGCAAATCTCCCAACTAGGCATAGAATTAAATGCCAAATTAAATGAAATCTTCCACCTCCCTCTATTCTAGCCTTGGTGTAACCCTAATCCATGAGTCATGAATCTAGATGAATGGAAGACCACACAAATGCACAATTTCTAGAAGAAATTCATCTTGTATTAGTGTAGGATATTTTAATAAAATATTAACACAAAATCAAATAAAATCAAATAAAATCTGATAAAATATGATTTTGATTGTCCTCATCTTATAAAATCTGAAACCATATCTTTATTTCATTAAAAATTCGAATTTGTATTTATTTATTTTGTAAAAACTGAAAATTAGGGTTTTAGGGCATAAATTAGGGTTTTTGGGCATAAAATCCGAAAATTCATAATTAATTTAGAAAAATTCCAAAATTATGAAATTTAATGTTTATAAATCTGAAATTATATGTATATTTTCCAGAAATTAAGAATATTTTAGTTATATTTTCGAAAATTGCAATTTAGGGCATAGAAAGTTCGAAAATTGACACTTTACCGTTCAAATTGTAAGTTAATCGCAAAAGCAGACGAAAATTTGAAAACAAAAAGTAATAATAACATTTACAAGAATCAAAAGATTTTAAATCAATTATTTAAATATTACAGATTACCGGGTCGTCACAATGTTACTTGAGAGTCGATATTGTTGATTTTTGAATATTGTCTATGTGTGCCAAGTGTGATTTTAATGCTATATATATATATATATATATATGTAACTTGCTCAAATTCGATAGAGGGTCAAGAGATCCCTTACTGGGCGAGTGCGCTCACACCACTCTTAATCACTTTGCAGAGGATAGTACCGGCGGGGGCGACGATGGCTAATTTTGGGTTTGGTGATTGGATTGAAGGTCCCTGCTTAGAGACTTGAGTTATAGTTATTTGTTTTGATGTTTTCTTTTATGACTATCCATTAAGACTATTATAGATTGGTTTACGATTTATGTTTTAGAACTGGAGATGTAATGGTTAAGGTTATTATCTTTTCTGCTGCAATGTTCGAGTAAGATTTTTCAATAAATACTTTATTGCATTTTAGTATGTTCTGATTTCGTGGCTTGGTGTCTCTAAGTCCTTTGGGCTTAGGGGCATCACCGTGTTGTGTCCCGGATCCGGGGCATGACAGCCTCAGTGTTTCAGCTGCTCTCATCCAAAATTTAACCACTCAAGATGTTTCCATGCAACCCCAGGATAGATTCCTAACTGAAAATGAGGCAGTGCCTAACGTTGAGAACGAAGCTACCACTGCTTCAGATTTAGGTACCCATCAGCTTTAACAGTCAACCGTTGCTCCTATTCCCATGCCACGCGTGAATCAGCCCTCACTTTCAACATTTTTCCTTACTCAAAGTGACCACCGCTACATGCTTCCCGCTGTCTCCGGTCAGAATTTGCTCAGCCAAGATGTTCCCACCAATACACCTAACGAGGGGTCACATTTGTGTATTGCACATATTCTTGATAATGCTCATGTTGAATCAAGTGCTAATAATACACAATTTGATAGGGTAATGGCCTCTCCCACAGACCTTTGCAATGTTGGGTACGCTCTCTTAGCAGGCCAGATGGAGAGTGTTAGACCCGTAGATGCTCCTCGTGCTTTGGGAGGGTCTTCACCAAGCATGGAGGTTGGGAATTTGGCTCCCCCAATTGACTCTTGCCACTCTGGGTGTGATCGTTTGGCGGGTCAAGAAGAGGATGTCGTTAGTTTTCATGTAGAGCGGCCTTTAATCCAAACCTCTCCTATTAGCATCGTGGAGGATGTGGTTCATGTAGATGATAGTCAATCACCGCTACAGGCCCATGAGGGACAACCGAATCTAGCAGGTGCACCTCCAGATATAAGTCAGTTTTTGAGCAAAGCTATTTCTCAAGCGAGCAGGGGGCCATGTCTTCTAAATGTTGCCGGTGACCTTCCATTAGACGAGTTCAACTATGATGATTCTCTCATCCCGGTTAACACCAGTGCTCATGACCCTATGCAACATTTGGTCTTTGACAAGGCTTGAACTGCTTCGGTGCATAAAAGGGGAGGCTCAATTGATGACGCAATCCTTCAAGGATCAGATTTTTTACACACAAGAAAAACACAGTCAAGAAACCTGAGGTCCCACTTAGAATTCAGAGACAAACCCGGAGCAAAAGTAAATCCACTAAAGAAGGTACTTTCCCCACCCATAATTAATGAATTTAAACATAATGGTGTGGAATATTAGGGGTATTGCCAATTCAAATACCCGAAGTTATTTACATCGTTTGAGAAAAAAAAAAAAGAAATTGAATATTCTTGTGATCCTTGAGCCTATGACTGCTCTAGATGCTAGCTTTATGACATAGATTTAGTTTTGAGCAAGTTGTGTCAAATGTGGCTAATCAGATTTGGGTCTTCTCTGATTTTAGCACCTCTATCACCATACTTGAGAATCATGAACAGTTTATCCATATTGAAGTCTCTCATCCATCAGTGGCTAGGCCCATTTTTTGTTCTTTTGTATATGCCAAATGCCCGAGGTGGGAACGGCGAGAGTTATGGGATAGATTGAGAACTATTTGCACCTCCTCCCCTTGGCTTGTGGTGGGTGATTTTAATACAGTGTTGAATGTTTTTGAGATGAAAGGCTATGCTACTCCAAGGTTGGGGGATATTGAAGAATTTGCAGAATTTGTGCAAGATTGTGAGCTTCAAGATGCGGGCTGCATCGAGAGTCAGTTTACATGGACGGATAAGATGAGGAAATGGAAGAGACTTGATAAGGTGCTACTTTCTAATGAGTGGGTTGACCTCTTCATGACCACTCAAGTATGTTACCTATTCCTACACAAATTTGATCACGTTCCATTGATGATTCACTTAGAGAATAATGCTTTCAAAGGGCCATTCTTATTTCGATTTCTACACATGTGGTGTAAGGACCCGTATTCTCAGTCCCATTATGTATAGATATACTTACATGTGTTTATTTTATATGTCTTTATTTTATATTTAAAGGTATACATTTTCATAATGTTAATATCTTGTGTTTCATGTTCGTTTTTTGCTTTCACAAAATGTACAAGTTAGGATTATTTCTTGTCCTAGTTACGCATCATATAAACTATATAATTCATGAAAATATAGGTATACATACACACATATATATGTGCTCGGTTTTAAGTAATAAGATTGAGAAGATTTTTGGAAAAACCCTAAAGAAGGTCTAAATTGTATTTTCTACCCCTAAATATGTAAAATAAGAAATAACTTATAAATTTTCAGGATTTTATTAAAGGTGGCCGGTTTTATGCTCTAAAACACCGAGAAATATTTTATACTTGGTATAGAATTACCCTCAAGTCTTCATCCTTCAAGTAGTGATGACAATGTACAAGTGTATGTACACTTGTATAATTCCTTCTAGATAATGACTTAAATAATTTTATACTCTTATGTCTCCTATTAGTCTCTATAAGTAATATTAGGCAAAGAAAATACAAAATCACTACCACACACACTAGGCTGCACGACCACACACACTCACACAGTCTCTTACCTTCATTTTTGTCCAAGTAATCACAAATTTCAGCCTACTTTTATCCTGACACTTTGCAACGTACCCCTTAAACTACAAAGAAGAAACACTACTATAGAAGGTAGAAACCTTGTCTATGGCATAAGTAGGATTAGGTTTTTATGAAAGTATTAGCCTTATTTCTTCCCCATTAGACCCTAAGAGGTGACCACAAGTTGGTTTTCATCTTGGGTCTCAGGGAATACAAGAGAATTTGGTCATATGCTTATAGTGATTTTATATGCATCTTACCCTTGAATTTCTTGAAACTATGCTGAAATTTTGCTTGCAATATTCAAATGATGCTTAATTTATGTATTATGACATTTGATACTTTGTTCATACTTCAATCATGTGTTAGAAGCTGAAATTTCATATTTGGCAAGGGGAATTTTTAATTCAAAACTTGCTGGAAATACTATTCACAGTGCTGAAAAATTTGTTACAAGTTTGAAAATTCCTATTTTTGCACAACTGAAAAATCCGATTTTTCCAAAATCAAAACCTATTTCATATGTTGTAATTGCAATGTATAATAAGCTGAAAAGTTCGAAGCTGTAAAGTTCAGCTTCGAGGGCTGAAAATTTCAGCGGGCGCGCACTTAAGCATTTTGCATTGCAGTTTGAGCATTCCAAGTCTCATAAGCTGAAAACTAGAAATTTTACCAACCAAAACCTCATTTTACAACATCAAAAACATATTTGTAAAATCCCACCAGATTTTAGACTGGATATTTCGTGCTTACAAACTGAAAATTTCTTCTCGTTGTAAGTGTTCGCAGACTGTGAAGTTTCAGTTTGCAAAGGTTGGAAACTATGCTCAATTATGCTAAATCAGTGTGAAAACATACTGAAATTCGGTAAACCTATGTGTTATACATGAAGTTTATGTGTGTATACAGGACCCCCAATGTGATAGGGGTGGATGTGGTCGAGTTCGGCCAAACAGCAATGGGCTTGTCAGTCTTAAATTAGTTCTCGACCCTCCATCGTTGCCTAATCCCTCCTTGCATAGATGGAGTGTCTATGTATTGAAGTGGGTCGTAGGAAAATTCGGCATATGCCTGGGATATGACCACCGGTGTGATTGGTTGGGAATTGGAGTGTTCGGCTGGGAAATATTGGCACGAAGTGATAAGATAGCCGCTCGTCGAGGTGGAAAGATATCTAACGTAAAATTATGTGATTTATGTTCGTAAAGTTCAGTGATTTTGTACACAAACTTCACACGTGCACCTTATGTTATATGCAAAGTTTCTACTCAACATGTTGTTGACTTGTTTCATGTAATGTTTTAGCCGATCTTGAAGCGAATGGAGTTCGTAGTGAATAAGACATAAGAAGACGGTTCGAAGCATTTACCTAGTTATGCATGTTATATGATAGAGGTTATTTTGTAGTCACGATCGTGTATGTAATAATCAACTTACGTGTACTTTTGGATTTTTGAATAAAAGTATGAGTTGGTTTTACTATTGTTTTAGAAAGTGGCATGTTAGTACAAACATTATAAATCGGATATTTTCATAACTAGCTAGAAGTTCCGGGTCATCACAGGTGGTATCCGATCGTGGTTTTGGGACATTAGAAATTTTGATTATGAATTGTTTAATTGTTAAACTTGTTGTTTAGGAAATGGCATATTACGGCGAATCTTCATACAATAGATCTCGCTATCAGTAAGGAGCCGCTCGAGTGTCCTTTGTTTGAATACAACCAACCCGAGTCGATGATCTCCTCCTAGAATTAAGATTACTCCAGGAAAACTATGAGAAACTGCAAGAGGATTTTTACCATACAAAATTAAGTCTTGAGGGTGCTCAACATCTTATTTTCCAACGCCACCAACACTATTAAAGTCTCCTTGAGGCTATCTACGTGAGGAGTTGGGATCTTATAGGAGTGATCGAGGCAAATATGATTCCAAAGCCGGCCCCAAAAGTTGTAGTCATTAACTCCGGGGACGACACTTGTTACTTCCCTTATGCTATCAATTAGATGAAGTTAGGTGCTGATGTAAAGAAGAAAGTTTAGTGCTAACTTTTGTTCGGACGTACTAGTTGATAAGATGATGTACACACTAGTATAGTGTGCATTTTACATTTGTATGTGTAACTTTCATGTATATATAGGTTATGTAACCCCAATGTATATGAAAATAAATGGGCTTTTTTTTATGTTACTAAACTGATTTTGTTTAATGTAGATGTCAAATAGGTGAACACGAAGCAATAACGAAAATCCGGATGGACAACTAACAGCCATTGTCGAACGAATCACCACTTTACTCGAAAACCAGAATAATCATAATCACAATCATGTGGAGACCATCAATGATGCCATTGCCAATTTCCTCAAGTTGGGACCTCCGAGTTTTAAGGGAGAACCGGATGATGTTAAGGCCACCAATTGGTTGGAGGCCATAGAAAAGGTTTTTGAAGTCGTATCGTGTGGAGAGGAGAAAAAAGTTATTTTGGCCACTTTTAGGCTGGAAGAGGATGCGAGACACTGGTGGAAACGTATTAGTTAAAAGTGGGAAGAAACAAGGGTTCCATGTCCGTGGGTGAATTTTGTCCAAGAATTCAACACGCAATACGTTCCTCAGGTTATACAAGAAAAACAAGAAAGAGAATTTCTAAACTTAGAACAACAAGAGTTAAGACTGGCTCGATATGAGGCAATGTTTACCCGGTTAGCTAGGTTTGCCCCTTATTTTTTTGAAAGTGAAGAAAGGAAAATATGAAAATTCATTGGTGGTTTAAGGATGGAGATACAGGATAAGTTACCACCGGTGCAGATCCAGACATATACCGCAGCTGTAGAAACTGCATTGAAACTAGAAAGAACGATGGAACAATTGAAAGTAAAATGGGGACAATTTGTAAAACCCTTACCTATAGGAAGCCCAGTTGGACGAAATTTTGGAGGAAGTAATAAGATTTCCCGGACAAATTTATCAGGCTTCCGACCAAACCCTAATAATCCCCCACCACCGCGCACTTCATGTACTTATTGCAGTAAGCCGAACCACATCGAAAATCAATGTTGGGCTAAGGCAAGAAAATGTATCTGGTGTGGGAGTAGTGACCATTTTCTTAAAGATTGTCCACAACGAGGACCTTCACGAGCACCCCCTCTAGGATGAGTTGGTAAAGAAAATGGGAATCGTTGGGAGAAACCATGGATACAAGAAAAGGTCTTTGCAATAAATCAGGAGAAAACTTCCAAACCCATGGTAGTGGAAGGTACACTTTCGATTTGCCACCACCTAGCTAAAGTTTTAATTGATCCCGGTTCCACGCATTCTTATATATCTTGTCAATTCTTTTCTAGTTTAATGCTTAAACCTGAAATTTTATCATACGAGTTAGAAGTAAGTACTCCTATAGGCACTTCGTGGAAAACCGGCTTGATTTATAGGAATTGTGAGTTAGTGATAGGGGCAAAAACAATGAGTGCCGATTTAGTATTACTACCCATGAATGACTTTGATGTTATACTAGGAATGGATTGGTTAGAATCTCATTATGCCCAAATAGGTTGTCGCAATAAGAAAGTACGGTTATGTAGACCAAACCAACCCGCAATCGAGATAATAGGACCTAAATTTTCTCCTTCCATTCCAATTATCTCTGCCCTAAAAGCCCATCGCTTGCTTAGAAAAGGAAATGAGGCCTTTCTAGCATATGTATTGAATAAACAAGAGCATAAGAAGAAATTAGAAGATGTCCCCATAATAAATGAATTTGTAGATGTATTTCTCAATGACCTACAGGGTCTACCTCCACCTAGGGACATTGATTTTAGTATTGAGTTACTACCCGGAACTGCTCCTATTTCTAAAACCCCTAATAGGATGGCGCCCGCCGAATTAAAGGAACTTAAGACTTAATTACAGGAATTAATAGACAAAGGATTTATTCGGCCCAGTGTTTCACCTTGGGGAGCCCCTATTTTATTCGTCAGGAAGAAAGATGGAACCTTACGACTTTGTATCGATTATCGGTCCCTAATCCAAGTTACCATCAAGAAAATACCCACTACTAAATATTGAAGAACTATTCGATCAATTACAAGGAGCGTCCGTGTACTCTAAGTTGGATTTTTTTTTCGAAGAACCGGCACGTGCCCGCCAGTGAGGTTTTCATAGGGAAACCCCCCCCTCCCCCCCATTTTTATTAAAATCAATCCAAAAATATTACAACGGAAATCCCAAAAAAATACATAAAGAGCATCACAAGCGCTAAGCAACAAAGACAAAAAAATAAAATACATCTCTCAAAACACACACTAATCAAGTTTTAATTTTATGCCTAAAGTATCGAAGGCTAAGAATATCGATCGGCACAATCCCATGCAATTTTCCTTGTATTTGATTCGGTTCCAACAATCGTGACACCTTTAGATCACATGCCATATTTGCTAATAGATCTGCCGCTTGCTTAGCCTCACGTAAAATATATGTAAGTTTGATTTCCATATGCCGCATCAATGACCAAATCTTGCATAAAAGATGGCTCAAGTGCCAAAAGCACCCTCCTCTCTTGTTGTGGATCAAGGTCAAAACAGCTTGGGCATCCAATTCCACCCAGATCCGTTGAAATCCACGCACCCTAGCAAGTCGCAATCCCTCATAAATGGCAAATATTCAGCATACATATTTGTATAAGGACCAAGGTAATTAAAGAAAGCAAACACCAGCTCCCCCGTGTGCAGCTGTGCATTGCCTCTAGCACCGGCCACTTGAGTCCTACCTCGAGCAGCCCCGTCCGTGTTGATTTTTAGCCATGGGAACTCAAGTCGCAGCCACTTTACCATCCTCACCTTTGTCCGCTGCTGCTGCTGCTGCACCTGAAAAAATTGAGTAGCAAGCTCGACTCCGTGCTAAAAACAGGGTGATAAATATCCCGCCCCCTTGAGCATATAAATGTGACGCCAAATTTTAAATACAATGTGACTTGCCACCATTTTCCTTCCTCTATATTTAGCATTATTTCTGGCATCCCAAATGTACCAAACAATGAGGATTGGCACAATGATATGCATGGTAACTCGGCCCCCTTGTTGCTTCGAATTTTTCCAAAAGTTCAGAAACCATGCCAATATCATCCAAATCAATCAAAGCCACATGAAACGAGCTGGAAAAAAATTCCCATACCAGCTTAGCCTTAGCATTGTGAAGAAAGAGATGTGTAATAGTCTCCTCATGAGAACAACATTGACACTTTGAGGCAAGACGGAAGCCCTTTCGCTGCATAACCGTGTCCACTGGAATCCAACCTTTGAGCAATCTCCAAATAAACACTAAGATGTTAGGGGTAACATAAGGTGACCAAAGGCACTAGAACAAATCCAGCGGTGGAGACTTATCCCGAATCATCTCCCACATCAATTTCATGGTAAAGTATCCCGTGGTGTCTAACTTCCACACCATCCTATCACCTTCACAATTATCAATCGGGACAGAAACCACCTTTTCAACTATATTCATTGGTGACATATCATCCAATTTATCAATATCCCAATCACGACCAGCCCAGAAGTGAGCTACTTTCATCGGCCCATAATGTCTCTACTCAATAACCTCTTTGAGAGGACCCTCAAGTAGCCACTGGTCATGCCAAAAATAAGCCCCCCCATTTCCAAGTTGCCATATGACGTGGGGTTCGACAAGGTGTCTTACCCTGCTAAGCATTTCCAACCAGGGGAGTCATGTGCTTTGATGCCAATCTCCATCGGGTGGACTCCACTAACATATTTACCTTTCAAAAATCTGGCCCATAATGAATTTTGTAACCGAAAATGCCACAACTTACCCGAAAAGCACTTTATCGTATCCTCGAGATCACGAACACCCAACCCACCCTCTGTAACAGGCTTGCACATCTCATTCCAGGATGCCCAATGCAGCTTGAGTTGTCCACCATACGAGCCCCAAAAGAAACGGTTGAGAAGCTGGGATATCTTCATGATAATTTGCTTTGGCGGCTCCAATACTTGCGTCAAGTACAGCGGCATGGACATAAGAACACTTTTAATCAACAATAATGGCACCCCAAGAGTAAGGTGCCGATTCTCCCAAAATAGCAACATTGCCTTCATCTTCTCAAGAATCGGTGCATATAACAATGACCGTTTGTTACCAACATAAAGCGGTTCTCCAAGGTAACGCATCTGTAAATCTGCTTGTGAGAATCCAGTAATACGCTTTAACTGTCGTACACAATCCTGAGCACATCGTTTAGTAAGCCATAAAAGAACTCCTTCGCCACATTAATTTTTTGACCAGAGACCCGCTCATACTTATACAAGAAGTCCATCAATTTCCTAACACCTGAAATTCAAGCCTTAGTGAAGATGATAATGTCATCTGCATAAGAGATATGAGAAACCTTGACCTTCGAATTGTGAATATATTGCATCAAATGATAACGAATAAATAAGTCATTTAAACCTCTTGATAACCACTCCGCGGCTAAAATAAATAGCGCAGGGATATAGGGTCACCTTGACGCAACACCCGTATTGAAGGAAAGAAACCCGAATTCACTCCAGTTAACTAGGACCAAACACCAACAATTGGATACACAATTTTGGATTAAACAACACCAATGGTCACTAAAACCCAAGTTGTTAAGCATGCAAAATAGGAAGAGCCAGTGGACGCGGTCGTATGCCTTGGCTATGTCAAGTTTGATAATGAGCCAGTCTCTGTGTACTTTTTCATTTAGCCAATGAACCAACTCCTATGCCAACAAAATATTTTCTGCGATCGCCCTACCCTCAATGAAACCCGACTGCTCAAGTGAAATGACAAGGGCTAGCACCTTGGCGAGATGTTCATAAAGTAACTTAGTCATAATTTTATTCGTGACATTGCATAAACTTATCGGCCGAAAATCCGTCCGATGCCGTTGCCTCCATATTTTTAGGTATCAAAATAATAGTAGTGTAAGTGTAAGCTCTCGGCATGGAAACCCTAGAGAAGAATTCCTCCACAGCCTCAAATACATCTTGTTTAATGATCTCCCAGTAGCTTTGATAGAAAAGTGAGGAGAATCCATCGGGTCCCGCCGCTGAATCTGGGTTAATACCAAACACCGCATCATGAATTTCACTTTGAGTGGGTTTGGTACCCAACTGGTCAGCAACGTCTTGCGGAATCAAGGACGGGATGTGATCAAAATAGTCCCCAACCTCCTCAGAGCTTTTGACCATTAACAAGTTCTGAAAAAATTGTGCATCTGAGCTCCTAATCTCTTCCTGTTTATCCAGTGATATATCACCATCGTTAATGCTATGAATATAGTTTTTCTACCGTTTCTTCTTAACTAGGCTGTGGAAAAATTTAGCGTTACGTTCCCCCTTAACGAGCCATTTTGTACCAGATTTTTGTTGCCAAAAATCCTCTTCTATGGCCAGCGCACAGTTCAATTCAACAGTAGCTTTATTCATGTTCGCCTAATTAATCTCATTAGGCATTGTATCAAATACCTTCTCTGCATCAGCTACTGTCTTCTCAGCTAGGGCCACTTTATCAAAAATGTTGCCAAAAACGTCCCAATTCCACACCTTGAGGCAAGCCTTCAAACGAACTAGCTTGTCTTGAAGCTTTTGAATACCTCTTGACATGGTTGGGGTGGTCCAATTCTGAGCAACAACAACAAGAAAATCATGGTGTCAAGTCCACATTTTTTGAAAGCAAAAAGCTGATGGTTTCTTCGATTCAGCAAGCTTGGGCTTGACCAAAATCGCTACATGGTCCGAAACATAGCGAATGAGATGGGCTGGCTTGAATTCCGGGAACAAGTCCAGCTAACCCGGTGAGACAAGAATTCGGTCCAAACGTTCCCATAATTTTCGATTAGTCCAAGTGAATTGCTCCCCAACGAAGCTAGGGTCAAGTAACCCACATCCATTGATACACTCATCAAAATCTTCCATGGCTCCCAACCGAGGAAGAGCACCCCCTTTCCTCTCTCCGATCAGCCTTACCACGTTAAAATCCCCCCGATCAACCATGGGTCCGGCGTC
This sequence comes from Petrea volubilis, assembly GCA_026212405.1. Classification (NCBI taxonomy): domain Eukaryota; kingdom Viridiplantae; phylum Streptophyta; class Magnoliopsida; order Lamiales; family Verbenaceae; genus Petrea; species Petrea volubilis. The sequence continues at coordinate 14,554,809 of CM047872.1, read as the reverse complement.
GCAATAGACTTCATAATGTTCCACAAATCTCTCCTAGCCCCTCTCGTATGCCTTCCATAGATGAAAGAACATGAAATAGGATTGGGGAGCAGAGGAGAACTAACCCTGGTATCCTAAATTTGGTCTTCATTAATCAATGGCTGCACCTGAATATTCTCACTGAAGCACCAAATATGATTAGAAGGATTTGCCAAGACGCCTGCAAATCCTAAATTTTGGGATATGTATTCCCTATCCAACGTAATTTTTGGTTCTAAAATCACCAAAATTTGCGGATTGTGTCTCTTCCTTAGTTTATGGACATACCAAGCTTTAGCAGGAGCACCAAAACCCCAAGCATTCCAGATTAATATATTTATCATCAAACATTTTGAGAAGAGGTACCTAATTTTTCTTTACTCCTTGTGATTCGAGGAGCAATTTCAGTAGTTTCAACAGTATTTTTGTTAGATTTTAGCTTCTTATTCTTCGTGTTTGTAGAACCCGTTGTTTGTGACTGGTTACTAGATGCTTTCAAGTGGGCCAAACTTGGACTGTCTTCACTATGCTCAGCCCCTTGTGAGTAGGTATAGGGAGGGTCATATGAAGACCGGGCTCCAGATTAAGTTTGTGTATCTATTTCCTCCTCTATTGAACCTTGGTCATGCGCACGTGGTAAACCATAGTGCCTAGAGTCCATGTGCGCCTCTAATTCCACGAGAGTTGCAAATTGATTACTCACAGCCATCGGATCAACACGTGCAGAATTCTTGGAATTTTCTACTCCAACCGTTTACTGAAAAACTTGCGGCTGCATGTTATTTTCAGTTACCGAGGTCTTCTCCTTAAGAGTTCGATGCTTAGAGACTTCCACCCAAGGTAAAACTATAATAGCGTCTTCCTGCCCCCTCGCCGGATTCTGCAATTGATTCGCTGAAAACTGCATATTTCCACCGGAGTCTGGATTTCGCTGCTTTTCTCAAACTTGAATATTTACTAGAACATTAGACACGTGTTGCAATTGATTTTGACGCGAATTTTGTGGAACCTGAGAGTTCTGCCCCACAGCCAAATCAGATTGCGGAATATGCTGACTTTAGGAACTCTGCCCCGTTTGAACCTGTGTTCGGGGTTCCTTCACATCAGCACGTGATGTTTCCATCAACACCTGGGTTTCCATAGTTGATGTGTCAGCCTGTTTTCCTTTCCGTAGAGCATCTAGTAAGTCTCTCAAATTCCCCTGATATTGATTTACCTCCTTACTATATTCCTCATATTCCACCACCACCTTACAGTCCTTTGCTCTGTGATCTCTTCTGCAGCACCTGTAGCAATACAGTGGTATCCCTTCACACACAACCGGCTAGTTCATAGAACCGGTCCCCATCTTTCACCTTGACAGATTTTGTAACTGGCTTCGTAATATCAATTTCCACACAAACATGTGCCTTCCTTAGCTTGGTAAATCTGTCGTTGGCTCATCAACGCGCAAGGGATTACCAATACATGAGGCAACCACATAAAGAGTAGGAATCGACAATTTATGAAAAGGTAAATCTGGCACCTTAAACCAAACTGGGCATATAGGAGATTCAAATTTCGGATCAAAATCAAGAGTCCATTTAAATAAATGCATTGAAAATCCATTAAAATACCAAACCTCATGCGTAAACAATCGTGAGTAATTATCATGATCATATAGGTGTATCAAGATATGGCTAGCATTAATAGGCGCCAACCTGAATCGGCGTTTCAAAGTCATCTTCGTGAACAATATTCTCAAGTTATTCATTGAGGGTCTCCCATGAGAAAACTTACCAATGAATGCATATTTGAATGTCTCGCATAATTTTCCTTCTCCTGGGAAGTGAAAACGGCAATCTTCTCGCTGTTATGCTCCACAATCGAACCTACCGGCGTGAACGTTGAAAGATCAAAGTTCTTTTTTCGTTCACGAGCATCCAGAGTAAATGGATCAGCAGTTGTAACTCCGGCATAGGATTTTCCGAACATTGAAGGTCCACCGGCCTTGAAAAGTCCGGCAAAGTCCGGTGGTTTTGAAGGGAATTGGGCAATCGAAGCCTCACCCATATGTGGCCAAGGGGCCGAATTCTAGAGAGAAAATTTGAGGGGGGGGGGGTGGTCTCCTAGGAGGAAATTTTAGGTTGGATTTGAAATCTAGGTATTACCAAGTTAGGGTTCGAGAAGAATATATAGGTAAAACCACTCTTAACAGTCGGTATGGACATTATGAATTCATAGTGATGCCCTTTGGATTAACCAATGCACCTGCTACATTTATGGATCTAATGAACCGAGTCTTTCAACTCCATTTAGATCAATTAGTCGTGATCTTTATAGATGATATTTTAGTGTATTCAAAGACTAAAGAAGATCATAAAGAGCATTTGAGAATAGTATTGCAAACTTTGAAAGAACAGAAACTTTATGCGAAATTTAGCAATTGCGACTTTTGGTTAGAAAGAGTATCGTTCCTTGGTCATATTATATCCAAAGAAGGAGTTTCGGTAGACCCAGAAAAGGTAAAGTCGATTATAGACTGGAAGCTACCCTCGACTGTTACTGAAGTACGAAGCTTCTTAGGTCTTGCCGGGTATTACCGAAGATTCATTGAGGGATTTTCAAAAATTACCCATCCTCTGACCAAGTTAATCCAGTCTAAGGTAAAATTTATTTGGGACAAACACTGCGAGGCCAGTTTCCAAAAATTAAAGGATCAATTGGTGTCTGCTCCGGTATTAGCTATTCCCAATGGGAATAATGATTTTAAAGTATACACAGATGCTTCTAAGAAAGGATTAGGATGCGTACTTACACAAAATGGACCCATAGTAGCCTACGCTTCCCAGAAATTGAAAACCTGTGAGGAAAATTATCCAATCCACTATCTAGAATTGGCTGTTATTGTTTTTGCCCTTCAGAAATGGAGACACAATCTATACGGGACAACTTTTGAAGTATTTATGGACTACAAGAGTTTGAAATATTTGTTCTCCCAAAAGAAGCTGAATATGAGACAGAGAAGATAGATGGAGATGATAGCTGACTTCAATTTTGATATTCTATATCACCTAGGAAGGATTAATAAAGTTGTGGATGCCCTAAGTAGAAAAGCTACTATAGCCCATATAGCAATCAAAGAATGGAAGTTGTTGGGAGATATTTCGGATTGGAACCCTAGAGGAAAGAGAATAGATATTTTATGTTCCACCATACAAGGTCAGCTTGCAATACTACAGAAAATCAAGGAAGCCCAACAAAAGGATACGGGACTTAAGAAAATAGTAGAGGAAGCTCGTAACAAACAAACTAAAGAATTCACCATGACCAATGATGGGATTTTAAGATTTCTTGATAGAATAGGTATCCCGGATGAGGAGAATCTTAAAAGGGAAATTTTAGAAGAAAGTCACAAGTCCCGATGTACAATACATCCGGGTATTAACAAAATGTACAAAGATGTCAGATGACAATATTGGTGGAACAATATGAAGATAGAGGTGGCCGACTTTGTGTCCAAATGTTTAACTTGCCAGCACGTAAAAGCCGACCATCAGAAACCCTTTGGTCTTTTGTAACCTTTACCTATCCCCGAGTGGAAATGGGAACACATCATTATGGACTTTGTTATGGGATTACCCCGAAATTCAAAAGGTCATGACGTGATTTGGGTGATAGTGGATAGACTCACTAAGAGTGCTCATTTCATCACAATTGCCAAGACGTGTTCCTTGGATAAAATGGCGGAAATTTATAAGCAAGAAATAGCCCGGCTACATGGTATCCCTGTTCGTATTGTCTCAGATAGAGATCCACGGATCGTGTCTAAGTTCTGGCAAGGATTACAAGGCGCTCTAAACACTAAGTTAAACTTTAGCACAACTTTCCACCCACAAACTGATGGACAATCTGAGAGAACCATCCAAATCCTAGAAGATATGCTTCGATCTTATACCCTTGATTTTGGAGGAAGTTGGGATCGCCACCTCCCATTAGCCGAATTCTCCTATAATAATAACTATCAATCGACCATTGGTATGGCACCCTTCGAGGCACTTTACGGTTGAAAGTGTAGGTCACCAAATTGGTGGGACGAAATTGGTGAAAGGAAGTTACTAGGTCCAGAGTTAGTACAAGAAACCACAGAAATCATAGAACTAGTTCGCAAGCGTATGGTCACCACTCAAAGTCGCCAAAAGAGTTACTCGGATAAAAGACAAAAGGATTTGGAATTTGAAGCCAGAAATTTTGTATTTTTGAAAGTATCACCCAGGAAAGGAGTATTCAGATTTGGGAAAAAAGGAAAGCTTGCACCACGATACGTTGGACCTTTCAAAATATTAGAAAGAATAGGAAAAGTAGCATATCAGTTAGCATTACCTCCAAACCTATCCGAAATTCAAAACGTATTTCACATATCAATGCTTAAGAAATATCACCTGGATCCCTCCCATATTGTAGACCACGGCTCTCTCAAGAGTGATAAGGACCTAACTTATGAAGAAGAACCCGGCCGTATTCTCGAAGTTAGAAACCGCACCTTGAGGAATCGTTCCATTCCTGGAGTAAGAGTTTTGTGGAAATTTCACAATCTTGAAGAAACTAAGTGGGAAAAACTAGAAGATATGATGGACAAATATCCACATCTCTTTGATTAACCAAGCCGAATTTCGGGGATGAAATTCTTTTAACGAGGGGAGGATGTAAGAACCCGTATTCTCACTCCCATTATGTGTAGATATACTTAAATGTGCTTATTTTATAGGTGTTTATTTTATATTTATAGGTATATATTTTCATAATGTTAATACCTTGTGTTTCATGTTCGTTTTTCGCTTTCGCAAAATGTACAAGTTAGTTTTATTTCTTGTCCTAGTTAAGCATCATATAAACTATATAATTCATGAAAATATATGTATACACACACACACACACACATATATATATATGCTCGGTTTTGAGTAATAAAATTTAGAAGATTTTTAGAAAAACCCTAAAGAAGGTCTAAATTGCATTTTCTACCCCTAAATAGGTAAAATAAGAAATAACTTATAATTTTTCAGGATTTTATTAAAGGTGGCCGGTTTTATGCTCTAAAAAATCAAGAAATATTTTATACTTGGTATAGAATTACCCTTAAGTCTTCATCCTTGAAGTAGTGATGACAATGAACCAATGTATGTACACTTGTATAATACCTTCTAGATAGTATAATACATGGATGGTCGACATTCACTTGGACTTATTAGTAAGTACATTAGACTTACTACAAGGCCTTTAGTCGGAAAGTAAGAAATCATTAGATTATGACTTAAATAATTTTATACTCTTGTGTCTCCTATAGTCTCTATAAGTAATATTAGGCAAAGAAAACACAAAATCACTACCACACACACTAGGCTGCATAACCACACACACTCACACACTCTCTTACCTTCATTTTTGTCCAAGTAATCACAAATTTTCAGCCTACTTTCATCCTTACACTTTGCAGCCCCTTAAACTACAAAGAAGAAATACTACTATAGAAGGTAGAAACCTTGTCTATGGCATAAGTAGGATTAGGTTTTTATGAAAGTATTAGCCTTATTTCTTCCCCATTAGACCCTAAGAGGTGACCACAAGTTGGTTTCCATCTTGGGTCTCAGGGAATACAAGAGAATTTGGTCATATGCTTATAGTGATTTTATATGCATCTTACCCTTGAATTTCTTGAAACTATGCTGAAATTTTGCTTGCAATATTCAAATGATGCTTAATTTATGTATTATGACGTTTGATACTTTGTTAATACTTCAATCATGTGTTAGAAGCTGAAATTTCATGTTTGGCAAGGGAATTTTTAGTTCAAAACTTGCTGAAAACACTATTCACAGTGCTGAAAAATTTGTTACAAGTTTGAAAATTCTTATTTTTGCACAACTGAAAAATCCAATTTTTCCAAACTCAAAACCTGTTTTATATGTTGTAATTCCAGTGCATAATAAGCTGGAAAGTTCGAAACTGTAAAGTTCGGCTTTGAGGGCTGGAAATTTTAGCAGGCGTGCACTTAAGCATTTTGCATCGCAGTCTGAGCATTCCAAGTCTCATGGGCTAAAAACTAGAAATTTTACCAACCAAAACCTTATTTTGCAACATTAGAAACATATTTGTAAAATCGCAGCAGATTTTAGACTGGATATTTCTTGCTCACAAATTGAAAATTTCTGCTTGTCGTAAGTGTTCGCAGACTGCGAAGTTTCAGTTTGCAAAGGTTGGAAACTATGCTCAATTATGCTAAATCAGTGTGAAAACATACTGAAATTCTATAAACCTGTGTGTAATACATGAAGTTTATGTGTGTATACAATGTGATAGAGGTGGATGTGGTCGAGTTCGGCCGGGCGGCAACGGGCCTGCCAGGTTTTAACTAGTTCTCGACCCTCCATCATTGCCTAATCCCTCCTTGCATAGACGAATTGTCTATGTATTGAAGTGGATCGTAGGAAAATTCGGCATATGCCCGGGATATGACCACCAGTGTGATTGGTTGGGAATTGGAGTGTTTGGTGGGGAAATATCAGCACGAAGTGATTAGGTAGCTGCCCGTCGAGATGGAAAGATATCTAACGTGAAATTATGTGATTTATGTTCGTAAATTTTGGTGATTTTGTGCACAAACCTCATATGAACACCTTATGTTATATGCAAAGTTTCTACTCAGTGTTTTGTTGACATGTTTCATGTAATGTTTTAGCCGATCTTGAGGCGAATGGAGTTCCTAGCGAATAAGATATAGGAAGACAGTTCGAAGCATTTAGCTAGGTTTGCGTGTTATATGATAGAGGTTATTTTGTAGTCACGATCGTCTATATAATAATCAACTTACATGTACTTTTGGGTTTTCGAATAAAAGTATGAGTTGGTTTTACTATTATTTTAGAAAGTGGCATGTTTGTACAAACATTATAAATAAGATATTTTCATAACTAGCTGGAAGTTCCGGGTCGTCACATGTGGTGTCACCACCATGGATTTTTGGAGGAAGTATAGCGTAACTGCGATTTGCCTATAATAGAAACAAGTATGATGAAACTTCAATACAAGCTAGGCCGACTCAAACAACGCCTGAAATGGTAGAATAAGCATGTATTGGGTAATATCTTTGATGTTGTGGCTGCTAAGGAGGCTGCTGTTCATAATTGCGAATGTCTCTTCGAGCAAGATCCCTCAGAACACAATATGATCAACTTGAACAGATCAAGTGCAGAGCTCATTAAAACCTTAGCAATGCAAGACAGTTATTGGAGGCAAAAAGCGGCCTGTAAATGGGCAGTAGAAGGGGAGCGCAACACTAAATTCTTTCATTCCCTGGTTAAAAAGAAACGAGCACAAGCGGTCATCCATACTATTTTGGAGGGAGATCAAGTTCTTACGAGTCCATTCGACATTAAACACTCAGTTATGGCCTTCGTCCAAAAGCTACTGAGTTCGAGGGAGGTTGAGTTTCTACCCGACGACTTTGCTTGTATTCCTAAACTAATATCGAAGTCAGAATCCGATAGCCTCTGTGTCACACCTACTTTGGACGAGGTGAAAGAAGTGGTGTTCGATATCAATCCTGACAGTGTGGCAAGGCCCGATGGATATACTTCTCTCTTAAATCTCTGACACACACTTCCTATTACCAACTAAGAGGCAGCAAGCAGCTCTGTTCGTGCACAGAAAGCCTTGTTAGTAGGTTTCGAAAATTACAATTACCCCCTGGTAGGTTTGCAGACCAAAATTAACCCCCCTACAGCAAGAGCAGCCCAAGAGTCCACAACGCAACATCAAATAAACCAACAATAAACACTCACCAATAGACCAGACAACATGAAAGTGGTCAAACGAAGGATTAATTTGGAAATAGAACATATACACAAATAAATCATGCCAAACCATCATGAAACGCAACATTTATTTAAATCTAAAGTTAGGGAGACCCCACTTGTCCATCTTAAGTAGTCCACGAATTGGCCCCTGAATTTGGTTCCCTTCCAAAACTGCTCATGTCAGAGCCTTGTTAGCCATATAATCCAGAGCCTTGTTTCCCTCTCGATATATGTGAGAAAGTCGAGCATTGACTTTGGTTCTGAACTCTTGAATCCCCAAAAGAAGATGCAACAGCTTCCAGTTAGTGATAATGTTGGACTGAATGAGAAATAAATGGAAGAAGCATTTATCTCCACCCAAAAACTTTGGTAGCCACGTTCATAACACATGTGCAACCCTTAATTGGCACGTATAATTCAACATAAGCATTAGTTTGATGACCTAAAATGAGTAAGAACAATAGATCACCTCCCCAGAACAATCTTGAATGACGCCTCCTGCACCCGCAACTGCCGGATTGCCTCTTGACGCCCCATCCGTATTGAGCTTAACCCATCCATTGTCCAGTTTCAGCTAATAGACAATACGAGGGAGTCTCGACTGCTGATTAGAAAGATCAAATTTGAACCCCAGTTGAGCTACATGAAAGAGATCTCCTTTCCAATACTTCGAGGTGAAGATGTTGCCATTGTATAGAATAAACAGTGAATGGAGAACCCGCCAAACAATTTGCGTGGCCAGGAACCTGCTCTGTGTATGGACACAATCATTTCTCTCCTCCCAAATATGCCAAAAAATAAGGACAGGCACTACAAACCTAACATTTCCCTTAATGCTTGTTGTCGCTCGATTTTTCCAATGATTAAGCTGAGTGGTTACACTATTCGCATCAATGTTAGGGATATCAAAGATTTCTTTAAAGAAGGCCTAAATATCCCTCGCTTTAGGGCTTTTAAAGAAAAGGTGTTGAGCATCCTCAACACTATCCCCACAGCAATAGCATCTAGAAACCATAATAATCCCCTTATTTTGCAGTCTTGTATGAATAGGTAGCCAGCTATTGAGAAGGCGCCAAATAAAAATGGAGATGGTCGGTCTGATCTATTTAGTCCAAGCATAAGATAAGAGCCCATGGTGTTCCCGACTAGCTCGAATGGCTTCAAATGCAGACTTCGTAGTGAATCTGCCTAGATGGGAAGCTTTCCAAGTTAGGATATTGTCATTACCAGGGGAAATAGGGACTTGACCAATCTGGTGAACTAAATGAGAGGGGAGGACAGATTGCAACTTGCTTTCATCCCACCTCCCGTTAGTCCAATACGCGTTAACTGGTTCCAGCCTACAGACCGGCTTGTTCAATAAGGTAGAAAGCGGGGCTTCACCCATCGAGCAGTCGTACCAAAAGGAGCACTCTCCCCTGACCAAAATCCAAAAGAAGTGAGCCTCTGCCGCTGCACGAATACTCACCAAACGTCCCCATACATTGGAGTGTTTTGGGTGAGAAGGAGCATGAAGGGGGAAGAACCACTTGACGTACTTATCCCTCATGAATTTCGCCCACAAAGAAGATTGTTTCCGAAAATTCCACCAAATTTTCCATGAGAAGGCCTCAATAACTTCAGAAAGTTTTCTGAAATTTAATCCACCCTCTTCGTATGGATAGCAGACATTTAGCGATGATGGTTTGGGTGGTTTTTTGGCAGCACAATTCATGCAAGGGGACTGCTACGATAGCAAACGCAGGGCTGTAACTGTTCCTTTTCTCTGTCTGTCGTTTTGCATCTTGCAAAATATCACGCGCATATGGAACTTGCTTCGCTTGTGTTGTTGCTACTGCTACAGATTGTGTAGGGACAGTAGGGGGGACTGTGTTAGTTTAAATAATTCTTTTTGTTGTCTGTTGTTGCTGTTGCTGTTGCTGTTGCTGTTGCTCTGTTCCAAGTTCACTCGGTTGATTTTTGAGAAGCAAAGTAAATTTGACCTTCTAAATCAGAGGGGGGCCTATGTGCTCTTCCAAGCCTGTCAGGGAGGTGATTGAAATTATCGCAACTTGCTAAGGGAACAGAATTCACTTGTGGAGGCTCCAGGTGTATGGCTCAAGTTTTCTGATATTTTGGGCAAGCACCTGCAGGGGGGGGCTTTTGATTTCAAAACCTGCCAGGGGGGTACCTGTAATTTCGGAATCCTGCTAAGGAGGCTGCTTACTGCAGACAAGAAAGGGCTATGGACTGGTAGTTGTTTTTCTCTGCTAGTGTTGTTGCTGTGTTGTTTCACTTTGAGTCCCCATGAGGTCAAGCGTACTTTTACTCATCTACTTGTGGTTGTTTTGGGATGTACTTTGGAGTATAATATGCCGTTACAATCATGGAAATATGTTAGTCGGCTGCTATGGGGAAGTTTTGTAGCTAAAGAATGGATGCAAGGGGGCTGCTGTAATATCTTGCTGATAAGCGAGGTGTTGGTAATTTTTCTGAACCTTTCTGTCACACTTGAAACTTCTTTGATGCAGCCGAGTGGTTTGCTGTACAAGACGTCCACAATGCGAGAAATCAAACTCAGAATAATGGATTGCATGGGATTGAGCCATAATGATGAGGGCATTATGCTTTTGGATACTCAGCGTGCAACGATTATTGGACCAAGTAACAGAATGGTTGTTGAGTTGCAATCTGGACCAATAATTATTATGGGTTATTCTCTCATGTGCATGAATTTATGTTTTCTTATACAATTGCTGATATGTGGTTTGGTATATGGGTATAATTTCGAAATTGGGCCACAAACTAAACATTTGGATATCTTATCTTATGGGCTGCTGAAAATTGGTAATTTGGGGTTGCTTGGAGTGCATATTTGCTACATTTTGGGCGCTTCAAAGAGCTGTATCAATATCGGGTCAATTAATTCTTCGGCCCAATAATTATACTGTTCATTCCTGGTATCCCCTTGGGCCGTTGAACATCTCCAACATGATGAAGAGCATCACGGGCTCTTATTCGGACAATGAAGTATTTGGGCTTTTTGTCTACTTATTCTCTGAGAATTATATAGATAATTTATTTTCTTGTAAAAGGAGTAGTACTCCTAATTTATGCTTTAATAATTTTCATATTATTTGTAAAAGGAGTAGTACTCCTCTTTTACGCTTTTCTTAGATTTTTAGAATTTTTAATTTGTTTACTTATGTATTTTTCAAACTTTCCTTTGTTATTTTTTACAAGTTATTAATAAAGGGGTGGGGTCTCCAAAGAAACCCCTCCGGTGGGCACAAGCCGGTTTAAATAAAAAACCAAAAAAAAGTTTAACCTTTTTTGGACAAGACATTTAACAAAAACAAAACAAACAAAAAATACCTCCACAAAAATGCACTTGCAGAAAACCCTAAAACCCTAAGTATAAAAGACGAAAACCGTACTTTAATCCACAAACGCTGCAGTGAAACTTGATTTTTTTTGTCTCACCCTAGTCATGTTTAATCCACTATTTCATCCTTTGTGCAGTTGCTTCCAAGCAAAAGATATTGTATAATTTTCGATAATGTCTAAAGTTACACAAAAGTAAGGGTTTTCATCGTCACGTTGAGAGAGAGAGAGAGAGAGAGAGAGAGAGTGAAGATTTAACCTCATTAGTACAGAGGGAATGGGTGTATTCCATATGAGGTCATTGCAGTCTTTTTTAAAATATATCTCGCATCACGTAAATAATAATGCCCTGATAACAAAGTGACAAAAAAAGACACAAGTTAATACATTAAATAAGATTTAACCTCACAAAGTAACATAATATATAAATAACTTCAATAATAATTAGTGATGGCAGCTGTAATGTAAAAGAGGGCTAAAAAAACCAATCAAACACCACTTACCCCTGGGTACTTTTGAATCCGTTTGGTTGTATAATGGTGACTTGCAATGCTCTCCCCGCTTGTAATGGATCCTTTTGAATCTATACTTGGCCTTATGAACTTCCCCCATGTGAACCAGAGTATGAGTACCATCTAGAGCACCGAGACAACCCTAATAAGGATTATAAAACATATTGGTTATGTTAGTTTCACGTAGGTCTTGGGGCGTACACGCAGCGGAATATCAAAAATTTTATTTAAAACATATAACATATTACATGCTAATCATGTTGTCCCGTGACTATCATGACGTGGATCTATTATGCAAATTACATAACCCAATCGTTTAAATGAGTTGAATAATTTAATTACCTTTTAGCACTAATGTTATCGTAGGGAATACAATGTATTCAAATACGCGATTCACATTCCTGAATTATCACAAACGGTTTGCACTTTTGTAGGAATCCAATTATCTTCCCTCCAAGTCTATCCACACAGTAACTGCATGACGGGTTTAAATCCTATGCAAAATTTGGATTTAAACAGAAGTGTATATGAATCTCTATACTAACTTTTAGTATATGGGCTTATAGAGAATGGTGGATTATTCTATAATTAATTCTTAATCTATTGTCTATCAACCAAACAAAAATTAAGAACTAAATAATGCTTATAAGAGATGTAAAGAGAGAGAGATGGTACGGGAGAAAAGGACAGAAACAAACTTTTTGTTTCTACTTTGATTTTTCGGCCTTGACTTTCTGACAGAAAAAGAAACTTTTCTTTTTATCAATTCTCGTGTTATATTCACGATTAAAGAAGGGGTATATATAAACCCACACATTGGCTGGATTCATGTACCACTAAGAGTCCAACTTCTAGTTTTCTTATAACCCCCAACATTAATCATATTAGCTCTCTCCTTAATCTCACTCATCTATTAGAATTCATCTTTTAACTAGAGGACTTATCTTATACTCAAATTGAAATTCTAGATCAATTAAATTGAAATATTTAAATTAATTTAAAATTAATTTAAGTATAATTTCAATTTAATCCCCAAGTTAAAATCATATTTTAATTTGGTCCCTAATTGAAAACTTATTTCAATTCAGTTATTGAATTAAAATCCAATTTCAATTTAGTCCTAAATTGAAATCTTATTTCAATTAATTAATTGAAATCCAATTTCGAATTCATTTCATCAATTGATTTTTAATCAATTAATTCTAAAATAAATTCTCCTAAATTGATTTATATCCACCAATTTAATGAGATAGGTCAATTTAGCTAGCCCTCAATTCAACTTATCTCATTAATCAATTCAATTTGATTAATCACTATTAATCAATTCATATACTTAGGTGCTTGGTCAACTATTGTGTGTGAACCCTTAGGTTCACCGATTGATTAGCGATGGGCTTGCATTCAAAGTAATATTTTAGATAATAAGATTCCCTATGATTAATTGAACTCCTTTAATTAATCACCATTTTATTAGAACGCTTTCCAATTAATGGTCCCTATCTATTGTGGTTAATATCTTGCAACAAGCCCATGAATACCTAGCCAATAGGTGAAGTATTAGCGCGAACCTTTCTACTTATGACTTACCATGCAAATACGGTCCCTTCATTGTCTAGTTTTCCTATTGAGATTTAGGAAATGGGATTGGAAAATCCTACTAATCTCAATTCTCATAATTCTTTGCAAGTAGTCCGTTTGACAAATGACTTACAAAACTCATTTTCTAATCATTGTCCTCCACCTTGTGCAAGGATTTATGTGGACTAATTATAATAGAATATATGAAAAACTCTCTCGCTCAACTAGGCAAGTAACGAATCCTTTATTGACTTTCACTAGTTTCCATATATGGGAGACCTATACCCAACATAGGAGTACTATGACTCACCATGGAGCCGACACCAATATCAAAGTGTAAATGCCAATATACAAGACTACTATGAAATCTCAAGTCTAAGTACCAGTTAAAGCACGTGATAAGCTCAGAAACTTTCCTAATTCTCTTATTCCGATTTAGGAGTTTCCAGGTAGGATCCTTAGCGAACTCATTCCCTAATGAGCACCCATTTCTGCATACGAGTGTCACTACACTCAATGTCCATGAAACAAGACATCCTCCCATTTGAGATACGTCATAAATGCAAGTCTTTTAGTGAGTCAAGTTTATACTCTGGTCTCAATAGACTCAATGACCTGAAGTTATTTTGATCACGCCTTAGAGACTTGTTTCAAGACTTCAATTTTTATGTGAAGCCAAGTCCCATAGCTTAAATGTGATCATGGAGATTCAACCACATATATTAAATACAATTAATATAACTAATGCTATGTGATGAAGATGGCCATAAAGTATGAAATTTTCAATTTGTTATTTAATCAAATAGACTGTTTGATACAAAGTGTAATTAAAGAGCTAAACTATAGGCTTGCTAGGCACTACTCCAACAGGTTAGGATTTAAGAACGCAAAAAGTAGAAAATAAATACAATATTTAAAAACCCATACTATAGTAAAAACCCATACTTAAGGAAATCAACGGGCACCGGTTCTAGCATTGTCATGAACATCGGATACAATTTCAAGGTTGAGAGAAGCACTTGTTCAAGTAAATACTCACTATTTGACCGGACTGCTTAACAATTTTTTTCACCACCCTAATTTTCATGTGATGAGCTAGGATACTAAGAAATATTGCAACTTGCTCGGCAACAAACACACCCCTACTAACGGGAAGACCACTAAATTCTTGGACTAAGAAACACAGTCTAAGACTCAGTTACTCAACATAATCGGCGTCAGTAGCATTGACTAAGTCATTAGGGTATTCAACTTGCTTGGACAAACGTGTAGGGCAGTTGTATTTAACCACCCTACATCGTCCATATCTTAATTGTGCTTGTTACTGATGCTTAAATAGAAAGCATGTTATGAATAATACTACCATTATTTGAAATCTAATAGCCTCTAATGCAACTAACAATTCTCCATTAGCAGTGCCAATATCCATTTTATCTACATGCCCAAGAAAGTAGTCTAATAAAACATTGAACCAAAAATAAAAAAAAATAAGTTTAACTTTAATAAACATTTTCTTAGTGGACAAAACTATAAAATATAATTCATCGCTAGTAATGTTTACAGATACAAAACCCAAGAACATTTGAAAAAATATAGAGGTATTTTTAGAAAGCATTTACAATCAACAAAAGGTATCATGACCTTCAACAGACATATATTTGCACCAATAAGTTCCAACTATTTGCATGTAACAATCCACTCAAGCTATCGTAACACCAAATAAATATGGGGGAAAATAGAAAAAAATGACAAAATTAGTTTGACATTCAAGTAGATACAATAAAGAACTTAAAACAAAATATATAAAACACACGTTTAATTACGAATAGGAGAAGTGATATCCGAAAAAATGAACTATGTCGATGCGGGCATTTGAAAACCAAAATCTGCTTTGCATCGCTGTGATTTTGATTTCGCTTCTGTCAAGTGAATTAGGAAAAAGTGAATTTCGACCCATTTTGTTAAGATTCACACTGGCATAACAAAAGAGAAGAAATGGCTAGAAGACAAACCTCACACTTGACAAACTTTGCCCTAATTCCAAAATGATGCGAAAGAAAGGATGAAAAAGGAGGGAAAACTTTCTAAGGGAAATACAAGTAATTTGGCATAAGAAAATGAGGGAAAATAAGTACAAGCACATCCAACCAATAAATAATGTTAAATTAACTGACCAAGTTTGGTTAGTTTATTTAATGGTCAGTTTATTTAACTAGCAATAACAACCCATTAACACTGGCCAAGCACGCTAAATTGGGTTAGTTCAACATGCAATGTAAGTATTTGTTAACATAAGTTTATTTACCATAATTTGCTTTCACAATCTATGTAAACGTTTCCTTAGTGGTTGGGTCGTTATGGAATATGTGAATCATAAATGACCCTAATGCACCTTGATGCCCACATCCACCACAAGTGTTTCATGATGTTATCACAGGAAATCGGGGGTGAAATTAGCATGTAAATACTTAACTGCAAACAAAAAGATGAACTAGAAACATTAGTGGCGAGTTTCTAACTAAAGTCCCAATCAATCCACTACAGAATCATGAATGCAACTAAGAGTATCATATCTTATTGAACTCTGCAAATTAAGAATAAAAAAATAGTCGAAAAGAAGTAGAGATAAAGTTTTTATCTTGGGCTAGGGAGTTCAGTATTAAGATTTTCTTGAGTTAGCATTCTTCCAAATCATTCTTCCAATCCATCTTTGATGGACTGTAAAGTTTGAACAAGAAAATAAATGTAAAAGAACAAAAATGAAGTAAAAAATCAATCGATTAGTAGCAGCCTTAATACATGATTATAGTTTAATTGTAACATCTATGATTCTTGACAGGAAAAAAACCCATTCATCTCCATCTATCAAGCATCAAGTATCTTGAATATTTTGTTGAAGGAAAGCCGCATTCGAGTCACTCCAATCGGAACAAGCTGATAGACCAGTCATCTCGATTGGCTGGAATAGGCAACGAGTCATCTCCATTGCCCAAAATAGAATCAACGCCGAGCTATTACATTATTCCAATTGACAAGAACATTATCGAAGTTAATGAGTTTCTTTTGAGAAGACTCATTTTCTGTTGGCAGCTCAAAACAAATTTCTTGTGAGCGATTGATCATTAGAGTAGTCTTCAGCTTCTTGTGATGAGCACAAACAACATCTTCTTCAAATTCTCCAATTGATGTTTTCTTCATCATGACATTGTCATCCGCACACGAACTAGTACTAGACCACCCTCCATCAAAAGTTCTTTGTTTTTGCAAGATTTCAAATTTGTCCTTTGATAATGTCCGTGTGATCATACAAATCATGTAATCTTTGTAATTTATCTTGCTTTACAAAGAAACCCCCGAAAGTGAATATTCATGCATTATCCAAAGGTTGCATCCTCATCGCCGCTGGTAGGGTTCAACGACTAAAAACTTAACATCTTTGTCACCCCAATTTCTTGTCTTGACTCGTCGTATTTTTTTTTTCATTTTGTGCATTCCACTTTCTACATTTGACTGTTCTTGCAATATTCCGACTCTTCCTAGTTGTTTGAACCTTAGACAACCTCACAAAGACATATGTGACTTTTTTCATGAGATTCCTGTTCGATTTCTTGGTATCCTCCTAATTATGAGAATCACTCATGTTCTGGAAAACGTCCCAATGATTGGCATTCTAACCGTAAACATTAATCTCTAATAAGTTATTTCCACAAAGCAACGACAGCCTCATTGCTCTTTGAAAAGATAGTAACTGAGGATTTCTTGATCCGTGGGTTTATCGCTTCCATTCTTTCTCCTCCTCTATTCTCTATGTCTTGCGTAGTGGTTTTATTCCTTCTCTTCCTCTATTCTTGTCTCTCATGTTTTGTTTTATCTTTTTGATTCTTAAGAAATAATAACTTTTGTTTGATTCTTAACAATATATATATATATATATAACAACCTTTTTCTTGATTGTTAACAGATATTTATAATAAATTTTACCACAAGAAACAACACACAAATAAGGTAAACCAAGATGTAACGGTAATATTTGATTTTATTGGATTACTGTCATAAGACAAAAAATTTCTCTATATTTTAAATATATCTTTATAGATATTTTTGAGTGAGAAATAGTTTGGAATGATTTTTTAATAGATTAATATTTCTGAGAAAAACTTCACTAGGAGTCATAATATAGAAAATAATTTTGGAAACGTAATAATTTGTGAATTGGTTTTTTATCAAATTAATATTTTGAAAACAAAATCTAAGAAAAATAAAAAAATAATTTCAAGTCCGATAAAATATTTTCTTAAGGCCCAAATATTTAAATTATAGAAAGTATCTAACTTGAATTTTAAGATATACAACTTGTAGCTGAAATAATTTTTGTTTCTACAAGTCTAATCAATGAAATACAAAGATCAAAATATTCTTAAATTGGTGATAGCACATTTTTCTGTAAAACCTGAATGTAAGAATTACACAAGAAAAAAAAAGCTATTAGTACAAGAAACTCAAAGGTTGGTTATGCATCACCTAATTTAACTACACATACTAGCATCCAAGTGAGACCATTCACCAAGTAAGAGAGAGAGAAAGAGAGAGAGAGAGAGAGAGAGAGAGAGAAACCCTAGTTTTTGGGTAAATTTGTAATTCCCAATCATCAACTAGCAACTTTCCATGCAAATGCCGAAAATATGTCTAGTAAAATATAGTTGTTTCTCAGCATTAAATCACATATTAATTCTTAGTTTAATATGCTCAAAATTTGCCCACTTTCATGAGCTTAACTAGTGTACTTTGTATTTAAGGTGGTTAAGTTTGATTGGTATAGCAATGAAATTTAATTAAGAATGGTAAAACCTTACTTTTTCAACAAAATTTGTACAAATTTTAATTGTGTGCTTCAAAGACATAATTTTCTTAGGATGAGTCGAAGAAAATGATTTGTGATAGCATACAATGTCTACCTGGTTTTAGGCCTTATCTGCATTTGTTTTGGTAGTTTTTGGATTATATATGGTTAAATTCACAGTGAAATGGTGTTTTGCTTGTTTTAGAACAAAATTTATGGAAAAGAGCATAGAAAGGCCTAAGAGACGGTAAAAAGTGCAGAAGCATACTGTGCAAGAAAGATGGAAAGTTAAAGAAGAAAAAAAAGCCATGCACAATGCATAAGGCGTGACCACACCCTGTAACTAGACCACCGCTGAAGGGATGTAAAAGCAAGTGATAGATATGGCAGATTTGGGCACAAATCCAACTTGAAAACAAATTCTCTTTTTGCCTTGGGTATTGGGATTTGCCTAACAAGTTTCCTAGTTATATTAGGAATCAATTCTAGGGTTATGAACCTATACATACAAGTACTTTAAGGTTTTATTTTGAGACTTGATTTTCATATTATTTTTAGTTTTCAACTTTTATATTTTCTTTCTTGTGATTTTGTCCATGGCCATGCGTGACAAAACAACTTTTATTAGTTAAGGGTTAATTCAAGTCAATATTTAAACATGAATTGTGATATCTAATTGATTTGCTTTTTCTTTATTTTGATTCTATATTTGTATATTTTTCTTTGCTCTTTCGGGGAAACCCCATCCCTTAATATTGTTCTATTGATTGTGAAATATAGGCATTTTGTTCAATTGATAGAATAACATATATCCAATTGATAAGATTAAACCTGTAATTGTTTAATTGTACCAATGTAAGTGGAAAGTAGCATAACTTGATTGGGTAAAAGCTTTTGGGTTATATTATGGAAAATGTGACAACCCGGTAATCCTTATTAATTAATATTTGGTATTAGAAATTATGTGTATTATTATTATTTTTAGTTTTATGAGGATTATTTCAGATTTTATTCCATAAATGTGCTTTCCATTAGATGCATTTTCAAAGTGTGAATATTCCTCCAATTGTCTTCATCGCATTTGACATATTTATTACCATTTCCCAATATCAAATAATTGATATAAAACCTTATGCTTCTTGAAAAGCTCATTATTATTTGTTGTTTTCGAATTTTAGAATGGTTTTGAAGTTAATTTACAATTTGAATGGTAACGTACCAATGTTCGATATTTGATTACCAGTCTTCGAAAATTCATCTATTAAATACTTATGAGTTTTCAAAATAATATAAATAAGTATTCTAGACTTTCATGCATGGAGAAGATGCAATTTTGAATAAATTACATGGTTTTCCAAATTTTAGAGGAATTTGACATTCTAACACAATTTTCGAAATTCTATGTCCTAAATTGCAATTTGTGAAAAGTTATATGTTAAATTTATAATTTCTGGGAAATAAAAATATAATTTCAGATTTATAAAGATTGAATTTCATCATTTTGAATTTTTTCTAAATTAATTATGAATTTTTCGGATTTTAGGCCGTAAAACCCTAATTTTATGCCCTAAAACCCTAATTTTCGATTTTTACAAACATAAATAAATACAAATTCGAATTATTAATTAAATGAAGATATGATTTCAGATTTTATAATATTAGGACAATAAATATCATGTTTTATCAGATTTTATTTGATTTTATTTGATTTTGTGTTCATATTTTATTAAAATATCTTACACTAATACAAGATGACCTTCTTTTAGAAATTGTGCACTTGTGTGGTCTTTCATTCATCTGGCTTCATGCCTCATGTATTAGGGTTACACCAAGGCTAGAAATAGAGGAGGAAGGTGGAAGATTGCATTTAATTTAACATTTAATTTCAAGCCTAGGTGGGAGATTTGCATTAATTAAGAAGATTTGCATTAATTAAGACTTGGTTCCCAAGTCTTGCCTTCTACCCTCATCCTCCACTACAAATACGGGGGAGGGGTTGCTCACATTTCACACCCACACACACACAAATCCAGCCTATAACCCATACACCCACATAATATTGCACTTTCAATAGATATATCACACTATATCATTAGTATACCTTCCTATATACATATATATATATTATTACCCCTCTTCTACACACATATATATACATATTAACCTTTCTATATATCTATATATGTACTCTACATTTTATACTTATAGAGGAGAAGGTATCCTTTTGAAAGGTAGAAACCTTGCTTAATCTCATAAGTAGAGGTGTTAATTATGTTTACCTTGAGTAAAAGTTCTTGCTTAGACATGCTTCAATGCTCCTGAGCAAAAGTTCTTGCTAAAAGTATGCTTCAATGATGCTCATGAGCAAAAGTTCTTGCTAAAAACATGCTTCAATGATGCTCATGAGCAAAAGTTCTTGTCAAGCATGCTTCAATGCTCGTGGTTTAGTAGCTTATCTATTTTTGATGTGATTTTCATAAGTTGTCATTTCATGATTAGACATGATTCTTATGTTACATGCTATTTTCTTGAATAATTGCTAGTAAAGGCCAAGTAACACTTTAATGCTAGAAGTATAAGTATAATAGGAATTAATCTAGTTTATGCATAGGGATAAATATTTTTTACCCTCCAAACTTTATGTGTTTTTGGACTTTACCATATGAACTTTTTTTTTTATTGTTTGCCATCTAAACTTTGTATTTTTTTACACATTACATTTTTCGGTGGAGCTAAGGGAAATGAGTCATTTTAGCTGGTTAAAGTCACATGAAATATATGTGAATGCCCTTAGATGGTAATATGTAAAAAACGCAAAGTTTATATGGTAAAGTCCCAAAATGCGAAAAGTTTGGAGGGTTAAAAGTATTTATCCCTGTGTAAAATGATGCATTTGCCCTTACTTAAAGTCACGTGATATGCATGTGATGGAATTCCGGTGGAATATTCCATCGGAAAATGCCCTTAGATGGTAATATATAAAAAAAAATGCAAAGTTTAGATGGCAAACGGTAAAAAAAGAGTTCATATGGTAAAGTCCAAAAATACAAAAAGTTTGGATGGTAAAAAATATTTATCCCTTATGCTTAATATGTGATTATTACATTTCTTATGTGATCAAGATGCAACCTTGTGAGCTTATTATGTGATTATGTGATTATATGCTTGATATGTTTATTATTTTCATAGGTTAAGTATCATAGAATTACGTGTGTAGGATTTTCATTAGATCAAATAAATTAAAGTGGTTTCATGAACCTATACTTAGTTTTGTAAAGAAAAGTTTATAGAAATATATTTTTATTTTGTAAGTAAGATCTTTATCCAAAAACTATATGTCATTTTGGAAAATATATTAGTTTCATGAACTTTTATTCGTTTTATGAAAATATAAAACTATATTAATTTTATGGAAATAAAGCTGCTTTATGGAAAGGTATAAGATTTTCATAAAAATATTTACTTTATAGATTCAAGTTTTAGAACAACATGTATTTATTAAAGTTTTATCAAGATTTAGTTATTTTTAGCAAAATAAATTTCATTTCAAACAGAGTAAAAATCCCTCTTTTACTAAGATATATCTACATGTGCTTCTATACATATGCTATACGTACATAGATTTATATATATTTTAGTTTACTTGGATCTTTTCATATATTTATATTTAAGTATTTGTAATACGTACACACATATATATACTTATATTTTGATTTGATATTTTATACAGATACATATATATGTTAAAATAAGTTATAGGAATATATGATTATATTTAAGAGCTCCAATTATTTTACATTTAATGGCATTTACAATATGTTGAAATATGGAAGCAAGACTTCCAAGAATTGACTATGTGATTATGTGGTATATTATGTGAATGGGCCCAAATGTACCGGAGTGGTTTGGGTGTGTTCCGTCAGGACATATTATTGAGTAGCCGGTTATAAGAGTTCACACTCCCTCCATCTCCTAATCCCCTCTTGGGTAGAGTCTTATCTATGTGCTAGAACTAGAATTTTAAGTTTTCCAATCTGAAAATTCAAGTTGTGTATATGCTGGAATTACTATTCATGCTGAATCTTGTTTTCGAAACTGAGAATTTTGATTTTTGTAAGGCTGGAAAATCCAAAAATTCTCAACTAAAAACTAGGTTTTAAAACTTTAAATTCAGTGTAAAATAAGCTAGATTTACAGGTTTTTCAAAGCTGAAATTTTAGGTTACGAAAGCTGAAAATATCAGAAGTTGCGCGCTAAAACGTTTCGCGTTGCATTCTGAAAATTCCAGGTCTTGTAAACTAGAAATTCAAAATTTTATCAACTAAAAGTCTATTTTACAACCTTGGGAATATATGTGTGATTTTCAGTAGGTTTTAAGCTGAAATGTTAGTAGTTTAAAGGCTAGAAATTTCTGTTCGTAGTCGTAAATGTCGATTTTGCAAAACTGAAAATTTTGGTACTCTATGCTAAATTTGAGCTGAAACAGTTTGTATTGTGATGAAATTGTGATTCGAATATGTTGTAATTATGTGTATAAGGGCCCAATGTGTTTTCAGTGTGGATAGGGCTAGAGTTCGACCGACCGGTAATGGGCTTGCCGGTCTTAAAATAGTTCTCGCCATCCATGTCCTGTTCCCATCTTGCATGGACGGAGTGTTCCATGTATTGGTTGTGGGTCATAGGAAATTTGGCGTATACCCGGGATATGATCACCAGCGTGTTTAGGTTGGGATGGAAGTATTAGATGGAATTGAATTACGGCACGGCGAGATATGGTAGCCGCCCATCGAGGTGGAAAACGATAACAATGTGTTGGAATGTGATGCTCTTGTGAGCTAAAATTTATATGATTTTATCAGAGCTGGAATTTCTATAGTTTTATATGCTTTTACGACAATATGCAATTTCACACAAACACCTCATGTTGTATGCGAATTTCTACCCAACATGTGTATAAGTTGACATTGCTTTCTATTATGTTTTTAGCCGGATTTGAGTCACTTGAAGATAGGAACGAGGAAGATGTAGGAGGACGCTTAGTTAGTTAGGTATATGTTGTGCTCGAAACTTGGTATTTAAGTTATTTATATGTAATAAACGAACTATGTAAACCTCCTTTTTGAATATTAGTACACGTGTTTGGTTTCATTGCGTTATATGTTAGCATTTTTTTTGTGAGATGGTTATAAAATAAACGTTTTATTAATTAGCTAGAGGTTTCGGGGCATCACAGTTGGTATTAGAGCACGTTTTTGGGATGTTATAAGTTTTGGATTATGAATTGCTTAACTTTTGAACTTGTTGTGTAGGAATGGCCTATTCGGGAGAATCGTCTAATCGTAGGTCAAGGTATCCATGTGCACCCACCCCAAGTAGATGAGCTTTTGATAGAGTTAAGGTTAATCCAAGATGAGCATGAGAAACTTCAAGAGGAGTTGTATCACACTCGTCTTAGTCTAGAAGGCGCGCAGAACCACATATATCAGACTCATCAATAGTACCCAAGCACTCTTGAGCTTGTTTACATTATGGCTAGGGATTTCATAGGTATTATCGAAGAGAACTTGATGTCGAAACCAAACCTGGATGTGGTGAACATAAACTCCGGGGATGGTACTAGATGCGCATGATATGATCTTGACTAGTTTAGATGGTTTAGCCTTTGGAAGCCCGAAGAAGCACCGTAGTATTTTGGCTAGTATGTCATATAATTGGTGCTTGTATTTTGCTTTTGCTTAGTATGCTGTGTTTTTATGTACGCACTTAACTTCCTCATGTATATATGTTGTCAACTTATGTATATGTGGAATAAAAGGAGTATGTTCATATTACTAAGATAGTTTTCTTATGGTGTAGATGGCTACTAGATGTACACACGCAAATAATGGAAACTCGGACGAACAACTTACGGCGATAGTAGAAACAATTACCACCATTCTCGAGAATCAAAATAATAATGATATTCATGGGAAGACGACAAATGACACGATTGCGAACTTTCTCAAATTAGGCCCAGCCAGCTTTAAGGGAGAACCCGACAATGTTAGGGCCACTAATTGGGTAGAGGCCATGAAAATGATTTTCGAGGTTATAGATTGTAGTGAGGAAAAGAAGGTGACCCAAGCCACTTTCCGACTGGAAGAAGATGCGAGATATTGGCAGAAACGAGTTAGTGAGAGATGGGAGGAAACAAGAACCCCTTGTACATGGGTAAACTTTGTTAGGGACTTCAATAAACAATATATTCCGCGAGCAGTACAAGAAAAGAGGGAAAAGGAATTTCTGAATCTAGAACAACGGGAGCTAAGCGTAGCATGATATTAAGCTCGATTCACTCGATTGGCTTAATTTAAGGATGGAAATCTAAGATAAGTTGGCTGCAATATAGATGCCTACATATGTTGTGGCAGTAGAAACTACCTTGAAAGTCGAGAGCACGATGGAACAGCTAAAAGTTAAGCGTGGATAGTCTTACCACTTTCCTATCATAGCGGAACATTATGTGCACCTATTGTGGAAAGCCCAACCACACTGAAAGCCAATGCTGGCGGAAAGCGAAAAAATGCATCCGATGTGGAAGTAACGAGCATTTCATCAGAAATTATCCATAATTAGGAGCCCCACAGGTTTCCCTTCAAGAGAAGGCCGTTTAGGAAGGTAGAAACTGTATGGGCAAACCTCGGGTCCACAGCAAAGTGTTCACGATAAACCAAGAGAAAATTTCTGAACCCACCATGGTGGAAGGTACACTTCCGGTTTGCCGACACTCAGCTAAAGTATTGATTGATCTTGGATCCACACCTTCCTATATATCGTTTGATTTCTTTTCTAGTTTAATATTGCAACCTAAAGTTTTGCCTTATAAGTTAGAAGTAAGTACCCCGATGGGAACTTCATGGAAGACGAATCGGATTTATGAGAATTGTGAAGTGGTATTAGGTGGGAGAACAATGAGTGCCGATTTGGTTTTGTTGCCTATAAATGATTTTGACATTATATTGGGCATGGATTGGTTAACTACACATTATGCCCAAATAGACTGCCACAATAAAGTTGTACGACTATGTATACTCGGCTGTTCCGTAGTCGAGATAAGAGGAAATAAAGTTTCCCCATCAATACCAATCATCTCGGCCATAAAAGCCCATTGGTTGCTTAGAAAAGGAAATGAGGCATTCTTGGCTTACGTATTTAACAAACAGGAGGAGAAAAGGAAAATATAAGACGTTCTAGTTGTAAAGAAGTTCATAGACATTTTTCCTGATGATCTACCAGGTTTACCGCCACATAGGGAAATTGATTTTGTCATTGAATTGCTACCAAGAGCAGCGCCTATTTCCAAAACTCCTTATAAAATAGCTCCTACCGAATTGAGAGAGCTTAAAAGCCAACTAGAAGAAGGATTTATCCGGCCAATTTTTTCACCATGGAGAGCCCCGATTTTGTTGTTAAGAAGAAGGATAGAACATTGCGGCTGTGTATTAATTATCAATCCCTTAACTAAGTTACTATCAAGAATAAATACCCGTTACCCAATATTGATGAGTTGTTCGACCAACTGCAGGGAGCGTCCGTATACTCCAAGTTAAACCTAAAATTTGGGTATTATCAAGTTAGAATTCGAGAAGAAGACAAAGCTAAAACAACCCTCAACAGTCGCTACGGATATTATGAATTTGTAGTCATGCCCTTTGGACTAACCAATGCACCTGCTACTATTATGGACTTAATGTGTAAGTACCCGTATTCTCACTCCCATTATGTATAGATATACTTAAATGTGTTTATTTTATATTTATATGTCTATTTTATATTTATAGGTATATGTTTTCATAATGTTAATATGTAACGACCCGGTAAATCCTTTATTTAACTATTTTATATTATACAAGTTTTATATGATTATTTTGTGAGTTATTGTTTTCTAGAGATTATTCTTTCAAGATATGATTTTTATTTGCGAACAAATGAGCATATTACTACATAAATATTGATAAAATATTATAAATTCCAAATATTCTTAAAATTTCATACATTTAATCTTTCTAAACTCCCAGAATTATTTAATATATTATTTTCACCTTTTACCGATTTTCCCAAGAATTTTTAGTAATTATCGAAAAACATTGCCTTTAAGTTCTTAATTTGAAATATAATTTTTAAAATGCTTAATTATTATCAAAGAATGAAAATAATAATATAAATAAATATTTTAGATTTTATTTGACTTATAAAAATTAATTTTCAAATTTTTAGAATTTTATTTCTATTTTTGGGCGATTTTCGAAAAATTGGCAAAACAAGGGGTAATTTGGTCCTTTCACCTCTCCAACCCCAAATTTCGTTTTTCCTGAGAAATGAGCAATAAAATACTAAATAAATAAGAGTTTCAGATTATATAGGTTTTTGTTTGATTTTAGTTGATTTTATTTTATATTTTATCAAAATATCTTTACTAATACATACTCTTGAACCTCATATACATAAATAACTATATATTAGTGGTGATGTACATGGCTACATATACACACACACACATACCCACATACATATACATGGTATTTAGTAAAAATAGGTGTAGGCATATATAACCATGTATAATGTATGGAAGAGGTATTTAGTTGAATTTAATAATTGGATATTTGTGTCTAATACTTAGAAAATAATTACACAAGGCCATATACACCACAATCCTCATTTTTTCAGCCATTTCCAGCCCAAAACCGTGCACTCTCTCTTGCTCTTACACTCTCTTTCATTTTTTTCCTCAAACACTTCACTCTCCCCAAATCAATACACCACTTTGAAGGACTAAGGTAGTAACTCTTCTTCATACCTTAAGTAGAGGGTTTTTCTTCTTCTTCTTGAGGAGATTAGGCAAGCTTCCATACTCTTGTGCCCAAGCAATGTAAAGGAACAAGCTTGAATGGCCTAGAGTGAGAGCTTTTGCCAAACATGCCTCCAAGTTGAGGGTTTTAGTTATGTTGCTATCTTCATGTTACTTTATAGTTAATTTTATCATGTTTAACTCTTCTTGGGAGGAAGTTGAAGGATGGATAGAATTATGAGCATGATCTTGAAGATCTTATGTGACTAGTATGCTTATTTGGAGTTTTATGTGCTTACTATGCTTTCTTGGAAAACTATGTGATTATTGTGCCTTTTTACAATACTATGGCATTCTTATGATTTATTTGGATTATTATGTGAGTTCTATGCTTTATATGAGATAGTATGAGACCATGATTCTTTAAATGAGCTAGTAGGGGAATATCCTATGTTGCCTTGAAAGTAATTGTGAAGAAAGCTCCATATATCTATTTATTATACTTTATTGTATAGTTTTATGCCTACTTTGATGATTATAGAGATATACATATATATATATATATATATATATCTATGTGCGTATATATATAGATATAAATATTTAAAGTATGGTTATCTATTCATTTAGCTAATTCATATTATATTAGGTATATATCTATTTGTATATAGTTATGTACGTATAAGTATATGTCTACTTATTATAGACTAATTATATACTTAGTAATACTTAGTAAGACTACTTTAATCTACATATATATATATATGGTACGTATAAGTATATATATACTTATATTCATTTTATTAGTTTATATATATATGTAGATGATTTCAATCATCTTATATCTGTATCACACTTTATATAGTTTATATATTTTTCTATCATCTTTATATATATACTTATCTATATCACATTTTATATATTTTATATATTTATATTAGTTATCTTTTAATCTTTATATTTATATATTTACTATGGTTACATATTTATATATTTATATTCATATTTTATTTATTTACATATTTTGCTACTATCTATATATATATTTTTACCATTTCTATGTAAGTATGCTTAATAAGCAAACATAAAGCATTCATTTATACGTGTGGAGCTTACTTTGCTAAACTATGATGATGTGCATATGTGAACAAATTGCAATTGTGTGAATGGGCCCATATGTGCTGGAATGGTCTGCGGGGTGTTCCATCGGGACATACTATTGAGTAGCCTGGAGAGTTCACCACCCGTCCATCTCCTAATCCCCCCTTGGGTAGACGGAGGGATCTACTCAAGAGAGAGGGTCGTAGAACAATACTAAGGCGTATGCCCGGGATACGACCATTGGAGGATAAGGCTGGCGGGAGAAATGTGCTGGTTGTTATTTCGGCCTGGGTAGTTATAAGGGTCACTGTCAGGTGACGAAAGGTAGAAAGTGTCAAATTATATGTGTGCTATGTGTAACTAATGTGCACTTGACACCCGAGCACCTTATGTGTATAAAGAAGTGTTTCTACTCAACGTATGTTGATTTCATGTTATATAATATTTTAGATGCTTCCGAAGATAGCTTTTATGATGGCGAGGAGGAGGAACCTTTTGAAGCATTTTACTAGGAAGAAGGATGTAGGATTTTCCGCTGCGTACCTGTTTTGGATTTTTGCTTTTGCTATGTATCAATAGTAAACTAGCAAGTCGAGACTCTCTTTTGTTGATGTACCCTTGTGTAATGTACCTTATACGTTGTAATTAAAAATGTACGCATGTATGTAGCCACTAATGATAGTATTAATCTAATAATAGCCATAAAACTAATAATAATAATAAAGGAATTTCGGGGTCGTCATAGGTGGTATCAGAGCTTGGTTTTATGCCTAAGCTATGCTGGGTAAGGATCCTCGGCGTAAGATTTTGGAATAGAAAGGAGATAGGCTTGATCTGAGAAAGTTGATTAGGGATGAATTTCCTTAGGTTGTGTTTGACACGCAGGGTGGCAGGTGTGGCTGGGCGGCCGACCAGTGCATACTTTGCTCCTCTAAATGGCAAATACTTGACTAATTTGAGTATAAGGTGAATGTTTTTGGGTAATATCTATAAATGATTACTTGTGGAATTATATGACTTAAGTTCTACGTTTGTAAAATCCACCTCTTGAACCTATAGGAACCAACTTGAGAGTTACCATGGGTATATGTGAATGTTGCGAAGACCTCTAGTGCATCTAATGGATTTTATATTAGGTTGAATTATACTTTGCAAAAACGTATCTTTTGGTAAAAATTAGTACTGAGATAGGGTCCTTGAGAATTGGGAAAGGTAGAGGCTATGTACTTTGTTGAACTTAAGAAAAGAAAGATTTGAAAGCTTGTGGAGGTCTAAGGCTCGGAATTTGTGAAAGGATTCATCATTATACTATGGTAGTAGAAACGGTATTGAGAATTAAAAAGAACAACGAAGCAATTGAAAACTTTAGACACTTCGTGAGACTACGATCTAGGGGTGGCCCAAGTGGAAGGAACTCTGGAGGATATATCAAAGCTGCAAGAATTGTTGTGCGAGGTAACCAAATAAGCCTACAACGTGGAAGGTACGCATTTAGCTTGTTTCATTTACCTAGAACTTTGATTGATCCAAGTTCACTACATGTTTTCTAAGCTATAGGTTCAATCTGACATTTATCACATGAGTTAGAAGTATGACTTAGATATAGCCGCTATCCAATATTGATGAGTTATTTGATTAAGTACAAGAAGTTTCAGTATATTCCAAACTGGATTCGAAATTAGGTGAGAAGGCGAGGGAGAATTTTAGTAGTCATGGGAAGACGAGCAATTATGGAATAGAATAAAGATATAAAACAAAGCTACTAGGAATGATGAACTTAAGTATAGGTTTCTATTTTAGGCGAAGTGTGTAATAGTTAAATGACGATTCCCTTGTGATAGTTATGTTTCCTAATTCTTTTCGTAAGACCTCATCATTACTTATTCAAAGGATCTCTAAAATTCATTTTACTTGGAAGCAACTTTTTATTATCTCCATAGGAGGTGTACTTTTTAATCAAACCTTGAAGCCTATATTATTTATGTGATTTGTTTCTAAAGTTATAAGTTTGCTTGTTACATATTATTTTTGCCCCTATATTTTCACAATATCGATATTTCTTTGGGATATCTCTTACAGCCAATAGCCATTGTTTAATGTAAAGAAAAGAAAATGCCAATTTTGTCTTACCTTTATTCTAAAACAATGATTTCAATAGCAAGTCTTTTGTTTCCGCGATCATTCTTTTTGCTTTGAAGGCACTTTTCAAATTTTTCTCAATTGACATCCCTTTTTATCTCTTTCTCGAAAAGTTTGTGATAGAGGAAATTTCCAAATTATTTCACCTATTAGCAAAAGCTTGAAATCTTTGCGATTTACATCAACCGAAGTTTTCCTTATTTGACACTTCAGTTGACCAAGCTGTTAGTCAACTTGTATGCATTCTCATGTGTATCAATAATAATTCATTCGCAATCTTATATTTCATTTGCTCTTAAACTTCAAACATGAAAATCTGTCGAATCAAGTTTGGAAAATTGATGAGTTATCCTTGATCTCTACTAAACTTCTTCTTGTATATTGCAAAATAATATTTAAACTAAAACGTTGACAAATATTTTCAAATCCTACTACATGTATGACTCGCTTTTCCACTTGTCGATTTTCTGTTTCTATTAATTACAATTTTGTTTTCGCTTTGCCGTATACATCTTAGATCTGATTTTGTATCTATCTGGACTATCACAACCCTTACTCATTTGACAAAAAAAAAATAAATTTAAATCTGAACCTATCACCAAAGATTTCGTTATAGGATTACTTTGAACCTAGTGAGGCAATAGTGCAATATGGATAGTTGTGGATAGCCTTATGAAAAGCTTCCACTTCATTGTGTGGTTTAGAATGGCAGAATATTAGAAACAAGACATAGTTGGACTTTTTGGTACTTGGTATCTCCGTTAGTATAGTCTTGAATAGAAACCCACAGTTTGCCGTAAATTTTGGCCAGAATTATAAAATGTTTGAACCACTAAGTTAAACGTTAGTATTTCTGTTCAACCTCAAACTAGTGGACAACTAGAAAGAATCCTACAAACCCTTGAAGACATACTTCGAATCTGAAGGAAGTTAAAATCGACACCTCTCACTAGCCAAAATTTGCCCCTCACAATAACTATTAACCCATAGTTGGCATGATCCTTTTGAAAGCACTTTATGCACAAGGAAATAGATTCACATTGTTTTGGAATGAAGTGGCACAAGTGAAGCCCAAAGTTAGTACGGGAAATCCCCAAAGTCACTAAAGTAGCTTGAAAGTGAATGACAAAAATACAAAGTTGCTAAAAGAGTTACTCCGACAAGAGACAAAGAGATTTGGAATTTGAATTAGAAAAAAAAGGGGAGGCTTAAGACTTGGGAAACAAATGAAACAATTAATCCAAGATATGGCGATTCTTTTGACATATTGGGAAGAATAGGAAGTAGTAGTGTAAGTTGGCATTACCTTCTACCTGCTAGAGGTACATAATGTCTTCTATGTATCTATACCCAAGAAATATCACTTGGATCCCTCACATACACTAAACCACGACAACCTAGATATTTACCCAGATTTAACCTATGTTGAAGAGCCTATTGAAAATATTGAATTTGAAGAATGCACTTTAAGGAACAAGACAAGTCCATTAGTACGAGTGCTATGGAAACATCATGGAATTGAAGAAACCACTTGTGAACGAGCGGAAGAAGTACAAGAGAAATACCCACAGTTCTACGAGTAAGCATAAGACGAATTTCGAGGACAAAATTTTTTTAAGGGGAGGAGGATGTAACGACCCGGTAAATCCTTTATTTAACTATTTTATATTATACAAGTTTTATATGATTATTTTGTGAGTTATTGTTTTCTAGAGATTATTCTTTCAAAATATTATTTTTATTTGCGAACAAATGAGTATATTACTACATAAATATTGATAAAATATTATAAATTCCAAATATTCTTAAAATTTCATGCATTTAATCTTTCTAAACTCCCAGAATTATTTAATATATTATTTTCACCTTTTACCTATTTTCCCAAGAATTTTTAGTAATTTTCGAAAAATATTGTCTTTAAGTTCTTAATTTGAAATATAATTTTTAAAATGCTTAATTATTATCAAAGAATTAAAATAATAATATAAATAAATATTTTAGATTTTATTTGACTTATAAAAATTAATTTTCGAATTTTTAGAATTTTATTTCTATTTTTGGGCGATTTTCGAAAAATTGGCAAAACAAGGGGTATTTTGGTCTTTTCACCTCTCCAACCCCAAATTTCGTTTTTCCTGAGAAATAAGCAATAAAATACTTAATAAATAAGAGTTTCATATTATATAGGTTTTTGTTTGATTTTAGTTGATTTTATTTTATATTTTATCAAAATATCTTTACTAATACATACTCTTGAACCTCATATACATAAAATAACTATATATTAGTGGTGATGTACATGGCTACATATACACACACACACATACCCACATACATATACATGGTATTTAGTAAAAATAGGTGTAGGCATATATAACCATGTATAATGTATGGAAGAGGTATTTAGTTGAATTTAATAATTGGATATTTGTATCTAATACTTAAAAAATAATTACACAAGACCATATACACCACAATCCTCATTTTTTCAGCCATTTCCAGCCCAAAACCGTGCACTCTCTCTTGCTCTTACACTCTCTTTCATTTTTTTCCTCAAACACTTCACTCTCCCCAAATCAATACACCACTTTGAAGGACTAAGGTAGTAACTCTTCTTCATACCTTAAGTAGAGGGTCTTTCTTCTTCTTCTTGAGGAGATTAGGCAAGCTTCTATACTCTTGTGCCCAAGCAATGTAAAGGAACAAGCTTGAATGGCCTAGAGTGAGAGCTTTTGCCAAACATGCCTCCAAGTTGAGGGTTTTAGTTATGTTGCCATCTTCATGCTACTTTATAGTTAATTTTATCATGTTTAACTCTTGTTGGGAGGAAGTTGAAGGATGGATAGAATTATGAGCATTATCTTGAAGATCTTATGTGACTAGTATGCTTATTTGGAGTTCTATGTGCTTACTATGCTTTCTTGGAAAACTATGTGATTATTGTGCCTTTTTACAATAATATGGCATTCTTATGATTTATTTGGATTATTATGTGAGTTCTATGCTTTATATGAGATAGTATGAGACCATGATTCTTTAAATGAGCTAGTAGGGGAATATCCTATGTTGCCTTGAAAGTAATTGTGAAGAAAGCTCCATATATCTATTTATTATACTTTATTGTATAGTTTTATGCCTACTTTGATGATTATAGAGATATACATATATATATATATATATATCTATGTGCGTATATATATTGATATAAATATTTAAAGTATGGTTATCTATTCATTTAGCTAATTCATATTATATTAGGTATATATCTATTTGTATATAGTTATGTACGTATAAGTATATGTCTACTTATTATAGACTAATTATATACTTAGTAATACTTAGTAAGACTACTTTAATCTACATATATATATATATGGTACGTATAAGTATATATATACTTATATTCATTTTATTAGTTTATATATATATGTAGATGATTTCAATCATCTTATATCTGTATCACACTTTATATAGTTTATATATTTTTCTATCATCTTTATATATATACTTATCTATATCACATTTTAAATATTTTATATATTTATATTAGTTATCTTTTAATCTTTATATTTATATATTTACTATGTTTACATATTTATATATTTATATTCATATTTTATTTATTTACATATTTTGCTACTATCTATATATATATTTTTACCATTTCTATGTAAGTATGCTTAATAAGCAAACATAAAGCTTTCATTTATACGTGTGGAGCTTACTTTGTTAAACTATGATGATGTGCATATGTGAACAAATTGCAATTGTGTGAATGGGCCCATATGTGCTGGAATGGTCTGGGGGGTGTTCCACAGGGGCATACTATTGAGTAGCCGGGAGAGTTCACCACCCTTTCATCTCCTAATCCCCCCTTAGGTAGACGGAGGGATCTACTCAAGAGAGAGGGTCGTAGAACAATACTAAGGCGTATGCCCGCGATACGACCATTGGAGGATAAGGCTGGCGGGAGAAATGTGTTAGTTGTTATTTCGGCCCGGGTAGTTATAAGGGTCACTGTTAGGTGACGAAAGGTAGAAAGTGTCAAATTATATGTGTGCTATGTGTAACTAATGTGCACTTGACACCCGAGCACCTTATGTGTATAAAGAAGTGTTTCTACTCAACGTATGTTGATTTCATGTTATATAATATTTTAGATGCTTCCGAAGATAGCTTTTATGATGGCGAGGAGGAGGAACCTTTTGAAGCATTTTACTAGGAAGAAGGATGTAGGATTTTCCGCTGCGTACCTGTTTTGGGTTTTTGCTTTTGCTATGTATCAATAGTAAACTAGCAAGTCGAGACTCTCTTTTGTTGATGTACCCTTGTGTAATGTACCTTATACGTTGTAATTAAAAATGTGTGCATGTATGTAGCCACTAATGATAGTATTAATCTAATAATAGCCATAAAACTAATAATAATAATAAAGGGATTTCGGGGTCGTCATATAATACCTTGTGTTTCATGTTCATTTTTCGCTTTCACAAAATGTACAAGTTAGGATTATTTATTGTCCTAGTTAAGCATCATATAAACTATATAATTCATGAAAATATATGTATACACACACACACACACACACACACACATATATATATATATATGCTCGGTTTTGTGTAATAAGATTTAGGAGATTTTTAGAAGATCTAAATTGCATTTTCTACCCCTAAATATTATTTTTCTTTCATAAATATGTAAAATAAGAAATAACTTATAAATTTTCAAGATTTTATTAAAGCTGGCCAGCTTTATGCTCTAAAAAAACCAAGAAATATTTTATACTTGGTATAGAATTACCCTCAAGTCTTCATCCTTCAAATAATGATGACAATGTACAAGTGTATGCACACTCGTATAATACCATCTAGATGGTATAATACATGGATGGCCAACATTCACTTAGACTTTTACTAAGCACATTAGACTTATTACAAGGCCTTTAGTTGGAAAGTAAGAAATCATTAGATTATGACGTAAATAATTTTATATTCTTGTGTCTCCTATTAGTCTCTATAAGTAATATTAGGCAAAGAAAACACAAAATCACTACCACACACACTAGGCTGCACAACCACACACACTCACACACTCTCTTACCTTCATTTTTGTCCAAGTAATCACAAATTTCAGCCTACTTTTATCCTTACACTTTGCACCCCCTTTAAACTACAAAGAAGAAACACTACTATAGAAGGTAGAAACCTTGCCTATGGCATAAGTAGGATTAGGTTTTTATGAAAGTATTAGCCTTATTTCTTCCCCATTAGACCCTAAGGGGTGATCACAAGTTGATTTCCATCTTGGGTCTTAGGGAACACAAGAGAATTTGGTCATATGCTTATAGTAATTTTATGTGCATCTTACCCTTGAGCTTCTTGAAACTATGCTGAAATTTTGCTTGCAATATGTTCAAATGATGCTTAAGTTATGTATTAAGATGTTTGATACTGTGCTAGTGCTTCAATTATGTGTTAGAAGCTGAAACTTTATGTTTGTGAAGGTCAATTTTTAGTTCAAAACTTGCCGGAAATACTATTCACAGTACTGAAAATTTTGTTACAAGGCTGAAAATTCTTCTTTTTCCCAACTGAAAAATCCAATTTTTTCAAACTCAAATGCTGTTTTATAGCCTGTAATTCCAGTGTATAATAGGCTGGAAAACAGTATTTTCAAAGCTGCAAAGTTCGGCTTCGAGGACTGGAAATTTTAGCAATCGCGCACTTAAGCATTTTTTGTTGCAGTCTGCAAATTTCGAGTCTCGTAAGCTGAAAACTCGAAATTTTGCCAACCAAAAGTTTATTTTACAACATTAGAAACATATTTGTGAAATCCCAGCAGGTTTTAGGCTAGAAATTCCATGCTTACATACTAAAAATTTCTGCTTGTCGTGAGTGTTCGCAGACTGCGAATTTTCAGTTCGTAAAGGTTGAAAAATATGTTCATTTATGCGAAATCAGTGTGAAAGAATACTGAAATTCTGTAAAAATATTTGTTATACATGAAGTTTATGTGTGTATGATGAGCCCCAATGTGATAGGGGTGGATGTGGTCGAGTTCGACCGGGCGGCATCGGGCTTGCCGATCTTAAATTAGTTCTCGACTCTCCATCGTTGCCTAATCCCTCCTTACCTAGACGAAGTGTCTATGTACTGAAGTGGGTCGTAGGAAAATTCAGTATATGCCTGAGATATGACCACCGGAGTGATTGGTTGGGAATTGGAGTGTTTAGTTGGAAAAATTGGCACGAAGTGATAACGTAGCCACCCATCGAGGTGGAGGAAATCAAACGTAAAATTATGTGATTTATGTTCATAAAGTTATGTGATATTGTGCACAAAATTCACACGATCACCTTATGTTATATGCAAAGTTTCTACTCAATGTGGTGTTGACGTGTTTCATGTAATGTTTTAGCCGATTTTGTGGCGAATGAAGTTCCTAGCGAAGAAGACATAGGAAGACTTTTACCCTAATGCTTTTGTGGAAAAATAGATATAATCATTTTCTTAATTTTTTTAGTAACTTCTCCAATCTATAATTGCCTCTAATTAATATACCCCTAAAGCTAATGTTTTTTTTTTTAGTGCGGGTTAATCCTTGATCATTTAAAAGTTTGTAGGTGGAGAAGTTTAGAAAGATTAAGAAAATGATTATATCTATTTTTACCCTAATGCTTTTCCAATCGATAGTTGTCATTCAAGTTTAATTTGTTTTTTCATTACTAATCTTAATTGATTTCATGATTCAATTACATAGGGTATGAAATGATCAACTAAACACCGTTATATTTATTTCTCAAGCAATAATTCTTGTTAATGCATGCTTGTTATTTAGAAATACTTTTAGTATGTAACATTTTATAAAATTAATTAATATCTTTATGATTTTTCTTTTTTTTTTGTTACCAGACTTCCCATTATTAATCAATATTATATTTTAACTATACAATTATGTATTAATCCGTACAAAAAAGAGAAGAAATTTAAACATTCAAAGGAGCCATCGATCCTGTTATAAATATTATAAATATAGATATAGATCAATCATTACAGGCTCAGTTATCAAATATTCAACTCATAATCGTTCAACCCTTTTTTTTTTTTCAGAAAAGTTTCATAATATTCAACTTTGAATACGCGACGGTTAGAAATAGCAATTGTGGATAATATATTTGACGTTAATTAGTGCTAAAAGTATAGCATACATAAATATGCTCCTTTCAACCCAATTTTATTATTAAATATGTATAAATTAGGACAAACGGGCACAGTCCCGTCAACACTAATGATAAATATATAATACAAATATAGAGTTTTATAGACTATTAAGTTTCAGCTCTATTAATTATTATGTATATCAACTAGCTATTGTGACGTTGATGCTATGAGAAATCAAACATGCAATATAGATATAGACTATTGATTTCAACTCTATTAATAATTGTGTATTAAGGAATCTAATACTAAAACTTAGTCTCAATCAGATTTCGTGCTTAATCAATTGCTTAACCCTTCATGGTCAGAATGAAGGTGCCCTTTTTAGGTGACCTTTCTGGCTTTGAATATCCAATGTATGTACCATTAATCGCAACTGTGTCGTGTGTAATGGTCACCATAAGTAGAAAAAAAAAAATTGAAAAGAAGAATGTGATACAAACACGTGCTCTACTAAAAAAGGATCTAATTTGACATATATAATATGGTAGTATCACATTTGTGTATTTATTATGACACATTATAAATATTGCCTTCATAAGTTAATCCTAAATTTTAACTATAATTTACTTATCATGACACTTTTATGAAGTGTCACGATAGGTATATAATTAAGACACTTTTGAAAAGTGTCAAATTATATAATTTTTTTTAGTAATGTTTGTTGGAAGATGGGAGAGATGAGGGAGGAGAAAGAATAGTAGTTGAAAATTACTAAAGGTATTTCTTTTTTTTTTTTTTGGATGAAAATTACTAAAGGTATTTAAGTAAGTTCACAATTAGACACACCAAAGAAAAGTTAAAGGGATCTCACACTTACTTAAATACTAGTGTACAACCCGTGTTATGCCCAATGTGAATTTTAAAAAATATAATTAATATCATCAATAACTAATGAGTGAGTACATATATTAAATTTGATTACTACAAAGTTATAAAAGATAGAAGTAAAGGAATCACAAATAATATATATATATATATATATTTATTGATCAGTAAAATAGATGAACATAAACCTCTTAGTATTTCAAATATATTTGTTATCAAATTTCACTTTAATATTTTGGTGTAGCCTATATATTCATACTTAATAAAGGTACAATATAACGTGTGTACTTCTATTATATGTGTATATATTTTTTCAAGTATATGAATGGATATTATATTAACTGTAATGGTTGTTTATATTGTTAATAAACCGTCCTTTTTATTAAAAAAATTTTAAAATTGCGTTTGCAAGCGAATTGGTTTGGTATAGGTTCTCGCGCACATTTGGAAGAACTAAAAACTGAAGATGCAACAATACATAAAAAAAGAAGCTTGGCATTGGGAAGTTCATAAAAACACGTTAGGTATGAGGAAAAATGAATAAGATAACAAAGCTAGGAGAATTAGGAAAAACAATTGGATTAGGATATTGTGCCTAAATGCAAATATTTAAATTTTCTCAAAAAAAAAAAATGCCATTTCCAAGAATGATAAAAGGAAAAAATATGAGAAATTTAATTAACTGACAAAATTATTTGATAAAAAGAATTATCAATATCATTCATTAAAAATAATTTATCAAATTTCACAATTTTATAGAAATTGTAAGAATTATAAACACATTGGCTTGTAATTATAATCATCCACAATGTGCATGCGAAAAGTTTATATGCAATGAACAATAAAGTGAAATAATAGAATTTAAAATGAAAGAATAAAGAACAATAAATAAATTAAAAAAAATTAGATATGGCGACAATTTAATATAAAAAAAATTAAAGACAAAGATACAACAATACACAATGAGAAGTCAGGTGTGAACTTTCATTTAGCGTTAAGCTTTATGAAAAGAAATGAGAAGGATTAAAGGATGAAAAAATATATTGCAGATGATATTGCATCTACGTTTAAAATATTTAATCTTTTGAAACATATAATTTGATTTGGTAATATGACATATTATACTTAAAAATATTTTTCAAGTTTAAGTTAAATAAGTCTTGATCCCCATATTATGTATGAATTTGATAAGTAGATTATTAATATTATTGTAAATTACAAAAAACTTAAAACAAAAATTTGGCGGTTTGAATTAAAACGCTGAAAAGATATCAAAAGTATAATCAAGGTAATAAGAAAAATCAAATATTAATCTAGAACATTTAAGTTTGTCTAATTGCCTGCCTCAAATATATAAACATCCCAGAAAGTATATAATATTATTTAATTTTGTCATGTAAAAGAATTTGAAGATTATTTGCAAAAAGCTAAATAATATTAAAAAAACTTATGAATAAATTGTGGACCTTACTAGAAATAAAAAATAATATATTTTGCAAAGCAAACTGAATGATACTGAATATATACTAAGTTGACTAATTAAAAATTTGTAGAATTTAATCAACCTTATTTGAACTTTCTCTGAAACAATTGTAAATTTAATAAACTGAAAGAAAATGTTATAGTAAAAAGAAAAAAAATATTTTGTAAATTTAATAAACTTTTGCAATAGTTTTCAAGTTTTTGATACTTTGCGTTAAATGAAGATTATTTCTGTATTCAAAATTTTACATAAAAAAAATTGGCAAATTAATCTAATCTTCATATTGTAAAGCATAAATTATAGAATTTCAAGCAAATTTTAACTTAATAAAATAAAGCACCGATTTATTCAAATGGTATAACGCAAAAATTAATAAGCTATCAAATATTAATACAATCAAGTATAAGAAATTTCTTAAGGATCAAGAAAGATAGAAAAAATATATATTAATGAAATTATAGATGAACTTTTTTCAAAAACAAAAATGCAAATCATAGATATCCATATACGTGATCCCAAATATGTAAACAAAACATAGGATCTAAGTAGTTGGTCCGTTGGAATCGTAAATGATAACGAATTTGAAAATAAATTACAAATATATAAACATCAAAACATTAAATGATTGCCTTCTGAAATAATACATAAATAACCACATATTGGAATAGATTTTAGAATAAAAATGGATTACAATGGAACGAATAACGTACGATTATATATGTCTCTCTCTCTATATATATATATATTTAAAAATTTGGAGACACACAATATATATATATATATATATATATATTGTATTGAGATGCTTGAAGCTCAGTATGATACTTTTTAAAAAAAAATAAAAAATCGCCCTATGTCCGCCTTGGGGTTTTCGCAGGACCATCCCCTCCTTCCCCCATTCAATCAATAATATCTTTTTAGATATAGGAGCATTACATATAAAGTTCTATGCTACACAACATTATATCTTACTGTGAAAGCTAGATAAGATTGCAATATCTTTTCTCTAGTCCTAATGTATGGAATCCCCACTTTCTCTAGCCGTGTGATGCCACTTAGTCCCATTGGAAAATCATCCGCTGTCAAGAGTCACGTGTCTTTCTCATTCCAAGTGACATTCGCTAGGAAGTCAGCTGCTTTATTTGCCTCGCAGAAAATATGAGTCAGTCCTGTTACCATTTTTGGTTATGACAATTATTGACTAACAAGATTGCAGGATCAACGCATACAAGGCAGAAGTCGTTGACAGTAAACAAGGAAAGAAGCCGTTAAACAAGATATCGGTATCAAAGGAAAGAAGACGCTAGTTCCAAGACTAAAAGGAAAGAAGACCAATAGAGAAAGTAGCCGTTGGAACTTTCCCTAGAACCGACTGATGAAACACTATATAATGGACGCTATTACCAACAAACAAATCATCAAGTGCTGATCAGTGTGCGTATCGAGCATAATGTGTGTTCAAGTACTAAGCATTTCTCTGCTTATCAGGGTGATTAGGAGAGTGTCTTAGTTTATTGTGTTCATTCAAGTCTTAGTTGTAAGGTTGTTAATGTGTGTAAAAACAACCTATATACTACACCATCACTGGTACTTGCAGAGCTTAGTGTTTAGTTCTTTTCTATTGTAATCTGGAACTTGTGATTAGTTTGTGTAACGCTCCGAAACCTCCAGCTAATTATGAAAACATCTATTTATAACCATCTCACAAAACATGCTATTTTATAACGTAATGAAACCAAACACACGTACTAATATTCCAAAAGATGAGGTTACAAATGTCGTTTATTACATATACACAACATATAGAGAACTTAACTACCAAATCTCTAGCACAACACATACATAACTAACTAAAAGCCTCGAAGCGCCCTCCTAAGTCTTCCTCGTTCCTATCTTCCTGTGTCTCAAATCCGGCTAAAACATAATAGAAAGCAACGTCAACATATACACATGTTGAGTAGAAATTCACATAGGACATGAGGTGTTCGTGTTAAATTGCATAATATCATAAAAGCACATAAAATTTCAATTCTTGATCAAATCACCTAAATTTCAGCTCTAAGAGAGCATCACAATCCAATCATATTGTTACCGTTGTTTTCCACCTCGAAGGGCGGCTACCTTATCTCGCCGTGCCGTAAACCAATTTCCAACCGAAACTCCCACCCATCCTAAACACACCGGTGGTCATATCTTGAGTATATGCCGAAAACCTACGACCCACAACCAATACATGAAACACTCCGTTCATGCAAGATGGGAATAAGCATGGATGGCGAGAACTGGTTTAAGACCGGCAAGCCCATTGCCGCCCGGCCGAACTCTAGCCCCATCCATACCAAACACATATAGGGCCCTTACACACATAATTCCAACACATAAAAATCACAATTTCATCACAATATACACTGATTTAGCTTAAATTCAGCACAAAGTACCCAAATTTCCAGTTTTTTGCGAAATCGACATTTACAACATTGAACTGAAATTTTTTAACTTTCCACTACTAAAATTCCAACTTAAAACCTACTGGACATCCACACATATATTCCCAAGGTTGTGAAACAGACTTTTGGAGTATAAATTTCCAGATTTTCAGTTCACGAAACCTGAAACTTTCAGACTGCGACGCGAAACGATTTAGCACGCAACTTCTGAAATTTCCGGCTTTCGCAATCCAAACCTCCAGCTTTTTAAAACCTGTTTCTACAGCTTATTCTACACTGAATTTAAAGTATATAAACCAGATTTTTGGTTTGAAATTTTCGTATTTTTCAGTCGTACAAAAATCAAACTTTTCAGCTTTGAAAACAAGAGTTTCTGCATGAACAGTAATTCCAGCATATGCACAACTTGAATTTTCAGCTTTCATAACTTAAAATTTTAGCTTCTAGCACATAAACAAAACTCTAACAAGGTATAAAACATGATAATCTAGAGTTCAAGCATCACTTAAGCATATTTACAATAATTTTCAGCATGCATATTCAAGGATTTTAACCTAACATGCTCATAGAAACATCATATGCACACTATGTACGTATAGAACCAACACATCTTAAAATCCCTTAAACCCAAGATGGAAACCAACTTGTGGTGACCTCCTAGGTCTTATAGGGAAGATAACATGCTAAGAAATTAAGAAAAACTTAACCCTTACTCATGCCATAGGCAAATTTCTACCTTTTTGTAGTTTAAGGGTTGAATGGAAGTACAAGGTTGAAAGTGGTTGAAATTTGTGATGAAATTGAAAAGAGATGAAGGCAAGAGAGTATAAGAGGAAGAGTGCACGTTTTTTAGGTTGTATGTGGTGATTTTTATAGAGTGTGGGTGTGGTTTTTGGTATTTTCCAAGTAATATTTCATACAAGACATAACATTAAAATAGCATTAAGTCATTTTCTAATTATTACCCTAACTAGCCAAGTATTTAATCTAAGTAGCTTAAGTGTTAGTCTAGGCTAATTTGGACCATACATGTATAACTACATCTAGAAGGGATTATACAAGTGTATGTACACTTGTTCATAATCATCATTACTTGAAGAAAGATTTTACAAGTGTATGTACACTTGTTCATAATCATCATTACTTGAAGGATGAAGACTTGAGAATGATTTTCTACCAAGTATAAAACATTTTTATGTTTCTTACACCTTAAAAACGTCCACCCTTAGTGAAAAGCTGAAAATTTATAAGTTGTTTTCTTATTTTACATATTTATGGAAGAAAATATCATTTAGGGGTAGAAAATATAATTTTAGGCTTTCTTTAGGGTTTTGTCACAAATTTTCTAAATCTTATTACTCAAAACCAAACATATATATATATATATATATATATATATCTGTGTGTGTACATATATTTTCATGAATTATATAGTTTATATGATGCTTCACTAGGACAAGAAATAACCCTAACTTGTACAGTGGCGAAAACGAACATGAAACACAAGGTATTAACATTATGAAAACATATTACTATAAATATAACCTAAACACATAAAAAAAATATATCTATTCATAATGGGAGTGAGAATACGGGTCCTTACAGTTTTAGTCTTGTTCTTTTCACTTCCTGGAATTCATAGTTAATTCTAGTATTAATAAAAAAAAAAGCCTTTTTTCCTTTGGTATTCTCATCTAACAATTGGTACCTGAGTAGGTTCTCAATTATAAAGGTCTAACCAACCTGAGAAAAGATCCTAACGGCCATATCTAGCATTTTTCAAATGTATGTAGAAGGATAATCTCATGCACAACATCCGTTGTTTGATAGAACTAACTATTCCACATGGAAAAATCATATGGACGAATTCCTCATTTCAATCAACTACAAATTGTGGAGAATTGTAAGCCAAGGGCCGATTATTTCAACAAAAATCGAGGGAAGCAAAAAGGAAGCCAAAGATGAAGAAGAATTGACTAATAATGACATGAAACTTCTTTCCATGATGCCAAGGCCAAATACATATTACCATGCACACTTGTAAAAGAAGAATACAATTGAGTTAGCACGTGCGCCACTACCCAAGATATGTGGGTAATGCAACAAATAACCTATGGAGGTACGTCACAAGTAAGACAAGAAAGAATAGCACCACTAACACACCAATATAAAATGTTTCAGATGCAGGAAGATGAGTCAATTAGTCAAATGTATGCAAGATTTATAGAAGTCATAAATCAATTATTCTCTCTTGAAAAAAGAATTCCTAAGGAAGATCAAGTACGGAAGATACTTAGGTTGCTACCAAAGGAATGGAGTCCCAAAGTAACGACGATTCATGAAGCAAAGGACCTTACCACTATGACTATGGGACAATTGATTGGGTCATTGACTTCTCATGAGTTAATGGTCATATCTAAAGTGGAGAACACCAACAAAGAGAAGTTCATAGCCTTCAGTGTGGATCAAGAAGTTCAAAACATTGAACATGCATCAGAAGATCAGATTGATGTAGAGTTTGTGCTTATCTCTAAGAGACTTCAATTGATAACTAATGCTAAGAAAAATTTTCAAAAGGAAAATCGAAGGAACAACAATGGTGATGTTCAGATTAATGATCCTATCACATGTCACGAATGTGGAGATATTGGTCACATAAAACCTAACATCCCTCAACTCAAAAAAGGTTCCAAAATCGAAAAGAAGATGAGGCCATTAACTATGACTTGGGATAACTCAAAACCTGAGCAGTTCGACAATGAGGAGGACTGCGTTGCC
This sequence comes from Petrea volubilis, assembly GCA_026212405.1. Lineage (NCBI taxonomy): Eukaryota > Viridiplantae > Streptophyta > Magnoliopsida > Lamiales > Verbenaceae > Petrea > Petrea volubilis. The sequence goes on along the minus strand of CM047872.1, from coordinate 14,509,840 downwards.
TTTTTGACAAATCATCAGGTAAATCTTCCATTTCCTCTTAATATTTTGAGTACCCTAATGATATTGATATGTATGAATTATTCATGTGCTAATAAGTAGAAATAAAACTCTAGCAAGAAACATTATGTGTATTCTAAAGGAAAAACAAGATATGGAAAGAAAATACCTAGAAACACTAGCCTTGGTAAAAGAAGAAAAGAATATTCTTGAGAAATAAAATGAGATGTTATCAGAAGAAAATTCCAAACTTGTAACAAACCTACATAATCTAGAAAAATTGAATTATTTTAGGAAAAGAGAAAATGCTCCATATTGGAGAAACAAAAAATGTTACAACTGTAGCAGATATGGTCACATCTCTTATGGTTGTTATTCAAAAACAAGACTCTATAATGGTACAAATATGGTTTGGATTCCGAAGTCAGTTCTTACTAATCCTGAAGGACCCACAAATTATAGGGTACCTAGGACAAACTAATTTTTGCAGGTAAAATCCATGGGACACTCTGGAACAAACAATAAATTCCCCTAACACATAACAAGATTTGAAGCTGGAATAAATGCATTCCTCATTATGACCAAGAATCTTTTCAAATAATGAAGGGGAAGTACAATGCACAAGATAGGGGGATTTGACTTGTAGCATAAAAGTTCATACCTTAATTGGTAAGACAAGCATCTCGAACAAACTAAGGCACGAGATAGGGGGAGTAAAGTTGTCATCAAAAAAGGGAGATTGTTACCATTTTTTATTATGACAATTATTGACTAACAAGATCATAGGATCAACGCATACAAGGAAGGAGTCATTGACAGTAAACAAGGAAAGAAGCTGTTAAACAAGATCTCGGTGTCAAAGGAAAGAAAATGTTAGTTCCAAGACTAAAAGGAAAGAAGACCAAGAGAGAAAGTAGCCATTGGAACTTTCCCTAGAACCGGCTGATGAAACACTATATAATAGACGTTATTACCAGTAGACAAATCATCAAGTGTTGATCAGTGTGTGTATTGAGCATAGTGTGTGTTCAAGTACTAAGCATTTCTCTACTTATCAGTGTGATTAGGAGAGTGTCTTAGTTTATTATGTTCATTCAACTCTTAGTAGTAAGGTTGTTAATGTGTGTAAAAACAACCTATATACTACACCATCACTGGTAGTTCTAGAGCTTAGTATTTAGTTCTTTTCTACTGTAATCTGGAACTTTTCACTTCCCGAAATTCCTGGTTAATTCCAGTATTAATAAAAAATCTTTTCTCGTTTGGTATTCCAATTTAACAATGCGCACTTCCAGCTAACGAAGGAGGCTCCTTATCTTGCATATGAGCCACTGTAGGTACCAGCGTCTAGTCCCACTCGAGGTCAAAAAAAGGGAGTACAGCTTGAGCGTCCATCTGTAGCTAGACCTTTGGGAAGCAGAAACTGCTTGCATATCTCAACGCCCCAAAGATGGCAAACAATTCTGTAAAGGTGTTTGTTGTCGCTCCCAAATACGAGTATAAAGCAAACACCCTACCTCTATTATCACGTGCTAAGCCTCCGACACCTGCCACTGCTCCTACTCGGGAAGCCCCGTCGGTGTTAATTTTGAGCCATCCCACCTCTAGCTTAATCCAATAAACAACCCTCACCATCTTGATGTGTCTTATCCTTAGCTGTATTCCGAAGAATGCAGCCACTTCTTCATCCTCTTACCATTGTTGCCCCCGAGTACTTCAGTCACTATTCGATGTCTGTACATGCCTCTATAGACATTGAAATGTTATGCCAAATTTAATGCCTAAATTAAATGAAATATTTAATTGGTGATTAAATTGAATATTTTCGTGTTTGGCAATAAAAATAATATCTTGCAAATAAATAGGCTAAATATTATTATTTTGGCAATAAATATAATATCTTGCAAATAAATAAGCTAGATATTATTTTGGCAATGAAAAATATTATCTTTGAAATAAAGAAAAGCTAGATATTATTATTTTGGCAATTCAAATCACATGTTTTCATTAAGAAAATGAATTACTAGCAAATACAGGCCAACCAATCGAATTGTGCCGCCTCATCAAGTAAACATGGCAAGAGACTCTTCTCTAAACCTATAAATAGGGGCCTTATCTACAAGCCAAAGGCAGATCTAAGCACGAGAAGTCTTCAAAGCAAGAGAAGCAAAGGAAATCCGATAATTCTCTCAAGAAGATTCGAAGTGATTAAGTTGAAGTTCTGGATGATCAATTTGACCCACAATCAAGGTGCAAAACCGGCAAATCAACATTTCCCAAGTCAAATACACAACGATCAAGGCAAAGTTCTCAGTGTTCTTCACAAAGATCAACTGAATCAAGGCATTCGATCTGCAGATAAGGTGCTAAGCCAGGAAATCGACATTCTTTACAAATATGCATCAAGTCACGTCAATGGTGTTCATGACGTTCTTTCCAAATATACGTCAAGTCAAGTCAATAGTGTTTAGAGGTGTTCTTTCCAAATATATGTTAAGTCAACGGTGTTTAGAGGTGTTCTTTCTAAATTATACGTCAAGTCAAGTTAATGGTGTTCGTGGCATTCTCTCAAAATATACGTCAAGTCAATGGTGTTCATGGCATCTTTCCAAATATACATCAAGTCAAGTCAAAGGTGTTTTTGGCATTCATCAAAAATCTCGGTGTTTGATTTATAATAAAGTTGTGAAGCCTATGAATCGCATTATTGAATATCTAATCAAGTTTTAAGAAGTTCAAACTATCAAATCCACTTCGAAATAGTTTGAATTTTCAAATTCCCAGATTCGTGAAGGAAGAATCAGAGGATCACTTAGAGATTGTACCCACATTATTTTATTTATTTATTTAATTTGTATTATTTTTTCTATCTTCTAATTCAATAGACATGCGAATTTGTATTAAAGCCTCCAAACCTTATATATTATTGAGCTAACTACTGGACTCCTCTCCTCAAATCTGGCACAATTCCAAGCTTCCCACAAATACCAAATTATTAACAAAGCCATAGCCAAGCCGACAAGCTTCTCGTTGCAAGTGGGAGCTGAGTTTTGCCAGAAAGGGATCATATTCTCTACATGGTTCATTTCTGGCAAATCAAGTTTGAAAAGATGAGCGAAGAAACCCCAGACCTTATTAGCAATCGTATTGGAAAGAAATATGTGCTCCTTGAGTCTCTTGTGCCCAACAACAGTGGTATCGAGAGGCTAATGAGAATCCCTTTCATTGTATACAATTATCTAGCAGCAGCAGCCCCATTAAAATCCTCCAAATGAAGATTGAGATATTTGATAAGTTAGCTGGAGACCAAATCTATCCATATAATGGCTATTTTTTCCCCCTAATTAGGGCCCATGCCGATCGTGGAGTGAAGTGTCCCATCTCATTCCTTTTCCAAATTAACCTGTCTCCTTCACAGTCACTCCATGCCATATTCATAACTTTCGCAGCTAACAACTCCGATAGTGTCTTGCTTAATTTTTCTAGGTTTCAACCATTACCCGACCTAAATAGGGTATGATGTTCTCAGCTCCAAGGATTTCAAAATGCCATCCTGAAGCCATTGGTCGAACCAAAAATAGACGGCCCCATTCCCTAGCCACCAACCCAACCCTAGTTTGACCTTGCATCATATCTAGCACATACACTTCCAAATCATAGAATCTTTTGGCGAAGGAGTAATGAAACTCATATAGCTTCGCACTCCAAGCCTTCTCTCATCTACTGGTCCACATATATTATTCCAAGCACACTTGTGTAACTAGTTCCGCCCTCAGTACAAACCCAAGAAGAAGCAGTTAATTAACTTTGATAATCTAGTTACCACTGCCTTAGTGGTTTAATCACCTCCAGTAAGTATAGAAGAATGGATTTAAGGATACTTTTGATCAATAGCAACCAACCCTTAAAAGAAAGTAACATGTTTTCCCAAGACATGATTCTCCTCCCGATATTCTTGATCAAGGTCGCAAAGAGGATGTTTCTCTTTTTGTTGAAATATAACAAAACTCCTAAGTAAGCAATAGGAAGATCCATTTGCACTTGACCCCCTTAATCATCTTTATCTTCCACACATAGCTCCTTCAACAGTGTTTGGAAATTACAGAAGAGCTCTTGTTAGCGTTGATATTATGCCTGGAGATGTATTCAGACTCCTGGAGAAACCGAACAAGCCTTCTAAATCCATCCACTCCTGCCTTCAAGAATATGATAATATCGTCCACGTATGCCAAGTGTGATAGGCAGACTTTAGGATTTTTGATGTATCTTCTCAAAGGATACTTTTCCATCAGTCCATCCAACCCACTAGACAACCGCTCAACAGCCAAGATGAAGAGTGCTGATGACAATGGTTTGCCTCGCCTCAATCCTCTTGTTGCCAGAAAGAAAACCACAGTGGACCAATTAACCAACAATAAGAACCAACATTGCTCCACACAATTTCTGATTAGCCCAACCCACTAATCAGAAAAACCAAGTCCTCTTAGCATTTGCCTAAGAAAGGGCCAACGTACCCGATCATAAGTTTTCTCCATGTTGAGTTTCACGATCAACCTACGCCCTCTCGTCTTTTGATTTAATATTTGAACAAGTTCTTAAGCTAGCAGTGTGTTATCTGAGCTTAGTTAATTTGCCACAAAACGCGTTTGAGCCAAAGAGATGAAATGAGGAAAGTGTTCGGCTAAGCACACATATAATAGCTTCGCGAAGATGTTATTGGAGACATTGCGCATGTTGATCGGGCGAAACTTCGCCCATGTGGAAGCTTCTTCCTTCTTTGGGATGAGCAACGGTGTGGCATTAGTGAATGCCCAGGGCATAGGGATCCCCCGAAAGAATTCCAAAACAATGTTGTAAACATCATCCTTTATAATGTTATAGCAAGCCTGATAGAAATGAGCTGAGAAATCACCCGTTCTTATTGCAGAGTTTGGACTAATGCTGAAAAATGATGTATGAACCTCCTCTATCTTGGGCTAGCGACAAATCCCGTTTCAGTCTTCCTCGGCAATCAGATGGGGAATATGCTAAAAATCCCCTACATTCATGTTAATCTCCTCCGCCGTGAGCAAATTTTGGAAGAAAAGCACCGTTGACTCCTTAATATCCAATTGCTTCTCAAGTCTTCCGACTGCTTCTCAAGTCTTGCGCCTCCGTCTTCAGTTTAATGTATCTTGTCTTGGTGCTTTTTTTTTTTTTTTTCTGTTAACGACCTTGTGGAAATATTTCGTGTTACGCTCCCCTTCCGTAAGCCATCTTACAGCTAATTTTTGGTGCCACAAATATTCTTCCATGGCTAGTGCTCTGTTGAGCTCCTCAATTGCTTTATTCATACAAATACTCCTCCATTTGTTCTCGATTGAACAACTGTTCCATTTCCTTTGCATGGATCTCTTCCTCCTTGACTTTGTCCACAATATTTCCAAACACCCCCTTGTTCTATTCATTGAGGCAAGCCCTGAGCCTATATAATTTATTGTGCAGTCATGTCATACCCCCGCCATTTACCAGCTATTTGCTCTCATTAACCACATCATGGAATGTTTGATGTCTTGTTCACATCTTTTGAAATTTGAAGGCCGCTAGTCCTCTCTCTTTTGGTTCGGTAGGTTTGGCAAGTAGAGGAGTGTGATCGGACTGATGTCTAATGAGATGAATGAGCTTGAAGTCTAAGTATAGCTCCATCTAGCTATTAGAAACCAAGATTCTATAAAGCCTCTCCTACAACTTCTTATTCGTCCATATGTATTGCTCTCCGATGAAGCTGGGATCAATTAACTCGTAACTTTCGATACAAGAGTCAAAATCTTCAATGTTGCTCAACCATGGAATAGCTCCCCCCAGTCATTCTTCCAAGCTATAAACTACATTAAAATCTCCTCTTATGATCCATGGGCTCATTGTTGCTAAAACTTGCATGATACTCCCCAACTTTCTATGGTTGCTACGTCAGTATCTTGTGTATACCAAGCTATAGAGTAGTTATTTCTCCACCAATGCCAAAGTTATATGGAGGTGCAGGATTTGTGTGTCATCAAGTAAGGTTTGTGCTTGGATCTCATGGTGCGCATCTTGCCAATACTATCCTATGCAATTAGACATAGATAGGATGATGTGCCTAAGAAGGGGGGGGGGAGGGTTGAATTAGACCCTAAAACCTTTTTAAAGATTTTTGTAAAATGCAGGGGAAAGTTTAAGGTTTTAAATATCAATGCTTTGCTTAAAAGATATTTACTATCTGGAAGTAACAACGATAATACCAGAGCAAGTAATGATATAAAATATGTAAAGCAATAAACGACGCAGAGATTTGTCCTGCTTCACCCGATTGGGCTACATCCAGTTCCTAACTTTTCACTTAGGGTAACCTGTTAACAACAAACGGTATTAGTAAAGTTACAATATAAGTTCCAGTGTAACATGTAACTATCAATCGAGAGTTACAAACTCTCGATAAAGAGAGAAACAATAAACAATTTAACCGGCCCTTGAAGTGAGATAGTGTGGTTGGTTCTGGCGGTTAGCTCGTAGTTGAACACTTCTGCCAGGACCTCTATGTAGCATGCTTAAACGTCCACTAAATATCTTGTTGGAACTACCAATACAATAGCAACTCCACGACCCAGCAACACTTCACAACTCAACTCACTCTCAAGGAATTCTTGTGCTTGGAATCTCACTATTCACCTCGAAAGTCCCTCGAGAAAAGAAAACACAAGCAAACAAGAATTTTGTGATGGTAAGAATCTTGATATTTAACTCAATACTCTCGTTTTAATTATAAGACTCTCACACACTCACTTTGCTCAAAGGGATGAGGGTTCCCCTTTAAATAATGATAGTTCTAATGGCTATATTGATGAGAAAAAGGAAGCAGCCGTTTGTGGCCTTGATTCTAGCCTAACAAATCCAGTTCAAACGACTGTATTGATGATAAAAATGGAAGGAGCCGTTATGATCTTAAATCCAGCAAAATAAATAAAGTTCCAGATTGTAATTAAGACAAGTTTCAGATGTGATTAATATATTCAAATCATTCCAAGTTAAACTTACCAAAATGATAAAGATATGATCTTAATTTCAGCAGAATGAATAAAGTTCCAGATTGTAAGTAAGGCAAATTCCAAACGTGATTAATGCATTCAAATCATTCAAAGTCAAACTTACTAAAATAATAAAGATGTGGAGTATAATAATATGAAAGGCAATCGGTCAATTTCCATCTAAATCTTTCATCAAGATTTAGAACATGTGGTAATTGATACTAAGGAAAGATATTAGTTAAATCTTATTCTTTCCAAACAAACATGTGATGATATAAAGGAAGGAAATAATGTTTGTTAGGAAATCATTTGAATTTGAAAATCAAGAGTACATCAAATATGTTTCGGTATTAAGGAAAGATATTAATAAATCAAATCTTATTCTTTCCAAATAAGTAATAATATAAAAGAAGAAAATAATATTTTGTTAGGAAATAATTTGAATCCGAAAATCAAGAATACATCAAATATCTTGGAAATATCAAAACATACCTTAGTTGTCCCAAAGAGGTCAACATGGACCACTAATGATCATGTTGAGTACCTATCTTGTGATGGATACCCAATAGTTCTTTATAGCAAAGCAGAGATGGGATAGAAACATAATGCTTTGAACATATATATGTAAGCACAACAAGGGTACAGAAACAAATATAATCAACTTTCTAGTACAAGTAGCAAAATCGTGATCGTTCCAACAACTGTTCTGGCAAACAAAGCCAAAGAACTACATGGTAATGACTGGGAGTGCACTAATCACCATATTGGGATCATCTCTCAAGTTTGTTGGCCTAAGTTTGAGGTAGTTAACAGGAAGAAAATAGGATGATTAGTCCAAATGACTTAGTGAGGCTGGACATAGATATGTATAGATTGAAATAGAAATAAAACCCATAAAATGATTAAAATAATAAAGCATGATGAGGTGCGTCGTAGTGTGAGGCATGTATTTTAGTAATAACTTATGGACTGAACAATACAGATAGACAACGAGCCATGAACAGAATCTCCAACCTTATAAATACCCAAAATAGATAAATTATGATAGAACCCCTTATGCCCCCCATGTCAAGGAGCGACCTTGACTACGGTAAACGATAGGCATACCACAAGCCTGTGCAATACACTGATCCAACCCTACTACAGTCAACCTCTAGATATACGTAGGAATCGGATCCCACAAAATGATATCATATAAGAAGGTTCCAACCACAGTCCGTTCTACTTGACAAATGCCTCTTATACATATTAGGCCCAAACAGAATTTCTCTCAAGGGCATCCTCATCGAGATAATCATGATAGAATTGACATGGCTCACAATTTTCAATAAAGCGATAGCTTGTTTCCAAAACTAGGGATGCATAAAACAAAATAAATATAAAATATCCCCAAGGTGTCAATAAATCATATTAGAACAGATGTAGCTGATATTTTAGAAATACAATATTTTTTGAATATAATTTGACTTAAAATTCGAAGAAATATTTTGTTGAAACATAGAGAGTAAATTATAAATATAGAAAATCAAATAACATAAATCAGGCAAAGTAGGCCATACGAAGATATCTACTACTTATAGTTCAATGCCTCAGCAAGAAAGGTAAAAGGCACTCACCTTAGTGGTTTATGTTTCACCAAGATTAAGGATGGCATTGGCTACATTAACCTGGCAACCTCTATATGCGCATTAGTGGCTAAGATTAGAAAAATAGACTGCAAGTAATCATGATTAGTAGTCATTCTTGACTGTATAACCAACTTGGATTTATGACAACCCCAAAAACCCTTATTTATTATTATTATTATATTATTATTATATTATTATTATTAGTATTATTGTTATTAGCATTAGTGGTTGCATACATGCAGACATGCATACATTATTAATTACAAAACGTATAAGGTTCTTTACAAACATAAGGGTACATCCAAAAAAAAGAGAGTATCGACTTGCTAGTTCTACTATCTCTACAAAGCAAAAAGCAACAAAAAACCACAAAATACAGGTACGCAGCGGAAATCCTACATCTTTCTTCCTAGTAAAATGCTTCAAAAGTTCCCTCCTCTTCATCATCATAAAAGCTAGCTTCGGAAGCATCTAAAGCATTATATAACACGAAATCAACATACGTTGAGTAGAAACATTTCTTTATGCACATAAGGTGCTCGGGTGTTAAGTGCACATTAGTTACACATAGCACACATATAGTTTCACACTTTCTACCTTTTGTCACCTAACAATGACCCTTATAACTACCCGGGCCGAAATAACAACCAGCACATTTCTCCCGCCAGCCTTATCCTCCAATGGTCGTATCCCGGGCATACGCCTAGTATTGTCCTACGACCCTCTCTCTTGAGTAGATCCCTCCGTCTACCCAAGGGGGGATTAGGAGATGGAAGGGGTGTGAACTCTCCCGGCTACTCAATAGTATGTCCCGGTGGAACACCCCCAGACCATTCCAGCAGATATGGGCCCATTCACAGAATTACAATTTGTTCACACATGCACATAATCTTTGGAAGTTTATATTATAGTTTAGTAAAGTAAGCTCCACACTTATAAATGAAAGCTTTATATTTGCTTATTAAGCATATTTACTTAGAAATGTTAAATATGTAAATAGCTAGGCAAAAATATGTAAATAGACAAAATATAAATATAAATATATAAATATAACTAGTATGATTATATAAATATAAAGATTAAAATATAACTAGTATAAATATATAAATATATAGATTAAAATATAACTAGTATAAATATAAAATATATAGATAGACAAAATATAAGATATATAAATATATGAATACTACATATATACCTATACGTACATATAACATAAAAATATATATATAACTACATATATACATAAAAATATATATATAACTACATATATACATAAAAATATATATATATAACTACATATATACATATCCGTATAGCATATATATATATATATATAGATCTATTATAATTAGGATTAAGTAGATAGGTTAACCTATAATGAATCCCTAAATATATTATATATTTATGTATATCTACGTACAACTTAACATATAACTTAGATATAAAAATAATCATAAGTTTAAAATCCTTTATGTATATAAAATAAGCATATCTTTATAACAAAATAAGCATAAATCCATAGTATTTAAAGTGCTAAAATAGGCATAAATCTATAGTATAAAGTATAATAAAAGTTCTATTTATCAAATAATAAATATGTGGAGCTTTCTTTATCAAGACTTTCAAGAACAACATAGGATATTCCCTTAATAGCTCAAATAAAGTATCATGGTTTCATACTACTTCATATAAAGCATAAAACTCAAATAATAGCTCAAATAAAGCATAAAAATTCCATATTATTGCAAAAAGGGCACAATAATCATATAGTTTTTCCAAGAAAGCATAGTAAGCACATAATACTCCAAATAATCATATTAATCACATAATATCTTCAAGATCATGCTCACAAGTCTATCCATCCTTCAAATTCCTCCCAACAAGAGTTATAATATGAAAAATTAACCATAAAGCTTTAAAGTAACATGAAGATGGCAAAATAACTAAAATCCTCAACTTGGAGGCATGTTTGGCAAAAGCTCTCACTCTAGGCCATTCAAGCTTGATCTTTTAAATTGCTTGGGCACAAGAGTATGGAAGCTTGCCTATTCTTCACAAGAAAGAAGAAGAAAACCTCTACTTAAGGCATAAAGAATGTTCCTACCTTGTGTTCTTCCAAGTAGTGTATTGTTTTGAGAGAAAATGATAGTGTTTTGAGAGAAAATGAGAGAGTGTATGTGTGTGAGCAAGGGGGCACGGTTTTGGGGCTGCAAGGGGCTAAAAAATGAAGATTGTGGGTGTGTAAGGTTTTGTGTATTGATCTTCCAAGTATTACAGGCAAAAATCTATATATTATAATCATCAAATTACATCCTCCATACATTTATACATGGTTGTATATACATACACCTCACTTTACTAACCACCACTAATATATATTTATTTATGTATATGAGGCTAGGTTTCAAGAGTGTATTAGTATAGATATTTTGATAAAATATAGAATAAAATCAACTAAAATCAAACAAACACATATAAAATCTGAAAACTCTTATTTATTAAGTATTATTATTGTTTATTTCTCAGCAAAACTGAAATTTGGGGTTGGAAAAGTGAAAAGACCAAAATACCCCTTGTTTTGCCCTTTTTTCGAAAATGGCCCAAAAATAGAAATAAAATTCTAAAATTCGAAAATTAATTTTTATATGTCAAATAAAATCTAAAATATTTATTTATATTATTATTTTCATTTTTTGATAATAATTAAGCATTTTAAAAATTAGATTTCAAATTAAGAACTTAAAGACAATGTTTTTCGAAAACTACTAAAAATTCTTGGAAAACTAAGTAAAAGTTGAAAATAATCTATTAAATAATTTCTGGGAGTTTAGAAGGATTAAATGCATTAAATTTTAAGAATATTTGGAATTTATAATATTTTCTAAAAATTTGGGTAGTAAATGCTCATTTGTTCACAAATAAAAATCATATTTTTGAAGAATAATTTCTATAAAACAATAATTCACAAAATAGTTCTATATTAAAAAAATGATTCATAAAAATAATGGACACCCAATGTATAATATAAAATATTTAAATAAAGGATTTTACCGGGTCGTTACAGGATTTGTTAAGGAAGTATGGAGTCTATCATCGAGTTGCCAGCCCTTATCATCCACAAACCAGTGGTCAAGTAGAGATCTCTAATCATGAGATTAAACAAATCCTAGAAAAAATAGTGGAAACCCCACGTAAGGATTGGGCCACAAAGCTGGATGATGCGCTTTGGGCATATAGGATGGCCTATAAAACACCTATTGGAATATCGCCATATAGGTTGGTCTTTGGGAAAGCATACCATCTACCGGTGGAACTGGAGCATAAAGCATACTAGGCCACCAAGGCATTGAATTTCGACTTCAAGACGGCAAACGGAAAAAGATTATTGCAATTAAGCAAGTTGGAGGAACTCCGGAGGGATGCCTGTGAAAATGCCAAAATTTACAAAGAAAGGACCAAAGCATGGCATCATAAGCATATCCGGAGGAGAGAGCTTACCGAAGGCCAACAAGTGCTCCTTTTTAACTCACGTCTCCAACTTTTTCTGGGTAAACTTGTAATGCCCCGGTACTTCCTACTTTTTTAAAATTTATTATATTATGTTTCACGCAAAATATTTGATATAAAATCTTTTAATTCCTGAAATTTTTATGATTTTCGAATTCTATTCTTTAAAATTACTTTATAACTTAGACTTAAAATATTAATTTTGAATGGTGATTATTATTTTTGGAAAATTTATTTAAATACATATTTTAGGCTTGTATTTATTTTATTTTCAAATTTTATAAATAAATTATATAATTTTTGAATTTTATAAATACAACAATATATTTTCCGATTTTATATGTATAATTTTCGAATTTTAATTATTTATAAACCTAATTTTCGGATTTTAATCAAATGAAAAATATAAAGTCTAGATTTTTAATATATTTTACAATTGTTTTGCAAGAATATCCACTCCAATACATATATATACTTGGTGATTTATCTATCTACATATACACACACACATCCATAAATATATTAGTGGTGATTTATATATTTACATGTACACACACGTTCATATATAAACTAGTGGTGAATTATATATATCTACTTATACACACACACATCCATATATCACCTAGTGGTAATTTCTATATCTACATATCCACACACACATCCACATTTATAGACTAGTGGTGATTTATATATCTACATATACACCCACATGTCCACATACATAAATATATATATATATATACACACTAGGTTATTAATATAGAAATGTGTACATATAAATAATCATATAGAATGAATGGTTTATATATTTATTTTGTTATAATATTAGACATTTCTTCTCTTCCTCCTCTATAAATAGATCACAACCCCAGCCCCATTTTCATCCCACAAATCCCGCCTAAAAACACACCCCCACTCTACTTCTACTTTCAACACCCAAAACACTTCCTTTTTATAGTCTATCTTCCACCCACCTATATATATATATACACAAACCCTTCTATTTTCATCCATATATACTTATTAGTCTTCCATATAGCCCTTTATATACCCACTTTTTCCTAAAAACATTTGAAGTTAGGAATTTTGCTTGATTCCATAAGTCTAGTTGTTTATGCTTGCATCTATGTTTAAAATACTCCTCAAGTGTAATTTATATGCTCTAGTTTATGTTCATGCCTTATTATGTCAAGTATATGCTCTCCTAAAAACATAAAATTGTGATCTTTATGTGAAATTATGTGATTATGTTCACCTAAACACACACCTTCACCTTATGTAATTAGGTAAAATTTCTACTCAACAGTTGTGTTGACATGTGTTATGAACACATTTTTTCTAGGCAAAAACATTCTAATCCATCAGGAGGAAGGCACCGGGAGGGCATTACAAAGCTTTTATTTAGCAAAAGTTATTATTTTCACTTGTATAACAACTTTTGTACCACTACGATTTCACTATGTTGTACTAAATTTCTATATTATTATATATTTGCAATAAAAATATTCACCGTTGCGTGTTTTGGTCCAATATATTTTAATAAAATAAAAGGGTATTTTTTTCGGGTCGTGACAAAACTCAACTCAAGATGGACGGGACCATACACAATCCTCAAAGTTTAGCCCATAGAGCAATTGAGATAGGCAATGATGGCTCTGGATCTTTCAAAGTTAATGGGCAGCGTCTTAAGCCATATTAATTGGGGAATTTGGTAAATGCTTGAGATTATTGTATTTCTTGGTTAATTTGTCTTCATGAACTTGGAATTACTTCTAGAATCCCATTTTATGTCATGTTTTGGGGAGAACCTCTTGTGGCATGTATGAGGCGTTGTATGCACATTTTGGGCTAACTCCATGCGCATTCACTGATATCTACGATACTCCATCATAATTGCACACCACATGTTTGACAAAATGCCTCTATGCTTTCTTTTGCCAAATTGCATGTTTATAGTTGGAGAACGCCTATTTTTTTTTATGGATTGTGGACTTGTGGAACCCATACACTCCTGTGCATAGTTCTTTATTGTCCCACTGTCGTACCTATTGCGTCTTTATATGCCGCGTTGCACCCTTATGTTTATTAAGCACTCCTCACTTGCGCAATAGCTATCTTCTTGATGATATACGCATGTAGTGCTAATTTAATGTTATCAGACTGAGAGGGCACTCCTTTGTCCCCAAATCATTCATTTTTCAATTCATATTTGGTGGTCTCTATTTGTCTCCATATGGCACACACCTTTGGGTTATGTATAGTCTATTTTTGCCATGTTCATGATACTTCCAATTTGTAGGTACACATGCCACATGGCGATCAAACATCACGGTCTCGGCGGCCCACAAGAGGCCGACAACCTCCCATTGACATTCCCAAGTCCTTTAATACCGCCTCCCATCACACTCGCCTTAACCGCGGTCGGGATGCTAATGATTTCGATGGGGAGATGCCACAATAGCCGCTGATCGTTCGAGAGTCACATGCTGATGCGCCCCCCGAGATCTTGGAAGAAGCCGCTACACAACCTCCACCATGACAACGCCATCAGCCATGACCCATTCCAATCAGGGAGGAACTCGTGTAACGACCCGACCCTTTAACTAATTTATTAAAACATAGCCAATTAAAACATGAAACTATACTTATTTTATTGAAAATATATCAGAGTAGTGCGCAAAATACATAGTAATACAAAAGTTTATAACCTCACGGCCTCTCAAAAATACAAAATATCAAGCTTAATTCCGACTAGCTAAAGGCGCCGAACCGTTCCTCGCTATCATCCTTAGTAACTCCCACCTCCTTTTCGGCTAAAATTATCATATAGAGAAATGATCAACATACACGTTGAGTAGGAATTTTCACTTAATAACATAAGGTGCTCGTGTGTATAGTAACTGCACATAATCACAGTGTATCACATAATATTTCACATTTTACTACCTTTCGAGTCACTTATTAGTGACTCCCTTATGTCTCCCACAGTACAAGATTCCAACCGTTCACATCATTAATCCCCATATTCCATCCGTCCACATCGATTCCATCCGTACACATCGGTGGCCATATCTCGAGATTATGCCAATTCCCCACAATAAATACCAACACATGGAACACTCCGTCCATGCAAGATGGGATGGATGGCGAGACCTGTTTTAAGACCGGCAAGCCCATTGCCGCCCGGCCGAACTCACCCCCATCCGCACCGATAACACATTTGGGCCCAGCATGCACAAATAAAGAGTTCCACATATTTTCACATAAGGAACATACTTCCATGCTTATAACTATAAATATAAAAGCATGCTAAGAGAATATTTTGGAATAATAAACATACATGCTTTTATATCAATTCTATGAACATAAAGTATAAATATAACTAGAAACACACTTTCTAATAAGTTGTAGTAGCATAATGAAGCATAATATCATTGTAATAAGATGATAAACTAGCACTAGAAATTAACTTATGTAATTAAGGAAATTCCTACCTTAACTCACTTCTCGATCGATATATATGTAGATGTGAACGTGTATATGTACGAATATGTGAGAGTGTTGAAAAAGAGTGAAATATTTATATATATATATGTGTACTATGTGTGTGTATTGTGAGAAGTGTGTGTGCCGTGAATGTGTGTGTGTGTTTATTGTGAATGTGTGTGTCTCGTGATTGTGGGTGTGTGTGTATTGTGAAGAGTGTGTGTGTGCCGTGAATGTGTGTATGTGTTGTGATTGTGTGTGTGTGTATGTGCACCGTGTGTGTGTGTAGAGAATTGTGTGTGTTTGTATTGTGTGTGATATGTACTATATATATATATATATATATATGTACCGTGTGTGTGTGTGTAGGAAATAGTGTGGGGTGTGTGTGTTTATGATAGAAAATAGAATTCAACAAGCCTCTATTTATAGAAGTTGGTTAAGACACATTATAAAAAATTAATTATGTCATTTTTTCATAATTAGATTCATCTTACTCATCACTATTTAATAAATGCATACATGCTTAGTAATAGGCCTAAATGTTATTAGGTGTGCCCTAATATTGATGAATGGAAGTCTAAGTTAATTTAAATAATACAAGTGTATAAATTTCTAGAAGAGTTATAACAAGTGTAAAAATTTATTTAATGCTTGAATTATCAAGAATAATTATCAAAAATAAATTAGATATATTATTATATATATGCAAGTTTTCGGCTATAGATATATATACCTATATTATATAGTTTTCTACATATTTGGAACATACATATATTTATATAATATATTAGAGATGACCTTAGATTAATATCTATATATATTCTTGGAATAAAATATAGATATGTGTATACATAGGCATAGTTTATTATTTTATGTTGTGATAAAATTAAGATATATACATATATGTATATCTCGAACATATAGATATATAATTTTCGAATATGTATAATATACTAAAATTTATTTTTAACAATTAATATATTAGTATAGTAACAATTATAAATTCAAAGTATAGATATGAAAATTCATAATATATTAGAGAATATTATACATTATTCATAATAAAATCACATATTTGAGATAGAATCACATATTTCACATACAAAATAATAATCACATAAAACACTAGATAATTTAATCATATAATTAACTTTTTAAAATACCTCGAAATAACGGGTCATTACAACTCGAGCCCCATCTTCCCCCTGGCCAGCAATTTTTAGATGATGCTCACCGTGAAAAATACCTCGATTCACTTGACCAGGTCATCGAAACCACTCGATACATGAGTGAGAGATGCCTTCGCCAGTTGGGACAGTATGATAGAGTTATGTGTTATTGGCGAAGGATAGGATGAGAGCTGTTCACCTCTATTCAGGAGCCCACGTACCCGGCGATAGTTCGGGAATTCCTCTGTTCCTTAGAACTTCAATACACCAATCGCCACAATCGTGAGAGGGCATACTAATTTTCTTTCACCCGGCACAACCGCATGTTTTCCCTATCTCTAGTAGACTTGGGTAGTGCTCTGGGTTTCCCCTGCAACAGTAATTATGACCCACCTGAAGAAGTGACTGTGGAGCAACAATGGCAAGTCATGATAGAAAAGCCCGAGGTCCCCTACAACCCTAAAACCTCCAAGTCTTTTCATTTGAAGAATTTCGCATTGCGGTACATCCATCGCTGTTTTAGCAAGGGACTTTTTAGACGCAAAGATAGTGATGGTATTGTCAATCACGCCAAGCTATTTATATTGTGGGCTATGTGTATGGGCTATGAGACTAATGAAGCCAATAAGGTGATTAAGCACTTCTTGTCTCGTTCTAACCGTCCCACCGCATCCATTGATTTCGACGGATATATCACCGCGATTATTCAGTCCACTAGCCGAGCCATTCCGAGGGTATGCCAATCTTGCAAGGAGAGGATGAGATCTCTTATACTACACTCAACCGCATGGGAGTCTTTGTTCGACATGAGCGCTCGTTTCGCATAGATCCCGCTGTGGACCGAGCACCACCTCCGATCCCCTGAGCTTTTCACCCTGCGCCAGCCCCGAGACCTACCATACCACAGGATCCTGTCTAAGATGAACCCCCACTACAGTCGGCTCCTGCTCCAGCCTTGGAGATAGCCTAGATTATTGAGCGGGTTAGGAGCATAGAGGCCCAGTTAGCGCAGCTTTGAGACATGCAGGCCACCATCCTTGAGGAGCTTCGTCGGCCAGGACGCGCATCCCCGCCACAGTCTCCGTGATTTTATCCTTCTCTTGTTGCTATTTTGCTATTTTTCTGTTATCATTGTATTCTACACATGTGCACTCTAGGCTACGCAGTTGCCCTTTTTACTTGTTTCTAGCACATATTCGAATTCCTAACTTCTTTATCACGATTGTTTCCTTGCTCGTTTTTCCTTTGCCAATCATGTTGAGTTGTGGCATGAACATATCTAAATTCCAGGATTCAGTAGACGTGACCCCCTCTATTAGGGAAGTGTCTTTCTCTACTTTTCTTTTCTCTTTTGTTCATTGAAGACATTGCAGACTTTAAGTGTGGGGGGTATATAGGAATTTTTGAGTTTCATTTTATATATTGCTTGTGTGAGAGGTTTTATCATATTGGAACATGCATTAAAAGGCTAAAGTGGTTTTGAGCATAGGAAGTAGAACTTTCAGGATGTTGATTTTGAGCATTATTTTGGAAAAGTGCCTCGTCGGCATCTATTAAATTTGTTTGTGATAGGTGTATATAAGAAATTATGTGTTTTCTCACTTTACTTGTGAATTTTGGATAGAGCATTTGTGTTCAAGGCTCTATGTTTGCACGTGTTGGGAATAAGTTATTGAAGTTTGGCTTGATCACTGCTAGCCTATAAAGAAGGTGAGTCACGTACAAGTAATCTTTCTATACCTAGTCCAAAACACGTTTTAAATGATTAGATTAGTTTCCTTCTTGATTGTTTCGTGCTAAATTTCTTAGTGTTCTCTTAATATTTATGGGTTTTTAAAAAAAAAGAAAAGAAAAGAGAAAAGATGAGTTGTATGTTGATTGAGTAACCAGGTACATGCACCACAAATGCGTGTCCTTGCGTAAAAAGGTTGCATTTATGCTCTTGGAAAAAAAAATGCTATTATGATTTTAATAATAAAAATGAGTGACTCTTGAATTGAGAACCTTCGAAATTGATTGTAGAAGCACAAGTTGGAACCTCTATTTCACTAGCGCATTTGTCGTAGGTAGAAATCTCAAATTTATTGTATAAAGTGACTCTTCAACTTTATAAGTTAAAAGTTGGTTATGTTAGCTTTGTAACCTGCTATCGACATTCTTCCTTAGATCTTGACCCGTATGCTTGTTTTTGAATGAAGTGAGTGTAAGTTTGAGAAACTCTTGTTTTGAAATATGCACATGTTAGGAATAAGAGAGATAGTTGTGTGGCAAGGTACAATGATGATTATATATATATATATATATATATATATGTAAAACTCTTGGAATGTTCACTTTCCTTTGCTCGAGGACGAGCAAATGTTCTAGTGTTAAGGAGTTTGATAGACTTGAAATATACATGTTTATATGCCCTTTTAAACAGTCAATTATACTGCCTTATTGAGGAATTTGAACGTAAAACATGTTTAAGAAGTAACAAGAGTCGATTTTGTTGTTGCAAGTGCGTAAATGGCATTAATTGAGAGTTGTGGAAGCTTTAGGAGACGATAAACAAGAAAAGAATGAAAAGGAGAAGCGAAGACGGCCAAAGCCATCTCGACGATGCCAAAGTCGTCCTGAGCTATACAGTAAGGAACCTAAGCGTTCGATTTAGGACGACCAAAGCCGTCCCAGCTCCGAAGAGAAAACCGTTTCGTCATCTAACTTGGAAGGAGGACGCGACGGGCAAAGCCATCCCAAAGTGTCCAGTGGCTGCCGAAATTGTGTAGAATAGGACAGCCAAAGTCGTCCCAGGGTACCCGAAGCCGTTCCGATGTGCTACGCCAACAAGGAAACTTGTTTCCTATTAGGATTTTGACAGTCGTTGCCCTACACCTATTTAAGGGACTTCTTGTGCACAATTTTAGGGCACTTTTTGGTTGATCTTTCAAGGGGAATTCTAGGACGAAAGTTTACGAAGGGTGACAATTCAAAGGCCAAGCTCCTCCATCTCTCAAGATTATCATCAAAAGTCGAGTTTGCTTTTATGTTTTCATTTAATTTCATCATGTTTTTTTTGTTTTCTTTTCGCTATGTCTAGCTAATTAAATCATCCGGTTCTAGGCTAGTCATTGATGAAATCCTTGTAATTTTTGTTGAACCTCTCTGATTTTTATTTTACATACTTCATATCTATAATTCAAGGTTTTTATTACTTGTGAATTTTTGGCCAATCTTTACAAGCTTTGAGATTTTATATTTGACTACGAAAGGATGTGTATAAAATCTAACTATTTGTGTTATAGACATTAGGCACTCATAGATTAGAAATAATTGTGCTCTTGTGCAATCAGTTAGGTTAATTAGTGAGGACTTTTTAACTAATACAACTCTTGTGCACAATGGGCCAAGAGATTCGTCTGTGATCACGAACAACTATTATTTTATTACTAAATTTTTAGTCTTTTTCAAGACAATTATGGTGGCAAATTTTTAAGTCATCTAAGTGTACAAATCAAGATTTGATAAGGGTTTAGGTGTTAAGATCTTATCTTTTACATATCTAAATGTGTGTTTTTGACTAAATCATTGCCATTGATTTTTAGTTAAGGATTAAGGACAAGATTATGGCCTATGGATTAAGATAAAGATTTGTAAGTAACATCAAAGTGTTATGATGAAATAGTCCTAGTAAGTGTACAAGTGTGCTTTCTTCGTCAATTAATACACACAAGTGTCCTAGGATTTATGATGATGAAAACAAGTGTCCCTAAAAGTGTCTTCTATTTATTTAATATTATCTTATCTTGAAAATAATAGGATCAAGTGTTTTATAATGTGTCTTACAAATGAAAATGATAAGTCTACTACAACTTAAAAGATGTACATGTGTATATATCATATCTTGCTAATGAAATTGATATGTACCCTATATCTTATCTAGTATATGATATGAACAAGTGTCCTAACACATGCGACAATTGAAACATTACACTATTATAAATATTATTAATATTTCTACAATTTTCGATTTTATATGCTTAATATGTATATATTCGGTTTCTATATATATTCTACACATAATTTGGTTATATATATATATACTGTACGTATTTTTGGTTATTACACACTCATATATATTGCTATTATTGTTATGATTATTATATTAACCGATTTTAGCACTATTATTATAGTTGTTGTACCTATTTCGTGTATAAAAATTAGGATGTCATAGATCTCGTCCCTACTCCCTCGAAACCCATTTGTCTCGCCATGTATGCTAGATCAAGTTTGATCTTTGTTTCTAAAATCACAAGAATTCTCAGTGTGTTCTGTCTACGCCGACTTCTCGCAAGGCATTGTTTAGTGAGGTTGCCAAATCCCCATGAATCCTAAATAGTATATTGATCATGAGATGTTCTGAGGGATCGAATTGGAATGAGCTTTACTTTACGTGGTTCTTGGCTTTACTTCATGTAGTTGTTTTTTGAAATATCCATTTTCTTTCCTCTCTTAGGCGGAGGACAGCGGGTGTAGTCTATCTCTTTTTGGGCCACCGTCCATCATGGTGAGGAAGCACTAAGTTCTTCCTCATTGGGCTGGTATAATGGGTCATCGCCTATGGAAGGTATATCTTTCGAGTCCGTAAGGCTCGTGGGTTGGTCCTCAACTGCATTAGCTTCATGTTTTCTATAGCGAGGTGATCTTTCTTGCTTTCATTGGTTCTAAAGCCCAAATTAGTTGGGCCATCTTCCTTCTTGCATGAGTCCATCTGAGTTCTCTTGGTCCTCTCTTTGGTCGAAAGTCTTCAGGCCTTTAGGAGTTGTAGTATAGTCTTCCATTTAATCTTGGGCTAAAATAGGTCTTCTAAATTAGCCCTCAGCTAGCTCATCCATCGATGTGTCTGCCTCATTCAGGTCATCTGCCACTTTTGCTCTGTCTGCTACATTATCTGGGTGTCAACCATTTTCTAGTCAATGAACGACCTGGTTAGATCTAAGATCTTTTGGCTCCCTCTTTCCATATGTAGAAGATTCAGATTTCCTTCCTTTTCTAGCATGACCAATCTGTTGCTCCAGTTAGGCAAATTATTGTCAGGTATGGCAGGTTTGACCTTGGGTGATTCTTGCCTTTTTCCATCGTCAGAACTTGTTGTGTATGTTGCCGACTTTTCTATTTTGGTCTTCGAAGGAACCTCTGTCCATTCCCTGCTGGAATTGGGTTTTTCAGCCATCAGAGTAAACCTTGTCCCTAAGAATGGAGTCTTCGGAATGCCCTCACTACCACTAATGTCTTGCGTTGTAGGAGTCCTACGATTCCACTGGTCCAAGGTCATGTCGTCATGTTTTTTACTCGTTTTGAAAGAGGAAGTCTCTTTCTCTAGTGGTTTTTTTCCCTCGATAACTCTGCAATTCAAGACTTTAATCTTCTCCCTAAGGTCTCTTTCAAACCAAGCATCATCCCTGTCCTCTCCCACATACACTACTTGTGACATCTTGCAGTCCTTTGTGTAGTGGTCTTGTCGACAACATTTTGAGTAGTAGGTTGGATGCCCCTCACATATGCTGGGCTGATCATAATACTTGTCTCCATTAACATTTTGATGGACTTCTTCACTGGCTGCATAATATCTATTTCCATGTAGACTCTTGCATCGGCTTTTGCTATGTCCTCTGTTGGTTCATCTATTCGTAAGGTGTTTCCATTGCATGCTGCAACCACATACAATCCTTCCATCTTGAATTGATGGAAGGGCAGCTCCGATATCATGACCCAAATCGGGCATATGGGATACTTAAATGAGGGGGAGTAATCCAGCAATCACTTAAAAACACGCATAGGAAATTGGCCGAAGTGCCATGATTCTTTTATAAAAATTCACAAGTAGTCGTCATGGCCATATAGATGTATAAGTATGTGGGTCTTGTTGATGAAAACTAGTTGGAAGCGCCTCTTCAACTACATTTTTGTGAAACAAAACCTCAAGTAGCCTAGGGCAAGTGATGGGTGTCAAATCCACCAAAAATAAATTCTACTCCTCCAACAACAAAATTAATTTGTAGATACGGTAAGAGAGTTGATCCCATAGAGAATAACTTGTCAACTACTTTCTAAGATAACCAAGAGTTGAAAGAAAGTAAAACAAAAAGGGGGTTTTGAATAACAAGTTAATAAAATAAAAGCAAGAAAGAAGTCAAAAGTAAACTATATGAATAAAAACTCAGTCAAGGATAATTCTTCGCACAAAGTTTTCATGGATTGATCATCAACTCAAGAATAGCTTTTAATTCATGTAATAGATTGGTTATAACCTTCAGAGAACTCGTCCAACCTAACCTTTCCTTAACAATAGCGTAGACACGCGAACACAATGAAAAAACCTAATTAATGAATAAACTTAGTCGAACGATGGGACTTAATCCATTACCAGTGTAAAAAACTAGAAAGACCCAATCCTAACCAACAAACCTACAAACATGGATATTCGAAACTAGATTATGTATTCTCCGTAGTATAATGAATTATACTACTTTCCATTTATGTTGATTCAATCAAACAATTACAGATTCGATTTCGTCAACTGGAACTATGAAGTTAAATTAATTGAACAATGGGCCCTAATTGCACAACTAACAAAAAAACAATAAGGGATGAAATTTTTCCAAAAAGCACAGAAAAATACACAAAGCTGTATAAAATTAAATGATAAGCAAACCGATTAAATCTCACAATCCTTGAACAAAATATTGGCTTGAATTACTCATTAACTGAATATAGTAGTTTAGTCATGCATAGCAATGGACAAAACTTAGAGAAAGAGAAGATAAAAGTTTGAAATTTAAAACTAAAACTAAGACTAGAATAAAAGATATAAGAAAGGGACTTATAACTTGTATAGGGTTCCAACCCTTGATCAAATTCCTAACAGGGCTAGGATGATTCTTTGGAAACTCCGAGACTTTGTAGGCAAGAAGAGAGTTTGTTTCCATATTGAACTCTGCCAAAACGAGACTTTGTTCTATACCAGTGTAGGAAATTCAGCCCATAAAGCGTGATCACGCCTTATGCAACAAGTTTGATTATTTCCTTACTTAGCTTTCTAGCTTCCTTGTATGACATCTCTCTATACTTTTCACTAGCTTTAAGCCTTTTTTTTGGCTCCTTTTCATCAATTTTTTCCTAAGACAAATAAGAATTAAATTTGGTGAAGTTCTAATCAATTTGAAACTCAAACTTAACCAAAATATGTGCAATTGTTGCCTAAAACTAGGTAAATATAAGATACTATCAGCAGGTCGGTAATTGATGAATTTTTTGATGAGGGCAAACCTTAAAGTTTCACATAACCTTTTTTTTTTTGTTCGATGGAGAAGACTACAACCTTCTCCCCATTATGTTCCTACACCATTCTAGCTGGTGTAAAGGTTGCTAGATCAAAATTCTTTTTGTTTCCCTTGTACCCAGTGCGAAAGGGTCTTACCAGTTCCCAACAACTCCCGTGTAACTCCGAGCAGTTGCTGGTTGTTTGACCATGGGCTAACTGGAACTTGGCAATGTTTTTGCTTGAAAGCCACCTTTAGCTTGCCCATGACGGCCAAGTCCATGGTTGCCTAGTCTATGGCGAGAGATAGGAAGCACTTAAGAGAGAGAGAGAGTAAGCGGATTTTTTTTAAATTGCCCGATGGATTTTGTAGTTCAATAGGATACTAATTTCCATATTAGTTTTCATAGCTCCATCATTAACGTTATAAAGTTGAGATATCTATAGGAAAAAAAATCTCCTATTTCACGAGATTATCAGATTATAATAATGCTTAAGTAAATCAAAATAATAAAATACTAAGAATAATTCCATGAGTCAACTCATAAATTTTTGAAAGAATTGTATTTCACGTCCAGCTCAAGAAAAATTAAATTTCAGTTGAATTTTATTGGAGCCAATGAACCAATTTAATTAACTTTAATATTTGCCACCCTAATTTTCAGATATTGTCATGATGACATGAGAGTTGCAATACTAGTCTAAGTTGGTTATTGTTAACCATTCTGGATGAATATTTTTGCTCACTTCAAGAAACCAAAAAATATTAATATGATTTGCCTTTTGGAACGCATTCCCTTCTCAATGCATTTCAAAATTCTAATAACTATTATAGTAGCCATATGCCTACACATAATTGATAAAATATCTTCATATGTACTTTATACATATTTAATGATTACATCAATAAAAAGGAACTGATGACATTTTACTACCCTGTGTTTTTGGAAAAGAGCCAAAAAACCCTGTGAAAAAACATATCACTTAAAAACCTTATGTTTCCATTAATTTGCTTACAATCTCCTATCTCTGTTTTAGTACAAATTAAAAGTGAAGAGACCATTCTACCCCTGCTTTAAATCAAGCAAAAGGATGATTTTTTTTTCCGAAAGACCCATTTTTCTATTTTTCATCTATTGAACTCAAAAAATTCCCAATCCCAAATTCTAAACCCTAACACGTACGATTTCAATTTGAATGAGAAGATTAGCAACGGCATTGTTAAACTTCTTGGTTTATGGTTAGTCAAGTGATTGAAAATCAGTTTGGGGTACGAGATTTAGGGTTCTTGGAGGAGGCAGAAAGGGAAAGTTTGTTTTTTTGAACAAATTCCATTTTATTTCTATTTTTATTTATTTTTTTATTCTTATGAATTAAACCCCCAAATTTTAGTTTCCCCATTTTGAAATATGATAATAGGTTCCTACCTATTGCATTATTTGTTTGATTGTTTACAAGTCTTGGTTGAATGCAAGGTTTAGGTTTGATTTTGGGTTCCACTATGGTTTTTCTGTACATAGAGTGTTTTTTTTGCAACTTAACAAAACAGAAGGTCTTTTTAGCAATAACAGAAACAAAGTTCACATTAACATTTTACTGAATCGAAATCTATCCAATAATGGGGGTAGAATGGTGATTTTCCATACCAGAAAACTATCTAATTTGCACCAGAAGCGCGTTAAACACACCGGGGTTTCTTTTGTTAATTAGAAATTACACAAAAAAAATTTGAGATTTTTTGATACACAAGGTCATTTGTGCTCATTAGAGGTATCAGAGGGGGATTGCGAGCATTAATTCCCAATAAAAAGTGTATAAATTCTTACATCATTTGATTACTATATTATCATTATTGTATAATATCATAGTACTAATATGATGACATGTAATATAAAATATTTGATGTGATGTCCCGCATAAAATAAGTTCCTGTATAGAAAAAGACACTTACACACTATAATAAAAAATAATATTAGTAGGAAGATACAAAATGATATGTGAAAGTTGCCACCAATAGCACGTAATAAGTGACAATATTTTGTATCATCATTCATAAAATCTATTTGAGGACAATAATTTTTATTTTATCATTAAATGTTTTAAAGGTGACTACTTGAACACAAATTTTGCCACTATTGACATTATAAACTATTTCTGGAACAACACAATTTTTTTTTTCTCTAAAAGTATATAACTAATGATTACTATCTATTGTGATTATGTTAAGAAAGTGATCAGAGCATATATTGTGACATCCTGATTTTAGGTCTAACAACTATATAAAAATCAATTCTTATGATATACGCACATGCTTAATTATATTTTATATTTTATATGATCCTTTTTTTATATGTGAATTATGAGAGTTGATAATTATATTTATCATAAACAATTGAATTTATGATACATATATAAATTGAGAAATATATATATATGTACATAAATGTGTTTTCAAGAATTATAGCTTATTAATTGATTTGTAATGAACTCATACGCATAAATATATTTATATTTCGAAAATATAGCTATATATACATGTAATTTTTGAATTTATAAGTATATATATATATTATATAATAGGTCATTTTTTATCATATATATATATATACTTATCCAAAACTACCATTTTCTCCTAATAAATATTCTTAAATGTTAAGATCTTGATAAGATTCTTGATAAACATTACAAATCGGATAACTACAAAAATATCTTGTCTTATCTTATCTTATCCTATCTTATCTTATTTTATTTTATCTTCTATGCATTTATTATAAATTGGCCTTATAATATAAAAATCCTAATTCTTGCCCTAAACTCCATAAAAAGGGGCCATTGTCTTCATTTTCTCACACACACACACACAAAGTCCGCCTAAAACACCCACACCTACACTCACTCCACTCTCAACACACAAAACACTCTCTATTTATAACATATCTTCCACACATATATATCAATAAACCCTTCTTTTTTCATAGATATATACCTATTAGCCTTCTATATACCCCTTTATTTCCCTCAAACACTCTTAAAAAGGTAGAAACCTTGCTTAATCCCATAAGTATGAGTGTTATTTATGTTCATCTTGAGTAAAAGTTCTTGCTTAGGCATGCTTCAATGCTCTTCAGTAAAAGTTCTTGCTACAAGCATGCTTCAATACTCATGAGTAAAAGTTCTTACCAGGCATGCTTCAGTGCTCTTGGTTTGTTAGCTTGTCTATTTTTGAAGTGATTTTCATAAGTTGTTATTTCATGATTAACTTAGACATATAAGCCTTATCTTACATGCTATTTTCTTGAATGCTATTCTCTTGAATAATCTATTATGTTACCACAAGTTGCTAGAAAACATGTTTTTTAGTTGTAATTATGCTCTATGTTCATAAAATTAGGAATAAAGCATGCTTATTTAATATTCCAAAATATTGTATGCTTTTGTGATTTAAAGCATGAGAATATGTTCTTTATGTTTTTACGCGAGATTATGTGAAAATGTGTAATATTTTTCTTAAAGTGGATACTAGGTATAAGTTAATGTCTTACTTTCTAAATTATGATTATATGAGTATTGTGTTAGTTCAAGAATATAAGTAGTTAGGTTATTCTTTAAACAAAGATTACTAGTCATGAGCAATCATGGTATAGTATCCTAATTATAGCTATTAATATAAATGTAAGGAGGAAGTCAAGTTGATCTAGCCAACCCAAATCTATAAACTTGATAAATTCCTAAGGTGAGTGCTTTGTCCATTCCTTTCTGGGGCTTTAAGCTATATGAGATAAATATTATTCATATAGCCTACCTTATCAAATTTATGCCATCCAATATTTTGGAAAATGTTTTCCATACATATAAGACAAGTATTTCCGAAAATATTGTATTTCCTGATATTGTCAATTATATCTGTCCTGAAATAATTTTTTTTGAAACATTTGGGATGTCATATTTTAATTATGTTTCAATGTATCTCGGGTGTAGAAACGATTATTGCTTTGTTGACAAGTTGTGAGCCATATATCTCATATTATATCCATTCACCCTTGGGGATGCCCTTGGAAGTTTGTGCCCAGGTATTTATAAGAGGAATTTTATCGGACGAAATGGACCGCAATGGAACCTTTTATATGATACCATTCCCTTGACCTCATAATGGATAAAATAAGTTTTATACCTGAAGGTGTGTCTATTGCCACCACACCCGTGCGATGACCTCAACAAATACATCATTGCCAATTCTTACCTCTAAAGTGTAAGATTTGTCCAATTTCTTAAAAATTGCAACTTCATTAGTCATATAGTTTGTGCAACCACTATCAGTTAACCAAGTTTCTATACTATAGTTTGCCCCATAGCATGAAGCAAATTAAAAGTTCTTCTAGCACTTGTTCTTGATTTTCAATTGCATGTGTTCGGTATTTTGCTTTGTTTTTTAAAACTTTTTTGACATGACCATATTCATGACATGCTCTACATTGGGCATCAAACTTGTGAAAACAAAATTTTTCTGCATGATTTTGTTTTTTGCAATGGTGATAAGGTGGATACATTCCCTTCGTATATCTATCATTGTGGGCATCACCTTTCTTGTTTTCCTTTTGTTTTGTTTTTCTATATTCCTTCCATCCTCCGCTATTAAGTGGTTGTTTTCCTTTGAGCTTAGCATGAAAAACTTCTTTAGTTGCATCCTTAAGCCGTAATGATATTTTTTGCTCCAAACCTTGTAAAGCATTCACAAGCTCAACCATTGACAATTTAGAAATGTCCTTTGACTCTTCCAAAGAGGAAGTTTTTGCTTCAATCCTCTCTAGTACACTCTTAATAACATGCTCTACCATTCTTTGTTTAGACAACTCTTTTCCAACCAACCTTATTTGGTTTAGAACCTTTGTTAACTTGTCAGCATAGTATTTGGCATTTTCATTTTCCTTTATTCTAAGTACTTCACATTTTCTCATCAATTCAACACTTGAATTTGTCTAGTTCTATCACTGCATTGAAACTCCTCCTAAAGTGCGTCCCATGCATCTTTTGATTTAATGACAATAGAAAAAGTTGATTTAATGCATGATACAGTTTTGAATCCTTTTGTAGATTCCTCACTATGTTGTTTGATTTGCGCAACTTTTGATTTGCTCTCAAAGAATATAGTTCTACTTATATTTTATAACTTCCCATAGATTATATATTCTCAAATATACTTTCATTTTGACTGATCACATTAATTAGATAGCTTTCTCCAACAAATATAGGAGGTGATGGAATAGGGAAATCGTTAAAAGTCATACCAATATCTTAAAAAGTTTTTGTTACAAGGAGAAGGATATATTGTTAATAGTTTTTTTTTTGTTTCACTTACAAACTACAAAGACCAATACACTGATGATACCATATCGTGATTTTGGTAAGAAAGCGAATAGAGCACATATAGAACAGAAAAAAAAATTGGATAGGAAAGAAAAGCTCTTTCATGTCCTTATTAGAAGATATTTACATATTTATATGCATAAGAAAAGTTAAGCCAAAATTGTAGCCCATACTGGTCATACTTCACTTACCTAATGTTGCTTCACCAAACTCTATCTTGAAAATTAGGACCAAAGCTGACTTGACTTGACTTACAAAAGAAATACTGATATTCTAGCATTATGGCTATTAAATTGATAGCGTAAAACATTAATAATTTTTCTTGAATTTTCTAGAGGAATTATCATTTCTCAACACTCCTCCTTGATATCTTTCTTGAAAACTCCAAGCTTAATCTCATATCATGTAGGAATTTTCATGCTCGTCATGTCTTCCATTTGCTATCTGCAATTGTAATACAGTTCTTTTTCTAGTTTGCCTTCAATCTTTACATCATACCAAGTGCTATAAGAGACATTAAATTGGTAGAGATCATCTTGAAAACACAACTTTTTGAACTCATTTCCTATGTAGTTAGCTTTATTTTTTAATTTGAGCACTTTACTTGAGTCATAAACTTTTGCACCCGGAGATTTTGAACTTTCTAGGCACTCCAAGTATTTTCAGACAAAGAAAATGTATGTTTTCCATAATGGCATGAGCACAAACATCAACTGTAAAATTTTTATCAGACAAATCACGATCCAAGTCTCTTGGTTTCATATATTTCAATATGGAAGTGCTCAAGTTGTCAAAAATTTTCAGTTACAACATAAAACCATTTTAAGAGCTTTCATGAGCATGCTTGTCACTTGGTTTCCCTTCAACAGAAAAACTTTCAGCTATTACAACAGCTATTAGTTCACACCCCAATAGGTTAAAGATAATTCAAAACAAATCTTTAAAATGCAATACATAATGCTTTTCTAGTAGTCCTACTCTCAACAAGTTTTGGTTGATTTAAAAAATGAACAAAACATCACAAATAACTTTTATACATGAAGGTGTGTCTATTGCCTCTATGCCTTTGCCTTTGACATCAACATGTACAACATTGCCAATCCTTACCTTTGAAGTGTAAGATTTGTCCAACTTCTCGAACATTGCAACTTCACTAGTCATATGGTTAGTGCAACCAGTATAAAATTAACCAAGTTTCTTTACTATGGTTTGCACGATAGCATAAAGCAAATTAAAATTTTTTCTACTGCCTATTATTGATTTTCAACAGCATGTGTTGGGTGTTTTGCTTATTCTTTTTTAAAAACGTTTTGGCATGACCATATTCATCACAGGCTCTACATTGGACATCAATCCTATAAAAACAAAAACTTTCATCACAATTTTTGTTTTTGGCAATAGCGACATGGTGGATACATTTCATTCTTCTAACTACTTTTGTGGGCATCGCCTTCTTTATTTCCTTTTCTTTTGTTTTTTCTTATGGTTTCTATCTTCCGGTACTATCTAGTTATTTTGCTTTGAGCTTAGCATGAAATACATCTTCAATTGTATCCTCAAGAGGAAATTTCCTTTGGGACTTCTAGAGAGGAAATTTTTGCTTCAGAACACTCTCAAAAACTCAGAGTTTAGCTTGACAAGCTAAAATAATCTTGTAGGAATTTTCATGCTCATTATGGCTTCCATTTGCTTTTTGGAATTGTAATTCACTTCTCTTTTCAACTTGCCTTCAATCTTTTCCTCATGCCAAGTGATATAGGAGACATTAAATTGGTAGACATCATTTTGAAAACACAATTTTTTGAAATCTTTTGCTATGTAGTCAGCTTCATTTTTTGTTTTGAGCACTTCACTTGAGCCATAAATTTTGTACCTAGAGAATTTAAAGTTTCCAAGGCACTCTGACTACTTTGAAACAAAGGAAACATATGTTTTCCATAATGGAATGTAGCACAAAAATCAATTTTAAAATTTTTATCCGGAAAATCATGATCCAATTTTCTTAGTTACATATATTTCAATATAAAGTACTGAAGTCATCAAACGTTTTCCAACTACAACATAGAATTATTTTCTAAGCTTGTATTAGCATGCTTGACACGTGGTTTCCCTTGTACAGAACAACTTTTGTTTTCTACTTGATAGTCATTAGCTCACACCCCAATGGATCAAACATAATGCAAGATATCTTGAAAATGCAACACATATTAATGCTTTTCTAGCCATCCAGAACTCAACAAGCTTTGGTTGATTTCAGAAACAAACAAAACATCATGAATAAGTTTTATACCTGACGGTGTATATTACCACCACACCTTTGCACAATATGTACACTATTGCTAATTCCTACATTTGAAGTATAAGATTTACCCAGTTCCTTGAAAATTGCAACTTCATTAGTCATGTGGTTAGTGCAACCACTGTCAATTAACCAAGTTTTTTACTATGGTTTGCACCATAGCATGAAGCAAATTAAAAGTTCTTCTACCACCTATTCTTAGATTTTCAATAGCATGTGTTAACGGTGTTTTGCTTGGTTTTCTTTGTTTTTGACAATAGTTTTGGCATGACCATATTCAGCATAGGCTCTACACTAAATGTCGAACATGTAAAAACAAAATTTTTATGTGTTCCTTTTTTTTTTGTTTTTGCAATGGCGACAAGATGGATACATTCCATTCTTATATCCACTTTTGTGGGCAAAACCTTCTTTGTTTTCCTTTTCTTTTGTTTTTTCATATTATTTCCATCCTTTGCTGCTACATGGTTGTTTTCCTTTGAGCTTTGTATGAAAAACATCTTTAGTTGTATCCTCAAGCTGTAATGCTCTTCTTTGCTCCAAAGTTTGTAGAGAATTCATAAGCTTAACCATTGACAATTTAGAAATGTCCTTTGAGTATTCAAAGAGGAAAGTTTGCTTAAAACTTCTTTGGTACACTCTCAAGAACGTTCTCTACTATTATTTGTTTAGACAACTCTTCTCCAAGCAACCTTACTTTGGTTACAACCTTCATTAACCTATCGGTATACTATTTGGCATTTTCATTTTCCATTATCCTAAAGACCTCAAATTTTCTCTTCAATTCAAAACTTGAATTTTCCTAGTTGTGACACTCCCTTTAATCTACCTCTATAGCTTGCCCCACACATCTTTTGTTGTCTCACATGCGATAATTCTTGTGAAAATTAAATCAGAAACAACTAAGTGAAGGGATGATACAACTTTGTCCTTTTTTGTAGATTCCTCACTATGTTTGATTTGTGCAACTATTTGATTTGCTTTCAAAGGAGATAGTTATGCATTTGTTTCTACTACTCCCCATATATCATATGCTCTCATATATGCTTTTATTTGGACTGATCAAATTGGGTAATTTTCTCCAATAAATATGAGAGGTGA
This sequence comes from Petrea volubilis, assembly GCA_026212405.1. Taxonomy (NCBI): domain Eukaryota; kingdom Viridiplantae; phylum Streptophyta; class Magnoliopsida; order Lamiales; family Verbenaceae; genus Petrea; species Petrea volubilis. The sequence continues at coordinate 14,476,940 of CM047872.1, read as the reverse complement.
TGGAATAGAGAAACCGCTAAAAGTAATAACAATGTCTTAAAGAGCTTTTGGCGCAAGGAGAAGGATATGTCATTAATATTTCCTTTTTTTTTTTGGTTTTACTCACAATCCACAAAGATCAAAAGATTCTTGATACCATATTGTGATTTTGGTAAGAAAGTGATTGGAGCACATATACGGCAAGAAGAAATATTTGGACAAAAAAGAAAAGTTCTTTCATGTCGTTACTATAAGACATTTACAAATGTTTAGACATAAGAAAAGTTAAGCCAAAATTATTTCCCATAATTGTCCATACTTCACTTACCTAATGCTTTGCTTCATGAAACCATATCCTACAAATTTGGACCAAACCCGACTTTACTTGATTAATAAAAGCAAGACTGATTTTCAAGCATTTAACACTATTAAATTGACAGCATAAAACATTAATACTTTTTCTTGAATTTTCTAGAAGAATTATCATTTCTCAACACTCCTCCTTGATATCCTTCTTGAAAACTTCAAGTTTAATCTCACAAGCTCAAATCTTCTTGTAGGAATTTTCATGCTCATTATGTCTTACATTTGCTTTCTGAAATTGTAATTCACTTCTCTTTTCAACTTGCATTTAATCTTTTTATCAGGCCAAATAGTATAAGTGACATTAAATTGGTAGAGATTATTTTGAAAATACAATTTTTGAACTCATTTGCTATATAGTTAGTTTCATTTTCTGGCTTGGGCACTTCACTTGACCCATTAACATTTTGATAAGTCCGTATTTATATTTGATTTTCATGATTATTTTATTAGAATTATCATATATGTTTTTTCCTATTTAAGCTTAATTGTGCACTAAATCAAAGTACATTATTATTTTGTAAGTTAAGGAAAAAATACGAGAGAAGGCAAAAAAAATGAAGTCAAAAGTTTTGCTTACATGCACAGTTCCAGCTATCCCAAGACCCTACGAATCTGTAAGATTCCGTACATGGGATCCATGACAGCAGTTACAAATTTTCTTTTTTTGAGAACAACTCTAAGTAGGAAAGAGTTTTGGGTAGATTTTTTTAGTCCTAAAATGCTTAGAAAAGGGGCTAAATAGTTAATGATTACGTTAGCAAGGTTTTAAATGGTTCTTAGAAAAATCTTTTATCTTTCTATATCCAATTTTATTTTTCTCTTTAAATGGTCCATTAAACAAGAACATTGAAGAATTCAAGGAGCTAAGCAGCAAATTTAGCGACAAGTTTTTGTTCTTTTCTCCTCCATGAATCTATTTTATCAATGGATAGGTGTTCATGTTTGTCTTTTTAGTTATGTCATACTAAATTTTCATTTAGGATTACAATGGAACTTGTCACATGAACCTATGTCTACTTCTCTCCTTTTATGGATTTTTGCATGAATTGATTCAATTATTCAATTTGATTCATCATTATTGATTGTCTAGCCAAAAATTGTGTCTTAGGAATCCTAATTAGGTATCGACAGAGGAAAATTGAAACCCGACATAAATTGGATAGTATGTGTTCAATTAATGCATAACCTATAGAGTGGTTTTAAATGTTGACAACTCATGCATACCCCATAGAGCGGTTTTTAATGTTTTGCTATGAATTTGCTAGCTATAGATATATACGATAGTAAGTTAGGATAAAAGAATTGAGGCGATTCAATAGAAAGCTACAATTACGCAAGTTCTCTAGGGTATTGAATTTTCTTGTAAATAGAGTAATTTCGGGAGAAGAAGAGATGTGGGATCATGATAGGGGAAATTGAAGTGTTAATCATTAAATAATTGAAATCAATCAATGGTTATTTATTTTCTTTGGTTTTGGTGTTTTTAATTTATATATTAAATTTTCTTTCACTACTTCTTGATATTAACCGTTAGGATAAAACTAGGGAGTAACATCTTGGTAATTAACAAAATAATTAAACTAGTCCTTATGGGATATGATAATCCCCTCATTACTTATTACTTGATTGGCACGCTTATACATGCTTGGGGAATTTCATCAAATAAGTTTTTTGGTAAAGTTGCTAGGGACTTGATTTAATTATTATTCTACTAATATCGATACTAAACTTGCTTGGTCTTAATTTTAACAATGTATTTTTATTTTTTATTTTGCAGGTTTGGGATGACGTTAGTGTATGTCAAGACGATGGACTCTTGAATTGGTGCTATTTGACTTGAAAATTGAGTGGACCTTCCATCGTTCACATCATACTATCACCTATACTAGCAAAGTTTTCGAACCAATGGTAGTTGATCCAAACAATCAAATCCCTCAAATTGAAGGGAACCAGAGACACAATCTAAATCGAATCAATGAGGAGAATGTAGTAAAGAGGGCTATTTGGGGTTATGCAGTTCTGATGTTAGAGCGTTTACATTCAATCATAAAGAAGCCAATGATCCAAGCCAATAATTTTGTACTAAATCCAGCAATGATACTAATGTTGCAATCAATGGGGTCGTTTTCAGAATCTCCTACAAAAGACCCAAACTTGCATATAATGAATTTTGTGGTGATATGTGAGATATACAAACAAAATTGTGTCTAAGGATGCTCCCTAATTTCGGTTATTCCCGTTCTCTCTATGTGATAAGGCGAAGTGGTGGCTAAACTTTTTGCCTACAAATTCCATCATCACTTGGGATGAGCTTGCACAAAAGTTTCTGGGAAGATACTTCGCACTAAAAAAATCAGCTAAATTGAGGATGACTATTGAGAAAGTGCCCACTTCATGGTCTTCTACCATGGATGGAGCCGCAAACATTTTGTAGGAGCATACGTGAACAATCACAAATAACCATCGATGTCACAGTAAGGGGAGCCCTTTTGAGCAAGTCAGTTGAGGATGCTTATGAGTTACTAGAAAAAAATGACAGCTAATAGTTATCAATGGTCATCGAGAAGTGGAGTGACAAGGAAAGTGGTAGGAGTACATGAAGTGGATGCAATGACAATTTTGTCACCACAAATAGCTACACTCTCCAAGAAAGTTAAGGCAATTGGGTTGCAAGAAAGTGTTACTGTAACTAACTATACCTAAGAGGTGTGTGCAAATTGTGGAGGTACACATATCTTTGATCAATGCCCTTATATGCCAGCAGTATTTAATTTTGTGGGGGATGCTAATAGGAACTAATACAACTTATAATCAAGCACCTATAATCCAGGTTGGCGAGGCTATCCAAACTTCACATGGAACAAGTTGCAGGCTTCTACTTCTATAGAAAAACTAAACGGACCCCTTGGGTTAGTGTAGCCCCAAAGGTTCCAAAACCAACCAAGTATACCGATGCCATCAAAGAAGCCATCCATTGAAGAGATATTTATGCAATTTATAGGAAAGACTGATGCAACAATCCAGCCTCAGGCTGCGACCTTGAGAAACTTGGAGACTCAATTGGGGCAATTGGTGAGTTCTATTGGAAGTAGACATCTAGAGGGCCTTCCATGTGATATTGAGTCAAACCCAAGAAGAGAAGTCAAGGAAAAGTGCAATTTTGTTTCTTTACGCAATAGAAGGGACTAGGATGTTGAGATGGAGGTGAGGATGAACAATTCTAACAAAAATGAATAAACAACAAAGGCAGTGCAAAAAATAAAGAAAGAGTGTGCTAAACTTGCGACTCCACCACCACCCCTATTTTCTCTTTTTATAGTTGTTTGCAAGAATTGATTCAATTATTTAATTTAATTCATTATTATTGATTGTTTGGCCAACAATTTCATCTTACGAAGCCTAATTAGACCTCGGGATAGGAAAATTGGGACCCGACATAAGTTGGATAGTGTGTGTGTGATTAATTGCATGTGCTGTTATATTGACTCGGTTGTGAGATAGAAATATACTCACAACCCATGCATGGCCCATAGAGTAGTTTTTAATGCTTTGTTGTGAATTTGCTAGCCATAGACATATAGGATAGTAATTGTCGATAAAAGAATTGGGGCAATTCGACAGAAATCCACAGTTACACAAGTTGTCTAGGGTATCAAATTGTGTAGTTAGTGGTTTTTTTCGATTTCTACTAATATAGTGTCTAAAAATTTTGGAAAAATAATAAATGTGCTCTACACTCATCGTATATGTATTAGTTGGTTTGCTGGGAAATTCTCAAGCATACTATTAAGATGATAAGTTGTAAACCCTTGTTTTTGAGCGTACGGAGAATGCGAATTGTGTATCACTAATTACTAGCTACATCTCCCTAGATATATTAAGGTAGAAATGGCGAAAAACTACACTGCCTTTGGTATGGATAGGAGTATATTCTTATAAAATGAAGAAGCGAAAGGTATACAATTTGAAAAAAAAATTGAAAAAAATATGCTACCACTAGTTCTTGATTACAAATTTAAGTATTTTACTTTGAGATAAATCCAAGTGACTCCTATTTGATTCCCTTACTTGATAATTTGAATTCTGATAGTTACATGTGAAAACTCCTCAAGAGAGAAAAAATGGATAACTTGCTCTTTCTTTGAATCCTATTAAAATTACCTACAAGATACTTTGGTGAATTCTCATTTGTGTTGTTTTGTTTTACTTGAAAGGACTTTATAACTTGGAGATAGGTATTGTACCACCTAATTGTTTGGACTAGCAATTTAAATTTAGATTCTTCTATAACTAAGCTTACCGATCCTTTATAGGAATCTATATTATATAAAAATTATATGATACATAATGTATATGCGAATAATTAAAAAGAGCAGGGGAGAAATATTCATCACTACCATGCACTTAAATCATAGGTTCTAATATTGTCATTATGGGTGAGCTACTCATAATTACGAAAGTATGATGAGCAACCTTGGAACCAAATTTAAGGCATGATTGGGGCAGGGAAATGTTCTACGGATTGAAGTGAGTTGTATATTCAACACAAATCGAGATATGGCCAGTTGGGTGTTAAGCCCCATAGTGGAGAAATAAGGTAGTGGATTTCTACCATAATGACAAGGGAAACAAGGTGTGGCACCCCTCCCACTAGGACCTTCCTATACGGTTCGAGCCAATTGACGATCGCACTGTAATGCCCCGGTACTTCCAAGTATTTTAGAATTTATTATATATTATGTTTCATGCAATATTTAAAAAACTATTATATATAGTTTAATGTTTTATGCAATCATTATATGATTCTTATTTTATATGTGTGAATTATGTGTGATTTCATGATTAAATGTGCATTTGCTCTACATGCATTTTAGCAATGTGATTATTTCTTTAATCCATAATTATTAATTATTATTATTATTATTATTATTGTTATTATTATTATTATTATTGTTGTTAAGGGAATAAAGAATAATGCAACAATATATTTACACCACACATCGACCTCAAGGGATGTATGTGGACAAGCAAGGCAACAAAATCAAGGCACAAGCAATTAATATGCCACCCTAGGGAGTTAATACAAATAACCCTTGAACAACATAGTTGAAACACACATTAGGAGGGATTGACACCAAGAATTAAAGTATAAAGCAAGGAAGTAGTCATAATCACACCAATATCCTAAACAATCCACCATAGTAAAGGAGTACAACCGACATGGTCCTATACTCAACAAATACATCCCTACACAAAGATATAGGCAAATTCCATCCACAACACGTAACAATGGAGTCTCACACAAGGATGAAGGCAAGGAAATCATGAAACCTATGAACTCAAACCAACAAAAAATAAGATACAGTTTGGATGAAAAGCAAGAAAACAAGGAGAAAAATTGAAAAAAAGATAGAGAGAAGAAGGAGAAGAAAAGGGGACCTTGGATTTTTTGGAACAAGAACTGAAGTGGAAGAGGAGATCAGGCTAAAAAAGAGCAGCAACAATAGTGGTGCATCCCACGAAGCAACGACAGCGCATCCCATGAAGTAGTGGTGGCGCAACCATAGTAGCAGTTGGAAGAGAGCAACGGTGGCAGAAGGAATGAGTAGGAGCGACGGACTGGCGGTGGGGACCGATAGGGTAACGGTGACAGCTGGTGAGCAGCAGTTGTCTGGCGGGAGAGGGATGATGGCAGTGAGAAGCGGGGAGAGAGAAAGGAGAATGAGAGAGAAAAATGAGATTCTTAGAATTAAGGGGTTTCCCATTCCCATGCTCTTGAGGGGCGAATGGGTATACAGAGCACACGTTTTGAGTTTCTAGGGCACAAAGCTCTAAATCATTTTGTGAGCTATCAAGATTGAGAAAGAGAAAGCGTGTTATGAGAGTGATGGAGGCCGAGAGAGAGGGGGACACGAGCTGAGAGAGGGAAGGGAGAAGATTGAGAAGCCACTCAATGATCCGAGGATTTTTAGCAATAAAATCCCTTTTTCTTTTCCTTACATTTTCATATTTTCATTTGATTTTACCCATGGTTGTGATGCTGTGATGTTCTATAGTTTTGATTGTTATATAATGTTGAAAACCCCAAAGTTTCACCCCAATTTAATTGTAAAAATCCTATTCGTATGTTCAATGTGTTTTGAGACTTGGAGCAGCCTAAATTAGACCCCCAAAAAATCATCAAAGTCCGTGTACAGGCCCATACATGTTGCCAGGCATGCTGCCTTGGTGCTATGTAGTGTGTCGTTGCGTGCGCTCTGTGTGTGGGCGCTCTGTGTGCATGTTAGCTATGCCAATGGGCCTAGTTTGTACGTCATGACCAAGTCCCATGCACTATCGTGTGGCAACCGGCGGTCAAGCGGTCTAACAAATCATCAATCTGTTTATTCTATTTTATGCCAATGATCACGAGATTTGACTGAATGTTAATTTTTTACAAATAGGTATCGAGAACCCGACTTAAAGCACATTCAAAACAACAGGACTTAAAACATTCGGTAAGTAGTCTAGTCTACGTTATTGCATACTAGCATGTGGCTACAAAGTTACCTTGCCAAGACTTAGTAAGTGACCCTATATGCGTTGGTACATGCTAAGAATAAAGTTTGTGATTTATCTTTTATATTCCATGTATCAAATGAACTATTTTAGTATGAAATCTCTATGTGGACAATATAATACATGATTCATTAATGAGATTTACTTTACTTAAGGATTCATTAACAGTTTATAAGAACGTCAAACATGATGATGTAAGAAAGGCTATATGTCTATCTCATGCCTAGGAAGGATGGATTTATTATCGGTATGGAACCGTTACAAAGTTTTTGACCCATTACGGGGTCAATACGTAGCATTCCCAGCAACTACAGGTAATACGTAGCATTTTTGAACAACTATGGGGGTAATACGTTGTATTCTGATCTTCCTAAGTAGGGATATGTTAGGTCTTTATCAAGCTAGCTTATAGGGATTTCCAATTTTCGGGCATGTGGTATATTTTTATAACCATTATTTTGTCTATGTTAGACTATCTTCATATTCTATTGTTTTATTTTATAACTATGTGTCTCAACCCTCCCTCTGTGTAACTGCTTGATAGCGCCGGTAATGGGGGCTAGACCTCTTACTAAGCAATGTATCGCTTGCCCCTCTACTTATTCCATTTTTGCAGAACTTAGCTCTAAAAAAGGAGGCGACGAATATTTCTAGGGCTAGTAATAGGCTATTCACATGTAAGGACTTTTATTTTCTTCGTCATTTATGTTTCTATTGAAAGACCAAAATAGATTAGTTTTGCTTGAAGGGCGAGTTTGTAATAGTTACATAGTACTCATGTTGAGACTACGACAACAAATTTAGTGAGATTAACGGAAGTTTCCTCGTTTGGATTTTGTTATGCTATATATTTTTGTAGTATGAGGCTTGCTATCTTTGAGCCATCTAGGTGAGGGGACAATGCTGGTTGGATTGTCGCTGTGCCATGGACATGGGGGGTGAGTTGGAAGCTCATATTCTAACTAGTTCCTCAAGTGCATAGCCTAAATCGGTTCTTGATTGACCAACCCAAAACCTTTGCTTCTTAAGTTTTTATTGTACCTTGTTGAGACCATGGACTTTTCAATAGTTAATATAGGTTTAGACTGCTTAAGCTAGATGACTTTTAGAAATCATAGCCAAACTATTCCAACAATGCATAAGCCTTAGGATTTAATATCAATTGAAGATTTCCTGGCGACCTCCCCGCAGAAGAAATAGATGGTGTTGCGTTCATTCCAATAATAGGGCAAGGTTAGTATTGACATTAAGGTTTGGCAGTCAAACGAGTCATTTGTTTTCACTTTTCCCTCATGGCTTGTCTGAGTATGTCATGCGAATGTGATTATCTCTTCCTTTTAACTTGGTTCTTTCTTTTAAGTAAGATGGCGAATCCAGATCTTTGTGGACATCACCGCGTTCAGCGAGTTAGGTTGCTAATAAGTTTTGTATCAGCAAAGTATTACTCAATGTTTGTAAATTGGCTTCACGCCTCTATCTACTTTCAAGATTTCTCCATTTCTTAGATACCCCAAGCATTGATGGAAAGTAGGAAGTATAACGCCATTTTCATAAAGCCATGGTCGTCCCAAGGGCAAATGCTAAGAGGTTTTCACATCGATGACATGAAATAGAGTGTTCGTCTTTGATTCTCCAATTGTAAGGTCTAGACAAATCAAGCCGATAGTTCTCCGCTATCCTTGAATGAATATCTGGATTGTCAAATGAGTTTGAGATATTTCTTCTACTAAGATTCCCAAGTTTGCTATCGTGGACTTAGCATGATGTTCACTACATAACCTCCATCAACAAGTATATAATGGACTTTTTGCTCCTGCTTGAACCCCAAGACAAAGAGTGGTCAGTTATAGGGCTTTGATCCTAACAAGTCTTCATCTCTAAAGGCAATAACAACATTGGTAACATAGCAAGAACATAGAACTTTTATTTTTCTTCTTTGTTGGATATAGTGTACACTATTTTTATACTTGGCCAAAAGATTTCCTCATATAAAAAGTCACACAAAATAGAGTATAACATTTCTTGCTCATTGGTTGTTTCCCTATCTTGGCTCATGGAGCTTTCAAATTTTTCCTCACCTTTTTCTCTTTTTGTTTAGCTTGACTTTATTTCTTTTTCTAGTACAAGATGAAGTTCGATAAGTTATTTTTGCCTTCATCGTGTCACAAGGATCTAATCACTATCATCCTCATTTTCAACAATCGAGTCCATATCCAACTTGATTTTTAGGATAAGAAGACAGTTTTATACTACACTTGGGTAAGACTTCCAAGTTGAATTGTCATCAATGCCACCATGACTGTTGATGACGAACTAATAGTATTTCCGCTTTGTGGAATTCCCTTGGCATTCATAGAAGTTGTCACCCTTGCGGTATTTGCGTACGCATCTTCAGTATCAAAATAAATTTTCCCATCCTTTGCTATGGGTATGATTTTTCTTCCATTACGAAACATTTTTCTATATGATGACTAATAACTAGATGGTACTTAGAGTATTTCAGATCGTTTAGCCTCCCAACTTCTTTAGGGAGCTTTGGCTCTTGTAGTTGAATTAGCTTTCTTACTAACAGCTCATCAAAGATATGAGCGATGTTGGAGTCTATGAATGGGTATACCTTCTCTTGCGTTGTCCTTTAATAAGAGTAGACACTTCTCATTTGGACATGTTGACATCCAAAATCTCCTCCATTTTACGGATGATAGTAGATGGCTTTTCAAAATTATGAGGCCTGATCCATTGAAGGATATAGAGTAGCCCCCAGCGCATTCATTGGATGCACATCTCTCGTGGGGACTCCCTTGGGAAGTTCGGGCCTAGATACATGTGAGAGGGGTATGTCAGGTGGAATGGACCGTCGATAGAACCTTCTTACATGATACCATACTGTAGGATCTGATTCCTATGCATGGTCAGAGGTTGACCGTGGTAGGGTTGGATCAGTATTGCATGGGCACATAGTGTACCTGCCGTTTACCATTTACCATAGTCAAGGTCGCTCCTTGACACAAAGGGGGATATAAGGAGTTCTATTATGTTTTATCTGCTTTGGGTAGTTATAAGATTGGAGACATTGTCCATAGCTCACTATCAGTATCGTTCCGTCCTCAAATTGTTTTACTAAAATACACATGTCACAGTACGATGCACTTTCCCATGATACATTATTTTATTGGTTTTATGAATCTTATTTTCTGAATATATCTATATTTATATTCTCGGCCTCAGTAAGTCACTTGGACTTAGCACCCATTTTGTAACGACCCGGCAATTCCTTTATTTAATTATTTTATATTATACAAGTTTTATATGATTATTTTGTGAGTTATTGTTTTCTAGAGATTATTCTTTCAAAATATGATTTTTATTTGCGAACAAATGAGCATATTACTACATAAATATTGATAAAATATTATAAATTCCAAATATTCTTAAAACTTCATGCATTTAATCTTTCTAAACTCCCAGAATTATTTAATATATTATTTTCACCTTTTACCTATTTTCCCAAGAATTTTTAGTAATTTTCGAAAAACATTGTCTTTAAGTTATTAATTTGAAATCTAATTTTTAAAATGCTTAATTGTTATCCAAAAATTAAAATAATAATACAAATAAATATTGTAGGTTTTATTTGACTTATAAAAATTAATTTTCAAATTTTTAGAATTTTATTTCTATTTTTGGACGAATAATACAAATAAAATGCTTAATTTTCGAATTTTCGTTTTATTTCTATTTTTGGACTATTTTTAAAATTGGCAAAACAAGGGGTATTTTGGTCTTTTCACCTCTCCAACCCCAAATTTCGTTTTTTACTGAGAAATAAGCAATAAAATACTTAATAAATAAGAGTTTCAGATTATATAGGTTTTTGTTTGATTTTAGTTGATTTTATTTTATATTTTATCAAAATATCTTTACTAATACATACTCTTGAACCTCATATACATAAATAACTATATATTAGTGGTGATGTACATGGCTACATATACACACACACACATACCCACATACATATACATGGTATTTAGTAAAAATAGGTGTAGGCATATATAACCATGTATAATGTATGGAAGAGGTATTTAGTTGAATTTAATAATTGGATATTTGCGTCTAATACTTAGAAAATAATTACACAAGACCATATACACCAAAATCCTCATTTTTCAGCCATTTTTCCAGCCCAAAACCGTGCACTCTCTCTTGCTCTTACACTCTCTTTCATTTTTTCCTCAAACACTTCACTCTCCCCAAATCAATACACCACTTTGAAGGACTAAGGTAGGAACTCTTCTTTATACCTTAAGTAGAGGGTTTTTCTTCTTCTTCTTGAGGAGATTGGGCAAGCTTCCATACTCTTGTGCCCAAGCAATGTAAAAGAACAAGCTTGAATGGCCTAGAGTGAGAGCTTTTGCCAAACATGCCTCCAAGTTGAGGGTTTTAGTTATGTTGCTATCTTCATGTTACTTTATAGTTAATTTTATCATGTTTAACTCTTGTTGGGAGGAAGTTGAAGGATGGATAGAATTATGAGCATGATCTTGAAGATCTTATGTGACTAGTATGCTTATTTGGAGTTCTATGTGCTTACTATGCTTTCTTGAAAAACTATGTGACTATTGTGCCTTTTTACAATAATATGGCATTCTTATGTTTTATTTGGATTATTATGTGAGTTCTATGCTTTATATGAGGTAGTATGAGACCATGATTCTTTAAATGAGCTAGTAGGGGAATATCCTATGTTGCCTTGAAAGTAATTGTGAAGAAAGCTCCATATATCTATTTATTATACTTTATTGTATAGTTTTATGCCTACTTTTATGATTATAGATATATATATATATATATATATAAATACTTAAAGTATTGTTATCTATTCATTTAGCTAATTCATATTATATTAGGTATATATCTATATGGATATAGTTATGTACGTATATATATATGTCTACTTATTATAGACTAATTATATACTTAGTAATACTTAGTAAGACTACTTTAATCTATATATATATATATATATGGTACGTATAAGTATATATATTTATATTCATTTTATTAGTTTATATATATGTAGATAATTTCAATCATCTTATATTTGTATCACACTTTATATAGTTTATATATTTTCTATCATCTTTATATATATACTTATCTATATCACATTTTATATATTTTATATATTTATATTAGTTATCTTTTAATCCTTATATTTATATATTTACTATGTTTACATATTTATATATTTATATTCATATTTTATTTATTTACATATTTTGCTACTAGCTATATATATATATATTTTTACCATTTCTATGTAAGTATGCTTAATAAGCAAACATAAAGCTTTCATTTATACGTGTGGAGCTTACTTTGCTAAACTATAATGATGTGCATATGTGAACAAATTGCAATTGTGTGAATGGGCCCATATGTGCTGGAATGGTCTCGGGGGTGTTCCACCGAGACATACTATTGAGTAGCCGGGAGAGTTCACCACCCTTCCATCTCCTAATCCCCCCTTGGGTAGACGGAGAGATCTACTCAAGAGAGAGGGTCGTAGAACAATACTAAGGCGTATGCCCGGGATACGACCATTGGAGGATAAGACTGGCGGGAGAAATGTGTTGGTTGTTATTTCGGCTCGGGTAGTTATAAGGGTCACTGTCAGGTGACGAAAGGTAGAAAGTGTGAAATTATATGTGTGCTATGTGTAACTAATGTGCATTTGACACCCGAGCACCTTATGTGTATAAAGAAGTGTTTCTACTCAACGTATGTTGATTTCATGTTATATAATATTTTAGATGCTTGCGAAGATAGCTTTTATGATGGCGAGGAGGAGGAACCTTTTGAAGCATTTTACTAGAAAGAAGGATGTAGGATTTTCCGCTGCGTACCTGTTTGGGTTTTTGCTTTTGCTATGTATCAATAGTAAACTAGCAAGTCGAGACTCCCTTTTGTTGATGTATCCTTATGTAATGTACCTTATACGTTGTAATTAAAATGTACGCATGTATGTAGCCACTAATGATAGTATTAATCTAGTAATGGTCATAAGACTAATAATAATAATAATAATAAAGGGATTTCGGGGTCGTCATACATTTCTTTCTGTTCACTGCCTCAAATTCAAGATAGACAGGATGTTGAAAAGGCAACAGGAGTAATCCAAGATACAAGTGCCTAGTTCTTGTAGTGTGTTTAATTGATCTTGGACATACTACATGTAATGATAAAATCTGGTTGTTTAGCGGTCTAACTGACAGAGTTCCATGTATATTATCTACGTTCGTAATTCTATTTCACTTATGCTATTCTACAAGTGTCCAGTAAGCAGTATTGATTAGGACGTTCGTATTGGGTATTCATCACAGTATTGGTACTCAGTACTATCGCTAGTGGACCCCAATCGTATAAGGAGGTCCTAGCGACAGGGGTGCCACAATTTCAAATCAAATGTTGGAAACTTTGATGAATGCACAAAATGCATTGTGAACACCTTGGACTTAATTTAAACTTGATTTGGCGGAAAATATTGATTCCCTGATTTAGACTTTGATTGCAGATCAAATGCCTTACTTGGATGATTTTGCAAAGAACGCCTTGGAAGTTGCCTTAATCAATGCGGATTCGACTTGGAAGAAATGCTGATATACAGGCTCAACACCTAGATCACAGATTGAATGCCTTGATTTGATGATATTCATGAAGAGCACTATGAATTTCGCTTAGATCATATATAGCAAATCTTGTTAAACTTGACTTTGAGAGAAGTTTGGGATTTCCTTCAAATTCTTTGGCTCTATATGACATTTTGATGTTCCTTTTGAGCTTCAAATGGCCTCATTTTATAGGCGTTTGTATGTGGTATTTTGGCTTGCTACAGACTTCTTTGATATTATCTCTTTAATATAAATTTATTTTGAAGAGAAAATACCATTTATATGTAATGATTTGATTGACCCCAACTGTCCAAATGTGTCATTTGTCACTGTTTGATTGGTTTGAGAGTTTTAGGCTGCACAATTTAAGTTGATTGGGGGAACACTTTACAATAACATTTGATGATGTCTCATTTGACCGTAAAATAAATATTAAAATATATGTTAAAATTAGCTACTTAACATCGGAATAAAATTTAGAAAATTTCAAAATCTTAATAAAAAACTCAATTGATATTTAATATTTTAATTCCCATTTATCACTTTTTAATTGGATGAAAGTTAATCGCCAACTTTAGTAAATTAAAATAATACACTATATTATTAGATTTGGAAGATTTCTTTCTATTTTACTTTTTTTTTACATACACAAATTCAATATTTGCACAATTTAACACTCTTTACTAGACTTTTAGTTTATCATATCTCTATAATCATTTCCGTAATATATATAGGGATAATTACGTTGAATTACCTGGAGATTTGTCCAAATTATAAATTAAACTCTCAATTTTTGAAAATTATCTAAATAATTCTGAGGTATGTAAATGTTTTACACATATTAACCTTTCGTCCACTACCGTTAGGGTTTTGAACGGGGGCCATTTAATTTAAATATGGTCTTCATATTTTATCCTTTTAATTAATTTTTGACCAAATTTTACTACAAAGTATGCCATTAGTTTATGATGCACATCCATATTTGATGGCTAAAAGTTTGTATCTGTTATTGGATGGATGATGTAATGGAATAATTTTTTGTCAAATTTGGTCAAAATTTTATTAAAAAGATATAATCAGAAGAATATGTTCAAATTTAAACATTTTTTGTTAAAAATTCTAATGGTACCCTAACAATAGTAAATTGAGCGTTTAGATATGTAAAACATTTGCCTAACTTAGCGTTATTTAGATAATTTCAAGAAATCGAGGGTATATTTTATAATTTAAGCAAACCTCAAGATATTTAGCTAGTGTAATACAGATGTATGTATATCTAACTTATATTGCTACGAGTGAATAGTAATTGTTAAAAAACAAGAAATGATGGTCATGCTCGATCTTCAATGTGAATTGCTACACCTCAAGATTTTTAAATTGAAGAATGAAGACATACATATAACATTTTGCTACACTTTTTTATCCTAGCCTCATTACATACAATATTTTAAATCATAATTTTTTTAATTAGTAAAACATGGATTAAAATTCTTATTTTTCTAATGGATAGATTTCTAAAATTATAATCAGTCTTGAAGGAAAGGTATTGGGTGAAGAATTTTCATTTCTAAGTGATGCTTCTAGTTTTTTCGAACACCAAGAATTTATAATGCCGGAAAAGAGTTCGGTCTTTTGTGAGTAATAATTGACTTGAGGAGAGAAAACCTGCAAAAAAGAGGTTAGCACTCTACTGAATTAAGTCAGTATCCATTTAGAAATGAGGAAAAGTATGAAAAAATGATGAAATAAACATAAATAATACTAAAAATCGCCAAAATTGTGATTGGAAATGATCAAGAATGACTTAGAGTGCCCTTGAGAGCTTTTTCAGAACTAAAAGGATTATTTTATGCTTACAATTCTCTCCTCCTGCCTCTGTACACCTCGGGTCCTTATATAGAGCCAGGGGCGTAACCTACCTGTCTTGAGAATCAGGATGTGGTTCACAAAATCAGGGTGGTTGGAGGCGTGTTAGTTGTGATTCCCCCGGATTGGTGGATATATCTGAGCTTCATTATCCCCATGCGCCTTTTGACTCGGGTCTAGGGTTAGCCTGGTGATAGGTGGGTTTAGGGCTTGAGACATGGGCTCAGGGGCGTATCCTTCCTGGGCTTTAGTCTAAGCTGTGTTGGGTTTAAAAAACACCTCTCCTTTCCTGGCCTTAGCTTCGAGGACATTTCTTGGACTTTTATTAAGGTTACTTCATAAAAGGCCCCAAAAATAAGAAATAAGGCAATATCATCACTCTCTCCCACTCTCGTAGTTGAGGTGACTCGACTGTGAGAGTAGGCGAAAGAGCCATCGTCTCGATGTCACCCAACCTTTCTTGATGCTCCTTCGGTTACTTTTTAGGATCGTTGCTAATGCAAGCCTTCATAAAACATGAAAGAGCGACTCTTTTTCTGCAAAAATTTGATTTTCCATGTTCTACTAAATTCATGAGTTTGGGAATCATGTGCATCTTCATGGGATAAACATTCATCCGATTTTAAATTTATCCCAAATTCTTTTGAAAATGGGACCTTGAATCTCCCACTTCATTCAAACACCTCCAAAAGAGTAAATAAATAAGGATTTTAGAGGGATAGAAGAAATCCTCCCCACTTCAATTCCCGAGGTATGTCTTTTCCCTTTCTTCCTCCTATTTTCAGATTTTCTTTCAAACATCCTTCTTTTCTTCCTATTTCCACTGTAGCTCCTCGCGTGCCGGTCGACAGCTGCACCGCAGCCGCTGCTGCTTTGCCTTCGTGAGTCTGCCGTTGTTGTTCGGGACGCGCCGCTGCCACTGCTCACTGTGGTCATTGCTTTTTCGCCCAGCTTGTAGATCGGCCGATCTCCTTCTACTTTCTCTCAATTTTAGGCTTAAAAACCCACAAGGTATCCCCTCTTCTTCCCCTTCTTCTTCCTTCTTCAATTTTTTGCCATCTTTTGTTCTTTGGCTTGAATTTCTTTGATTTAGAACCATGGGCTTCATGATTTCTTAGCTTTCCTACTTATATTGGACTTTATTATTGTGGGTCTTGAGCTTCAGACTTGCCTCTTGATTCACATGAGATGTATTTGTTGAATGGCTTTATTATTGTGGGTCTTGAGTTATGTTGTGTTGGATTATTTGGGATCACTAGTGTGTTTGTAACTCTTTAGGTCTCTATGCTTTTGATCTTTTGGTATGCTTCGTTCCTAGTGCGGGTTTAGGCCCCGTTGTTGAGGGATTACGTGTATTAGCCTCCTAGGCAATCGGGTTCCTTGTTTAAGCCTTGGGTTTTGTTACTTGCACTTTGATTATATCGCTTTGTAAACAATGAGCCCCTTTTAGGAATGACCCTCGGTATTAATGCACATGTTCTTCTTTCCCTTGGCTCCTTCCCTACATCTCATTATAATGGAGACCAGATAACTTCTCATTTCTCTCAGGTATGATTTCTCTTTCTCTTATTTTTTTAACACTTCCCCACCCTTTTCTTCGTAGACCAGAGCGCTATTGGGACATTTCCTTGAGCACTGCACCCCTTCCCCCTTTGAGAGACTAGGGAAGAGGGTCCAAGAGTTGGAGGGAACCGTGGTCTCCTTGCAAACAGAGCTAGACA
Organism: Petrea volubilis; assembly: GCA_026212405.1. Lineage (NCBI taxonomy): Eukaryota > Viridiplantae > Streptophyta > Magnoliopsida > Lamiales > Verbenaceae > Petrea > Petrea volubilis. Next base: position 14,459,779 of record CM047872.1, on the reverse strand, counting down.
AAGAGCGTCAGGCGAAAGAGGGGTGTACCATCCAAGTTGAGAAGCTCACCAAGGACAAGGACAAGTTGACGCAACCTATCCATACTCTAAAGACCAACCACCCTAAAGTGGTAGAAGAGGCTTGCAAGGCTGCCCATCAGGAGGCTCTACAAGAGTACCATTAGACGAAAGAAGGAAACACGTTCCTAGCTTCTTATTGGGATAAAGGAAGGCTGCCTTCCTAGAGTCTCTGGAGTTTGACCTACTTCTAGCTGACAAAGCCATGTCCTACTTTTTTCAAGGCTTTCATGCTTGTGTCAAGTAATTCCTTCCTGTCCTTTGGGAGTGTGTCGCTTTTCAAGAATGTCCATAATCTCCTTCCTCCAGTCATTAATTAAGCTCGTTGCTAGTATTTCCTTTTTAGGACAGGCCTTAAGTAATGTTAAGACCATTATTTTTCTTGTTCGACAGCCATCTATCAAACTAGCTAGCTTGGCTAAATAGTCGGCCTTCTCATTTTATTCTCTGGGTATTTGGTGTATTTTAAGGAGACCAACTATCTTCTCAAAGCCTCTATCTTCTTTAGATATTTAATCATTCTTTCCTATCATGCTTCGTAACACCCCTCCACATGACAGGCTACTAATTGGGAGTCCAAATAGACTATCAGTTCCTTTGCTCCAGCTTTTAGTGCTAATTTGATGCCTACTAGAAGTGCCTCACATTCTGCTCCGTTATTGGAGGCTTTGAAATCAAAACGCACTGTGAATTCGAAGTCATCGCCTTCGGGGCTGGTTCGTACAACTCCTGCTCCACTACCCATGTTAGTAGACGAACCATCTACATGCAAGAACCAAGGCTTCCCCTCTTGTGGTAGTGGTGAAGTCAGTTCTGAGATGAAATCTGCTAGGGCTTGTGCTTTGATCGCGGTCCTGGGAGCGTACGAGACATCGATTGCCCATTTGATAAGCCTTCCTGAAACTTCTGACCTCCCTAACACTTGCTTTAGGGGGTGATTAGTGCACACCACTATGGAATGCGAGAGGAAGTAGGGCCGCAATTCCCTAGCAGCTACTATCAAGGCTAGAGCCAATTTTTCTATCTCTGAGTATCGCTGCTCCGCCCCTTGTAGTTTCTTGCTTACATAGTATATCGGCTTTTGAACTCCTTCCTCTCGCAAGAGTACTGAGCTGATCACCCAATTAGTGACGGATAGGTACATGTATAAAGGCTCCCCCGTCATCGGTTTTACCAACAATGGTAATTTTGCCAAATACTTCTTTAAGTCTTCAAAGGCCTTCTGGCATTCCTCCATTTATCTGAATTCATTTGTCTTCCTCAATATTTTAAAGAAAGGAAGGCTCCTTTCCGCGAGCTAGGATATAAACCTGCTCAAGGCCGCAATTCTTCCGTTTAGGCACTGTACTTCACTGAGCTTGGTAGGTGCCTTCATGTCCTGGATTGCTCGAATTTTTTCTGGATTTACCTCAATTCCTCTTTCCATCACCATGTACCCTAAGAAACACCCTCCTTTAACTCCGAAGGAACATTTGTTAGGGTTCAATTTTATTTGGTACCGCATTAAGATTTGGAAGGTTTCTTCCAAATCTACCAATTGGTTCATTTTTTCCTTCCTTCTTACTAACATATCATCCACATAGACCTTCATATTACACCCTATTTGATGTTTGAACATCTTATCCACCAGCCTTTGATACGTTGCTCCTGCGTTTTTTAGGCCGAAGGGCATTACTATCACTACTAGAAAACAAGGATTTGGCCAAGGAAAAATTCCATGGCCAAATTCGGCGTTGCTAAACAAGGCCACGGACACTGGCCACGGATTTTTTCACTTTGCCCACGGATTTAACCATGGCCAAAAACAAAAATTTTAAAAAAAATTAAATCTAGCCACGGATTTATCCGTGGCCAAAATTAATATTATTAAATAAATAAATAAATTTAGCCACGAATAAATCCGTGGCCAAAAATAAATAATTTAAAAAAATGATAAATTTGGCTACGGATATTTCCGTGGCCAACCATTTTTTTTTAAAAAAAATTTACATTTAGCCGCGGATAAAGATCAAAAAAAATATTTTAAAAAAAATTAAATCTAGCCATGGATAAATCCGTGGCTAAAACAATTATTAAAAAAAAAAAAGAAAGCTGGACCTAGCCCAACCACGCCCCCAGCAGGCCCAACCAGCATGCCTACTAGCCCAACGGTGCGACCCGGCCCAGCTCGGCGTGCCCATTTCAATTAATCAAATTTCACCATTACTAGTAAGACTCGAACTCGAGACCTCTTGGTATATTGCCTAGCGACTTACCGCCAGGCTATGATGAAGTTCTTGATGAAGATGGCATGCCAGGAATATTTATATACATTTATATATTGAATTTTGTTATCAAATTTTACTAATTTATATCTATATGTAAATATATTTTATTGATTCATACTTATTATGATTTAATTAAGAAATATTAAATCGTGTAAATTATAATTCTTTCTAATTTTACTTTTATCCACAGATAATTTTAGGATACAAAATCAAAATTAAAAAAATTATAACTTTGACGTTATAAAAATTTGAAAATTTTCATCGATTATTTTGACTCAATTTCAGAAATTAAAGTGATCTTATTCATTGTATGTCAAACTATCAATTTATTTACTTAAATTTAGTGTAATTGACAAAATAAAATCAATCAAATTTGAAAATACAGTGCCATCGTTAGATCAATACTTTCAAAATACAATTGACCGATTTGCTATTAAGAGAATATAAAACAAAATATTCGACTTGTATGTTTAAATAAATTGATTAAATTATCAAATTGTATAGTATTACAATTATACAAAATTGACTAATTGAATTGATTGAAATGATTAAATGTTTAAAAAAATTATTCTTGCTAAGCAAACTGTAATTTTCAAAGCGTAAGATGGGAAAATATAATAACCGTGATGAAAATAATATGGTTTTGAAATGACTCGAACCTTTTAGTGCCCCGTAATATCGGATCGGGGGATTTAAGCGAGTCATTTAAAATTAAAAAAAATTAAATTTATTTATTGGCCACAGATAAATCCGTGGCCAAGTCCAAATTTTAAAAAAAACTTTAAATTTATTTATTGGCCACGGATAAATCTGTGGCCAATGGTCAAAACTTTATGTTGACTTTTGCCCAATCGTCTGTTTTCGTTAATTAGGTTAGACGGAACCGTACGATTGGAGCAATACAACTTCAACCCTAATCAATCTGCTTGAAAGTCTATTTTTTTGATAATTCCTATACAAATTAACTGACGTTAGCATACATTGACACCAGACTACGAAGTCATTCGTATATATCACCAAAAGAGGAAAAATGTATTCTCGCTAAGCAAACTGTAATTTTCAACGCATAAGATGGGAAAATATAATAACCGCGATGAAAATAATATGATTTTGAAATGACTCGAACCTTTTGGTGCCCCGTAATGTCGGATTGGGCGATTTAAGCGAGTCATTTAAAATTAAAAAAAATTAAAATTATTTATTGGCCACGGATAAATCCGTGGCCAAGTCCAAATTTAAAAAAAAAATTAAATTTATTTATTGGCCACGGATAAATCTGTGGCGAAGTCCAAATTTTTTAAAAAAATTAAATTTATTTATTGGCCACGGATAAATCTGTGGCCAAGTCCAAATTTTAAAAAAAAAACTTCAATTTATTTATTGGCCACGGATTGGTCAAACCTTCATGTTGACTTTTGTCCAATCATGCGTTTTCGTTAATTATGTTAGACGGAACCGTACGATTGGAGCAATACAACTTCAACACTAATCAATCTGCTTGAAAGTCCATTTTTTTGATAATTCCTATACAAGTTAACTGACGTTAGCATACATTGACACCGGACTACGAAGTCATTCGTATATATCACCGGAAGAGAAAAAATGTATTTTCGCTAAGCAAACTGTAATTTTCAACGCATAAGATCGGAAAATATAATATCCGTGATGAAAATCATATGATTTTGAAATGACTCGAACCTTTTGGTGCCCCGAAATGTCGGATCGAGCAATTTAAGCGAGTCATTTAAAATAAAAAAAAATTAAAATTATTTATTGGCCACGGATTTATCCGTGGCCAAGTCCAAATTTTAAAAAAAATTAAATTTATTTATTGGCCACGGATAAATCCGTGGCCAAGTCCAAATTTAAAAAAATAAATAAATTTATTTATTGGCCACGGATAAATCTGTGGCCAAGTCCAATTTTTTTTTAAAAAATAAATATATTTATTTATGTTTTTCTTTTAGATAAATTCAAATGGCCACGGAATTGTGGATATTTGGCCATGGATAAATCCGTGGCCATATGTTTTCATTTTTTTTTTCAATATCTGTGGCCATTTTCGTAGCTATTGGCAACGGCTTTCATTCGTGGTTAAAAATTCGTGGCCAAAACCGTGTTTTCTAGTAGTGTATGTAACAGTATATGCCCCTGAATGTTATAAAGCTCGCCTTGTTCTGATCTTCAGGGTCTAACAAGATTTGGTGATATCATTAAGAAGCATCCATAAGCATCCTTGAGGTGGAATCCATTAGCTGGTTGATTCGTAGCAGCGGGTAGAAATCTTTAGGACATGCTTTGTTTAAGTCCCGAAAGTCTACACAAACCCTCCATTTATCGTTTCCCTTTGAAACGAGCACTACAATGGACAACCACTTTGGAAATTGAATCTCTCGGATGTGTTCGGCCTCAAGGAGATTTTCTATTTCTCTTTGTATGATTTGGTCCTTTTTTGATCCGAAATGCCTCTTCTTCTGTTTCATTGACTAAAATGATGGATCCGTATTAAGATAATGCACTACCATTTTCGAGTCTATCCCTACCAGATCTTTAGAAGACCACGCAAAAATGTTCGTATTTGATCTTAAGAAAGCGATCAAATCCGCAGCTAGGGCTTCTTCTAGTTGAGAACCAATGCGTGTTGTCTTGGTCGGGTTTCCTAGTACTAACTCTATAGTAAGTAATTCTTCCACAGGTTGTACTCTAGGGTGCGTATTTGTTTCCTTTCCTTGTTCCTCATGTATCACACCTTCTATTCCTTTGCCTTTGCAGGCCTTCTTTGTATTCGTTTGGGTGACGTCTCCTCTGTCGCTTTTCCTTTTCCTAGGCTCTTGGGCTTCTTGTCCCCTTTCTTGTCTTAGGGTGTCCCCCTTGTTTCCTTGCCTTATTGCTTCAATATAATATTTTCGAGATGTCAACTGATTCCCCACAATCTCTCCTACTCCCCCTTGTATAAGGAACTTGATTTTCATATGATAAGTCGAGACCACTGCTTGGAAGGCATTCAGGGTCGGTCTTCCGAGGATGGCATTGTATGCGGAAAGGACATCAATGATCAGGAAAGATGTTAAAGGAAGGTTGATGAGGCCTTTAGGTCGTACTGTCTCTCCCGCAAATCCGCGTAGGGTGTTGTGAATCGGCCTTAGCTGCACATTCCCAAGTCCATTTGGGAAAAAGCCTCATAGAACAATATGTCTGCTGAGCTACCATTGTCAATGAAGATCCTTTCTACTTCATAGTTAGCAATTGTTGCTGATACTACTAGTGCATCATGATAAGGAAGGTTGATTTCTTGTAAATCCTCCGGCCCAAATGAAATACTAGGGCCTTTAGGTACACCTTCAAACTTGAAGACTGGTACTCCAACTTCCATCTGATTGTGTGTAGACCGAACGTGAGCCCTTCTAGCCTTTTGAAAGTCTCCATCTGCAGGCCCTCCAACAATCCTGTGGATTACCCCTCTAGGCTGGGGGTTGCTTCCGACCCTTGAACCCTCCGGTAGGTCGAGGATTTCCTGGGGTTCATGTTGGATCATTCTCCCAGCTGTTTGTTGCTGTACCGGGGGTGTACTCCTTCTAGCCCCACTTTCTCTTCTGAGATGCTCTTGTCTGGGGGGTCCCGTTCTATGCTGACTTCTTTTAGGCCTACTTCCCCTTATCATGTTTCTTGGTCCGAAGAGTTGGAGACCCTGCTCCCTATTATGGCATATTAGGTCTTGCAAATGTCCTTCCTTTATGAGTCTTTCAATTTCATCCTTCAAATGGTGACATACATTTGTATCGTGGCCATAGTTGTTGTGGAATTGGCTTAACTTTCCTGATGGTGGGTTTGTCGGCCACTCCTCGGAGCCCTTAGGCCATTGTACCCGATTTGTGTTTTCTATCTGCATCAGGGCTTTGTCAGGTGTTATCCTCAAAGTGGTATGCCTAGAGTATTTAGAGCTGATCCAAGGAGTTTGATCTCTGTAATCCCCCGGTCGAGCCCTCCTGATTAGCCCCGAAATGCTTCCTACGTTTCTTCGATCTCTCCTTCTTTCCTTTGACTCCTCACAAGGTTGGTTCATTGCTTCATCGGCGTTGATATGTATCTCTACTCGTGCTAAGAGTTCATCAAAATTAGTAGGGGATCTCTTAGCTAAAGAGCGATAAACGCTTCCTCTCCGTAGTCCTTGTGCAAATGCTGCAGACTTCATTTCATCATTGATCCCTGGGACTTGTACGACAGCCGCGTTGAACCTATCTAAGTAATGTCGCAAAGACTCCCTTTCTCCTTGCTTCATGTTGAAGAGCGTCAGCGGGGTTTGCAATCATTTCTTACTGCGGGAAAACTGGAGAAGGAATATTTGTCGAAATTTCCCAAAAGACCGGATGGAGTTCGGATGTAATTGGTTAAACCATTGTTGTACACCCGTTCTAAAATTTCACTCCATCGGTGTACCCGTGGAGCTCAGCCAGACTATCAAATCTGACTAGGTGTTCCTGAGGGTCGTGAGTACCGTCATACTTCGGGAGGTTGGTGGTGTTGGTGAATGGAGGGAAAACATCCTCTTGTACATTCCTACTAAATGGGGTCCCTATAGGGACCGGTTCTCATTCTCCTGTAAGCCTTCTCTCCATTTGTTGCATTCTCTGTTGCAACTCCACTGCCCATGTAGGGGGAGTAACCTCTCGAGGATTACCAATACAGAGATTCCCTCATGCTCCTATATGTATCTTTTCTGCATCACGTGTGCCCCCGCAGATACCCTGTGGATTACTATTGGATTGGATACTGGCATCCGTCGGGAGTGAGGCAGATCCCCTCGCTAGGTTTTGTCCCTTCTATGTGCTCCTGAGGTGTGCTTGTTGCTATTGCAGGGTGTCCTCCTCCCTGTGTGGGATGGCTAGCCCCATTGTGACCCTTATTCCATCCTGATGTGCTGCTGAGGGTTACTTCGTTCCATGTTCTTGTATGCCCTGTGGGTGGTGTTTGTGGTGCAACTCCTGCGAGTGCGGTCACTACAACCCCCGTTATCATCTTTATGAGATTTTCCCATGTTGCTCGTGTGGCTCCTAGTACGGTCGGGCTCCTTAATGCCGAACTAGTCTGACCACCCTCCATCCTTCCTTGGTTTGCACCATTTTGCGTTTGCGTCCATCCATGTTATGTGCCTCCACAGGTCGTCTTTGTGCACGTTGTACACCTAGATTCTGCCTACCCGTGGTGTGCACCCGTGGAGATATCGTTCCCGTGACCTGTGCTCCTACAGGTATCTCCCCTTTGGCATACGCCCTTGGAGCATGAGGTCCTAGACCGTATGCTCCTATACCGTGTTGTCCCGCGGCCTGCGCCCCTGTAGCCTGCTCTCCTAAAGGTATCTCCCTTGCGGTATATGCCCTTGGAGCATGGGGTCCTGGAGCATGGGCCCCTATAGGTCCTGCAGTATACGCCATTGGAGCATGAGGTCCTGGACCGTGCGCCCCTGTAGGTGTCACCCATGCATTATACACCCCTGGAGCATGAGGTCCTGCGGAGTGCATTCCTGGAGCGTATGGTCCTGGAGGTTGCACTCCCGTGGCCAACACCCCTGAAAATTGCTCCCCTGTGATTATTACTTCTTCAGGAACTACTCGCAAGTACTATATCCCTATAGTGGGCACTCCTTGGATGATGAATGGAGCTTGTACATCCCCGCCCTCTAAAGCTTCCCTTCTAGTGGCCGAAATAGGGGGGATGTTACCATCTTGCAAAGTGATGACAGGGGTGATGTTACCACCCTGCGAAGTAATGATAGGGGTGTTGCTCTCTTGAACAATAGCGGCATCCTCTCCCAAGGTCTTGGGTGTGCCGTTACTGGCCATAGCGATGTGCACTTCATCAGTTTTGTCGCAAACTCTCTCACGCCTTAACTCAATTTCCCACAGATAGCGCCAATGATGCTTCTGATTTTTCCGAGCACCAAGAATTTATAACACGGGAAAAGAGTTCGGTCTTTTGTGAGTAATAATCGACTTGAGGAGAGAAAACCTGTAAAAAAGAGGTTATCACTCCACTGAATTAAGTCAGTATCCGTTTAGAAATCAGGAAAAGTAAGAAAAAATGATGAAATAAACATAAATGATGCTAAAAATCGCCAAAATTGTGATTGGAAATGATCAAGAATGACTTAGAGTGCTCTTGAGAGCTTTTTCAGAACTAAAAGAATGATTTTATGCTTAAAATTCTCTCCTCCTGCCTCTATACGTCCCTGGTCCTTATATAGAGCCAGGGGCATAACCTACCTGTCCTGAGAATCAGGATGTTGCCCCCAAAATCAGGGCGGTTGGAGGCGTATTAGTTGTGATTCCCCCAGATTCGGTGGATACATGTGAGCTTCATTATCCCAACGTGCCTTTTAACTCGGGTCTAGGGTTAGCCAGATGATAGGTGGGTTTAGGGCTTGAGACCTCTCTTCCTGGTCTTGGGCTCAGGGGCATATCCTTCCTAGGCTTTGGTCCAGGGCTGTGCTAGGCTTTAGGAAAGACCCCTCCCTTCGTGGTCTTGGGCTCAAGGGCGTATCCTTCCTGGGCTTTGGTCCATGACTATGTTGGGCTTAAAAAAAACCTCTCCCTTTCTGGACTTAGCTTCGAGGACTGTTCTTGGGCTTTTATTAAGATTACTTCATAAAAAGCCCCAAAAATAAGAAATAAGGCAATAACACTAAGAAAGAAAATGAAATGAGTGAGAAAAATATGTTCTTACAGAGTGATTAATATTTTATAATTTGTAAAGTTTAACAATTTGTAATCTCCGTTAGCTAGAATTTTTTGTTTTTAATTTGACAAAGTTCCTGATCAAAATAAATTGGGGCTAAAAGAAAAGAGCTGTTGCATGAAGATTGGTAATGTTAAGAAAACTAAATAACAGAAATAACATTAATGTCACTTACTTTAAAATAATCATTCTTTTGTAAGGTTTAGCAATCCTTCTTATTTAATTAGTTTAAAATTATTATGTCTTTAATAGGTATTAAACTTTCTAATCCCTTAACGATAATTTTTACAATAAGATGTAAATACCCGATTACAACTGTATCCAGATTGGCTTGTCTTGAAGCTTCGAACAACAACATAATAATAATAAGGAAAAATTACACTGGCCACCCCTGAGGTTTGGCTGATTTACGAAAAATCCCCTACTTTTTCAAAAATTACCAAAAACCCCTTAAGGTTTCAAAAATATTACAAATTTATTCGAATTTTCGAAAATACCCCTTCCCCTTTTTTGGGTGATTTACATTAACCACCCTGAGATTAGGCTAATTTACGAGAAACCCCCTGTGGTTTCAAAAATTACCAAAAACCCCCTGAGGTTATACTAATATTACAACTAGCACCTACTTAGGTTGACTTATCAACAATATTAATTCTTTTTTTTTCCTCTGTAATATTGTTATCATAAAATTTTAATTTAATAGATTTGGAAAAAAAAATTATGATTATGTGAAATGAGAAATATAAACATTGATTGAAATAAAAAATTGAAATTAAATAATGCACTTGAAAACTTTATTTAGCTTGAGGACTCTTAACTCATTTCTCTTAAAATTTGCTCCGTATTAGCGATAGTATAACATAATTGATGTGTTGGTAGATACCTTTAATGCATTAAATTCAGAATATTTATTTGAATAAATAATCACATTTTTTTTTCAAATCTATTACATGAAAATTTTATAATAACAATATTACAGAGGGAAAAAAAATTTAATATTGTTAATAAGTCAACCTAAATAGGTGCTAGTTGTAATATTGGTATAACTTCGGGGGGAATTTTGGTAATTTTTGAAATCATAGGGGGTTTCTCGTAAATTAACTAAATCTCAGGGTGGTCAGTGTAAATCACCCAAAAAAAGGGAAGGGGTATTTTCGAAAATTTGAATAAGTTTGTAATATTTTTGAAACCTTAGGGGGTTTTTGGTAATTTTTGAAAAAGTAGGGGATTTTTCGTAAATTAGCCAAACCTCAGGGGTAGTCAGTGTAATTCGCCCTAATAATAATAATAATAATAATAATAATAATAATAAATTATTGTTATTTCTTAAATTTAGTGCTACTATATTGTCAGTTATAAACACGATGTTATTTTAAGGACAAAATTTTTCATTTTCCTAAATCAGACCTTATTTTAAGATGCACCAACTTCGGAAATGAGAGTTTTCAAGAAGAATTATGTTTTCAAGAAGCTAACTGGTACTTTAATATTATACGTAAAAGAGAAAATTATATAATTAATATATTAATCAACAACACCAACCAATAAAAAAAATCAATTTAAACAATTTGCTGGTCAATCATTAATGAACTCATTGTTCAATATCTGACACAAGCTAGGAATCTTCATCGAAGGTATGACCTGTCAAATAATCTGCATCTAATATTTTTGTTAAAAAAAAAAAATTTGGCACGTATATTTGTACATGTACTTTGCGTTGCCAGCATCCACTTTCCCAAATAAAATAAGTTTTAAGTTAATATTAGAGAATCTTCATGAAGACGGTGTCACGGAAAGTAATTTTGCAGAATTTTAATTTTAATTGTTTTTGGTTTACTTCAGAAGGTTTTTGAACTTATATAAGATTTTGAAAATAAAATATAGAATAATTCAGAGTTTATAAAGTTTTTTGGAAGTATTTATATTGAAAGTTTTAGCAAAAGACTTTATAAATGCAAAAAGAAAAAATATAAAGAGTTTAAACTTTATAAACTCTAGCACAAAAAAGTTGACTAATTACTATTGGTTTTAATTGTTTTCCAAGGATTAATTATGTGGGTAGCAAGGTAAATATTTTTATATACTTGTGTCGAAATTTTACTAAAATAGAATTTCAATATATGCCTAAAAATCAATGACAAGATAGTTTAGTGAATTTGTGACTCACAAAATTAGTTTATTATGCTTAAACAGTTCATGATTTATATTTGAGCTCAGAATATGCTAACACGCTTTGGGAAAACCTCCATTTCAGCCCTTGACCTTTAACATAGTGTGCATTTAACTATTTATAATTATCGCTATCATTCTCCCGATGGAATTAATAACATCGAATATTTTTATGCTGACTTGCCAATATATAAAAACTTTAATCGACGGCCACACTCATGTCAATGACAAAACTTTGGATACGAAAACATTTGGAAATGAAAAAATATTATACAAAAACGGTACTCATGGATTGTTCTAAAATTATACTATTCTTTGAGAGCAAATCAATTTATTGCATAACTTATTTTTCTTTAGTGACAATTTCTTAAAATAATTTTAATTTTTACTAAAACTCTCATTTTAATTACGAAGATGAGATATCTCTTCAACTACTGGTGAACATTATTCTTAGGGGAAATAGTTCAAAAGTCAATAAAACTTATATTTTTCAACTACATATGACAGACAAACATACCGCACGTACGATTGCAATACTTCAATCAAGAGGCTCAAGTCGAGTCGTGTTAGTAGGCTCTTTTTGGGGAAGAAGATTTACCAAGACTTCGTTTAACTTTGCCATGTCAGTTTATTGAAATAAAATCATTTCTTCTTCGCAATCTCCAGAGTTAAAAGGATGATAAAAAAAAAAAAAAAGAAGTAGAAAACGCTCCTTACAACCAAAGTTTTGTCTTGCGAAATCGAAAACGAAAAGGGTTCATCAAACTTTACGTACTAAATTATATTTTTATATTATTTATAGTCGTGTTTAACTATTCCTTTACCCTACAAAATATAACAAATCAAGCCCTTTTTACTTTAGGGGTCGATTCCTGATGTTTTAAAATATAGAAGTTAACTGCAATGCAATATAATAATTTAGTGGGGTAAAGTGTATTCGGCCAAATCAACAAAAGAACGAAAAATAAAATAAAAGCAAAGAAGAAATAAGAAAAACAAAGGAAACAAAAAAAACAGAGGACAAAGTCGACAATGGCTCATTTTGGTGCTAATAAATAACACATGAATCTTAATCAATGCGGTGGCTTAGATAAATCTGAAGTAAAGACATTATAAAATCCAGGCAGACGTGTCTCGCAAAGTTAACCACGAGAGCCAGCATGTCTTTAAAACATCCCGCTAAACAATGTTTTTTTTCTACAATTTGTTGTTATGTATGGAAAACACTTCCACCATATTCATTTTATATTTCCAACTAATAAGAGTGAAAAATTCATTTTAAATAAAAATATTATTGAAAGTTAATATGTTGATATTATTTTTCTTTTTTTTTTTTTTCTTTTAATCGATGTTTAACTTATATTTGAATTTGATGTGAGGATGTCAATAATTGATATTAGCAAATGGTTTTCAATTAAGCTAATTAAAAAATAAAAAACAAAAACATATGGACTAAAATAACAATCAGATTATAAAATTTACAATTTTTTTTTAATAAAATGAGTTATTAGAATCCAACAAATTCCTTAAGTAGAGTAGGAAAAAAAATGAAAAACTAAAAAAAAAAATTAAAAATACAAAAATTGAATTAAAAAAAAAATCAAAATATTGAAAAATAATAAGAGTGTTGTTTGAAAATTGAGCATTAACTAAGAATAAAAAAGTGTAAAGTGAATAACAATAAATCTAAACGAGTTTGATCAATTTAGATAGGAATTATATCTGAATTGAAATATATATGCGAATTATATGTATCCATGCACACACACACACACACACGCATATAGTAAAATATGCTTTGGAAATTAAATAAGAATTAAAATACGAAAATCATCATACGAAAAAATAAAAATAAAATGATAGCCACATATGAAATTAAAAGACAAAAAAAATAAAAATAATGAATCAACATCAAAATAATGAACTACATAATGTGATTGTGAAATTCAAATGGTCTTTTCAGGGTGAATGTCTCAAACAATGATTTAAAACACACATACTCGAGGTGATAAAGGTTTAGAAAAGAATTGTGAGACTATGAAGTGAAGAGGTGAAGATAAATACGCATTGTGTACATTTAGACAGGATTCCGATTGAACTCATATGGAAGGGAAGTCGTTTCCATAATCCAAGTTTTTTGAGTGTTGTGAGAAAAATCCACCATGATACAGTCTTTTAAGTATTTTCTGTCGTATCTCTTAGTTCTAGAAAATGTTCGGTGCAGATTATATTCTATGGAGAGAGGCGAGAGACAAACAAAGGAGAGAGAAAGGGAACTTGTAACAAATAAGACGTTAAAACCACCCAAATTGATACACAATTTCCAACAAGAGGAAAGAGAAAAGAGATAGAGAAGAGGAAGAAAGGGGCTTTAGTGATCTTACAATTTTTAGTAATAAAATTTACAGAAAGAAATACATAAGGAAAATTGCATATTAAAAAATGGTGGTTGAGCTAATAAAGTTTTACTAATTTATTAAATAAAAAATATGATTAATGAGAATGATTTTGTAATGACCTGAAAATACCCTTTTATTTTATTATGAACACATAACAACATTAAAGTAAAATTTACTATAACATAGTAAAGTCATAGTTATACAAAAACTGATATACAATTGACAATAATAACTCTAGCTAATTAAAAGGTTCGTAATGCCCAGTGGTGCCTTCCTTTTGGTGGACTATAATATCTTTGCCAAAACAATATGTTATTCAAAATATAAAGAGTTCAAATGAGTTTAACACTATAAGGTCATTGCTACAATATAAAAAATTTTCTTATCTTATACAAAAGGCAAACTAATACAAGGTTTAAGTAGAAACTATAGCATAAAATGGTACAATAACAACTTTCTAGTAATTCAACTTAATTAAAAGCCTCATATGAATCTAGGGTCTCATCCGCCTTATGCCCAACCCTGTTTTCCACTAAAATAGTGTACACGAGGGATGTTAACATAATAGTTGAATAGGAATTTCACTTAATATCATAAGGTGATAGTGTGTGATGTAAGTGCATACAATCACATGTTTTCACACAATATAGCACATAATTTTACATTTTTACCTTTGGATCACGCTTTGTGATCACAATTCTTTATAACTCCCTAATACAACTTACTTTCCTACCTTATTCTCCATATCAAAATTTCCTTCCTTATTCACCGTTGTCATATCTCGAGAATATGCCGATTTCTATGACCCACTTCATACATGGAACACTCCGTCCATGTAAGGAGAGATTAGAATGATGGATGGCTAGAACTTATTTTAAGATCAGCAAGCCCATTGTTGCTTAACCGAACTCTACCCCATCCACTCCGAACATATTAGGGCCCGTTCATGCACAAGAAAGTTTTCACATAATACACGTAGGCACATAGAAAACATAATTTGAATAATATAAATGAAACAATATAAGAACCATTTATATATTACTTAAAATATATCATGCTAAAACATAAATTATACCTAAGGACCCTAATCTTGTATGCATAAGGGTAATAAGACCTAACATATCAACTAACATGTGAAATATGTAGCATAATGTGAACTAAAACATATGGAAACATATGGCATAACATTTACTAAAGTAAGGATTTATACTTATGAAATTAAGCAAATTCGCTACCTTAGTGGACTATTTCTTTCTTTATATGTGTATATATATATATAGTTATAACGAAAAAGTATTTATGAGTGTGTGTGTGATTGGTGTTCGTGTGTGTGTGTGTGACCGTGTATGTGTTGTGTGTGTTTGTGTGATGAGAATGGTGGTGGTGAAGGCCTCTATTTATAGTATTTTGCCCTAAAAATAGGATTATTATAATAGGATTTATCCTAACATTAAATGTATTCTTCCAACTAACCATAGTTATTAAATGAATTAACATACAAGTGTTGTTCTAAATAGCCCAAGTGTTACCCTCGTTCTTTATATGCGTTGCCCTAATGTGTTGATGTGTTATCCTAAGTGATGATGATCAATACATGTGTTATGTTAGTAGAACAAGATCACTACAAGTGTTTGTAGACTTGTTACCCTAATTAGATTTTTTGGTCCTATTTTATCCTATTTAATTTGATGATCACAAGTGTTAGCCTTTTCAAAATTAGCCATACATATGGTTTACTACGTAGATAAGATTTATACACTTGTATCTTACCTTATTTTGTCCAATAGCTAGGTGTAAAGTATCATTTATTAAGAAAAGTGACATGAGAAAATGACATTTACATGTAATACTAAGAAAAATATTTCTATTGTATATATCTATATATATATATTCGAAAATATATATAATATATATAAAATATATATCATATATTTATTTAAATTATATTTCAAAATATAAAATATTTTGAATACATATAAATTATATGTTTACACCTACTTTATCCTATTTTAAGAAATTGGTTACAAGTGCAGGGATGCTATATTATCTTATAAGAATGGTTAACAAGTGTTATATTAGGCTCGTACAAATGTTACCCTAATCTAGATGAGTATGCCCTAACTTTATCCTATTTTAATAAGATGAAAAAAGTGTTAGTTTCTTCAAAATAAACCATACAAGTGGTTCTTTATTTAGATAGGACTTTTACACATGTATTGAATCTTATCTTATCCAATATCTAAGTGTATAATAGCATTTGTTAGGGAGAATGACATTTGAACAAGTGTATTTATTATTCATGTGATACTATAAATAACCTATTATATTATATATATCTATATTTTGGAAACTATGCATTATATATATATTTATATATTTGTTTTTTTGAAAATATACATATATATATATATAAAGAAATATATTTTGAGATATATAAAAATAATATATATATATGACTTTATTACAAATAAATTATTAAGTTGTAATTCTTGAAAATTCATGTATATAAATATATATATATATATATATGTATCTACTTTTATATCTATATAAACTAAAAGCAATAGTTATTACACCTATTTCATAATCTAAAATATCATATAATTCACATATTTAAATAAGAGTTACATAAAATAATAATGGCAAAAAGCATTAAACAATATATATATATATATGATTAATTTTAAATATTAGAAAGTATCAGGGCATTACATATTTAGTAGATCGAGGAGATAATTAATGAGATTTCTTTTTTTGAATAGTGTAGAAAACAAAAAAAAATAATTAACATTAATCCACTATTTAATCTATTTTATCAATATAAAAGATATAAATCAACATGAAAATAATGAACTACATAGTGTGCTTGTGAGTTTCAAATGGTTGTTTTCATGGTGGATGTCCCAAAACAATGGTCAAGAATGCATATTTAACATGGGCGAAGTTCATGGTGGATGAAATTCTCATAACCAAAGGGCTCATATGTGTGTGTGTGTGTGAGAGAGAGAGAGAGAAATAGAGAGACAGAGAGACAAAGAGACAGAGAGACAGAGAGACAGAGCAAGAGAGAGTAAATGGGCTTACATTTTTTTAAAAATAAAATTTTAGGAAATAGATAATAATGCAAAAAATGCATATTATCATACTCGAATGACTAGCCCATTGAGGGACTTGGGTTTCCCACGTGAGTTGCTACCTCAACAGGTTGCTTGGCATGTACGCCCTACCCTTTGGCGTACAACAGGCCATCATCCAACCAGTAATTCCTCACAAGGCTTGATTTCACATCAGCAACACATCTTTGATACACTGTGTCATTTTAGGACGACTCCCAAATTTTGTCCAACAAGTCTGACTCAATAATACTCAAAGTAGCCATAAGTTCTTCCACTGTTTTTCGGCTCAAAGCATCTGCCACATCGTTATGCTCCTTGGCTAATAATGCACCCAATCAAAATTAAACTCACCCAAGAATTCCTGCCATCTTGCTCGCTTAGAAGTCAGCTTCTTCTATGCCTTAAAATTAGTGTTGGTCATGTTGTCAATCACTATCGTTATTTCTTTTTCAACAAGTAATTTGGTGCCCAACAAGTAGTGCCTCCATACATCCAAACAATGACTAACTATTGTTATTTCTTTTTCATGAGTTTAGCAGCTAACCTTCTCATCTTTGAGTTCCGACTCCCAAATGCAATAGGGTGTTTGTCTTGCACCAAAACACCGCCAAGAGCTTGATATGAAGCGTCTATCTGCACCTCAAATGGCTTATCAAACTTAGGAATTTTGAGAATAGGGGCTAAAGTGGTCCCTACCTTCAACCCATCTAAAGTATCCTGATAGGCAAAAAACCATTTCCACTTTGCATCTTTCTTTAGTAAATCCTTCAAGAGACTAATAATTTTTGAGTAGCCCTTAGTGAACATGTGATAATTGCAACGACTCGGTAACTTCTATTGTTATTATTAATATTTTACTTAGGATTTATTTTCATTATGTGACAATTATTGTGTGAATATATGTGATTTGTGAATAAATGTGCATTACACTACATGCATTTTATAAAATGTGAGTATTCCATCATTTGTTTTCTTAGCACTTGAAAAATGCAAAATATTAATTACTGAAAATTTTATTATGATTTTCGAATTTTATTATGAGTAAAATTATTATTTTAATATTACTTTATAACTTAGACCTTATAGTATTAATTTTGAATGGTGATTATTATTTTTGGAAAATTTATTTAAATACATATTTTAGGCTTCTATTTATTTTATTTTCAAATTTTGTAAATAAATTATACAATTTTTGAAGTTTATAAATACAACAATATATTTTCTGATTTTATATGTATAATTTTCGATTTTTAATTATTTATAAACCTAATTTTTGGATTTTAATTAAATGATAAATATAAAGTCTAGATTTTTAGTATATTTTATAATTGTTTTGCTAGAATATCTCCCCTAATACATATATTAGTGGTAAATTATATATCTACATATGCACACACACATCCATACATATATTAGTGCTGATTTCTATATCTACACATACACACACACATCCATACATATATTAATGGTGATTTAAATATCTACATACACACACACACATCCATATATATATACTAGTGATAAATTATACATCTACATATACACACACATGTCCACATATATATACTTGGTGATATGTATATCTACCTATACACGCACATGCCCACATATATATATACCTGGTAATATATATATCTACATATACACACACATGTCTACATATATATACTTGGTGATATATATCTACATATACACACATATTTCCACATGCACATATATATATATATACATACTAGGTAGTTTTCATCACACACAAACACACATTAAATCCCGCCTACAACCCACACACCCACAAAATCTTGCTCTTCCAAAATATATATCACACTATATCGTTGGTATACCTTCCCATATACCTATATATATAATTACCCCTCTTTCTAAACATATATATAGACATATTAACCTTTCCACTTATATATATACACACTCTTACTGTAATGACCCGGTATTTCTACATATTTTAAAAAGTTAACTATATGATTAAATTATCTAGTGTTTTATGTTATTATTGTTTTGTATGTGAAATAAGTGATTCTATCTCAAATTTTTGATTTTATTATGAATAATGTATAATATTCTCTAATATATTATGTATTTTCATATCTATACTTTGAATTTATAATTGTTACTATACTAATATATTAATTGTTAAACATAATTTTTAGTATATTATACATATTCGAAAATTATATATCTATATATCATATATATATAAGTTCGTATATATCTATACACTAATAACTAAGTTAATACATATTAATCCTAACCACTTTATAGGATTAACAATATGTAATTATATAGATTATCTAAATAGCCGTAATCTATATATATATATATATATGCATGTTCTTAATACATTGAGCAAACTATATAATATATGTATATATATCCGAAACATTATATATAATATGATTTTTTTCTAATTTATTTTTGATAATCCTAATAATTGTTCTTGATAATTCCTAGCATTAAATGATTATTTTTACACTTGTTATAACTCTTCTAGAAATTGAAACACTTGTATTATTTACATTAACCTAGACTTCCATTCATCAATTTTAGAGCACACCTAATAACATTTAGGCTTATTACTAAGCATGTATGTAATTATTAATATTGATGAGTAAGATGAATCTAATTATGAAAAATTGACATAATTCATTTTTAATAATGTGTCTTAACCAACCTCTATAAATAGAGGCTTGAGTTATATTTTCCATTAATCACACACACACATACACGGATTATACACACACAATAAATACTATTCTCATCAACAAACACACACGGTACATACATATATCCATATATATATATAATATATATATAGTACACACAACACAAAGACAACACAAACACACACGGTACATACATATATATTTATATATGGTACACTTTTACAACACACACACATCCACGGCACACACACACAATCATATATATATATATATAAATATATATATATATATATTGAGAGAGAGAGTATTCTCTTATACACACACATATATATAAATATATCAAGAAGGCTAGTTAAGGTAGGAATTTTCCTTAATTACATAAGTTAATTTCTAGTGTTAGTTTACCATTTTACTATCATGATATTATTCTTCATTATGCTACTACAAGTTGTTAGAAAGTATTATGTGAATTATTACGTGGTTATGTGCACATATTATACACACGAGCACCTTATGTGACTAAGTGAAATTTCTACTCAACCGTCGCGTTGACTCCTCTTTTCCAATATTTTTTTTTGAAAGAAATGAGGTAGCGGATCAGAGTGGCGCAGCGGAAGCGTTTCGAAGCCATTTATGCAATAAAGTTACTTTTGTATTTCTTTTGAAAATTGTAAATTTTATATTTTGTATAAATTTTATGTGAAAATAATTATTTATACAACTATGAAATTTTACCGTTGCGCGTTTCAGTCCAACATATTTTAATAAAATAAAAGGGTATTTTTCCGGGTCGTGACACTTACATTTACAAACTCCTTTCAAAACCCCAATTTCTTCTTACATCTTTGAACACCTACATATATACATATCCTTTCTACATATATATTTATATATACTTATCCCTCCACTTATAAATATATACACACACATTAGTAGCCTTTTATATATTCTCCCTACTTTCATAAATCACTTTTGGGAAAGATAGGAATATTGCATTAATTTCCTAAGTAGTGTAGGAAAAGTTCTAATCTTATTATTTTTCTAGTAGTAAAATCTCTATGTTCATTATGTGATCATTATATGAATAATTATGTGATTATTATTTTAATTACGTGAGCATATGTACAAAGTTGAGAATATGTGATTCTTATTTCTCTAAGTTAGTTGTTGTAGGTGATCGTGATTTACATGAGTAAAAGTACATTTAAATTTATGGTAATATATTATTATTTTAAAGTGAGTTTTATAAACATCGATATTTAATTTTGTAAACAAAGCTTTTATCAAAATATGTTTAGCTTTATCAAAATACATTTTAGTGACAAACACGCCACGCCATTTTTGCGACGTCCAATAGTGGTTGCAAAGTGGTCTCATCAAATTTTGAAACGAATATGAGCCATCACAAAACTGTGCCAAAAATATTTTGGATTGTGCGTACATTTTGTGACCGACAATACAATTTTGTGACCAATCTTGGTTGTCACAACATTTTCTAACTTAAGTTGGTCAAACCTAATATGCAATTTTTATGAGTTTTGCCATGTTCTTATAATTTTTGTGTATTTATTCTGATTATTTAGTTTGGTTTGTTTGTTTACAATTTTTTGCCCACCAGTTATTTATTAGGAATCCTATCTAAGCCTTGATAAAGGAAATTTAAGAACCTAATAATAAATTGAGCAACACATGTTCAATTTTATGTTTGTCAAAAATCAATTAATTAGTTTGTGAGATATGCTTATACCTGTAAACCATGTATAACCCAATGAGTGAACTTAATGCGTCATTAATTAAGAAAAACTTCTCTCTCTCTCTCTCTCTAAAACTTATCCCTCCGGGGAGGATCTACGACGAGTGATTCGTACCGCATGTTGTTTATGATTGTAGTTTTAAGCAGGTGTTTATAATTTAGTAGGGGAGGATCTACGAGGAGCGATTTTTAATTATTTGGTAATTTAGCAGGTGTTTATGATTGTAGTTTTTGTCTTGTCAATTGACAAGATTGACTTTCGTCTTGTTTTACTACAAGTTTTAATTTTAGTTTTTAGATTTGTTTCAATTGCTTTATGATGAATAAAGGCACATCTTCTGAACAAGTCAAAAGAGATGTGTATTCATATCTTTAGATGTTGATATCAAAGACGGTCTTATTTTGGAGGATGTTTGGAGGGCCTACATGTGGTTTCATGTTTCCTTGGATGTTCAAAGCGACTCAAGTATCATTTGGGCTCTTGATTCATCAGAATATCTCTACAAAAACTATGAATTGGTTATCAAAGATTATCGTTTAATTAGCAAAGATTTGGACGACTTGCCTCTTGATTTTGTAAAATGGTCTGCGAATCACCCCGCTTATGTAATTGATAGGCAGTCTGATTCTATGTCAAATCCTATGAATTGGAATTATTGTCCTACTTTTATGTACTCGACTGTATTAATTGACACTTCTAAAAATTAACAATAGTACTAGTTTTTGTTTCAAAAACAAAACAAACTAATTGCTAGCCATAGACATATAGGATAGCATTATTTGATAATAGGTTTGGGGAAATTTCAATAGAAACCCCCAAATTCATTCTCTAAGTTATCAGAATAATTCACATGATTATAAAAATTTTGGTAATTCGAGATAGAAAAGCATGTTGGAGGATGTTGTAATCCTAGAATTGAGTTAATTTGCTTAATAATTTTTTTTGTTTATTATTTGTTTCGCAGCATTTGATTTTAATTTCTATTCAACTAATTTAATTTCTATCCCTGTTAGTTAAGTTTAGAACAAGTTTAGGAAGTCTAATTTCAGTACTTAGTTAGTAATAATTTACAAGTCTCTGTTGTATTCGACACTTTATTCACTCTATAATACTTGTTGGCACATGTGCACTTGCATGTTACAAAATTCCACAAAAATTCTATGCCTTTCTCCTAAACCGTCGCACTTTATCCATCATATCAATTGCAAATAAATGAAAAAAACCATATTCAATGTCGATGACGCAATCTGTACTTCACCATTACTATATCGAAAACCTTTGGATTCTCTATAAAACCTTCTGCACATACAAAACAAACACAAAGAAGCATCGGGTATTACGCAAACTGTCTTTGGCAAATTGAAAGGCGATAGAAACAATCATTTGTTCGGCGTTTAATTGGTGCTATCACACCATCACCGCTTTTAGTAGTATTAGTACATATGTCACTCGTACTTAATGTATCTGATTGAATAATCGGCCGAACTCAAAGGAATGCTTCCTTCTACACAACAATCAGGTAACATAAATGTACCACCAACCTTTGCTGTCTTTTTGCAACCAATATTCTCATCTTTATGAACCTTGCTACGCATTGCTAATGGGGCCAACTTTGTTCCATTTTTAAAACAATTACTAGTGTTGAAATTCTCCACAAATATTGTGCATTTGAAATGTCATGTATAGATTGTACAATTTCATTTTGGCCAATTGGTATAGTACTTTTTTCAGCGACGAAGGAATTGCAACTAGGGAAGCTAAAGGGCCATTCCTAAAAGGATGGCTATCAGTGTCTTTCAATCAGATATCCATAATTTTTTGTTAAACCTTTTTTAAAGAAGCTTTCCTATCTTCGTACGCTAGCCTTAATAAATGAGCCTCTTTTTCAATATACATAAATTTATAAATGTGACGATCATTAACATTTCGAACTTCTTTGGCATTGGCATATTTCTCCATGGAATATTGTAAGCACCAATAAACTCATGTGGGTTGATTAACATAATATATGATGAAAATGCTGACAAATAAATTAATGTAAAACAAACCTCATTAGGCTTTAAATAGCCTCTAAACAAAAGATAACAATATATTAGTTTGCATAGCAGTTCCCTTTTTTTACAATAAATTAGACGTACAAAAAAATGGTAAATTTGTTTGGGTGAAAATTAAAATTCAATGTATGAAAATCATTGAATTAAAAAAAAATTACCTCAAATTTACAACTTTAATCCACATATTAGTAGTTAACTCTGTGACAACAATAATAATAATAGGTCAAAAATACATTTAATGAATTGTTACTGAGTTTGTGCAATATATCTAATATATTTAATACTCTGATATAGAAAAATAAATATATTCCAATTGAAACTGTTATAGGAAAATGTAAATGTTATACACCACAATTAATGAAAGCACAAGTATATAGTTTTGGAAAAATAAGAATAATTACAATTACAGTTGCATGTTAGCAATTATAGAAATAAAGAACAAATACACAACCATAACTATAAAATTAAATAGTTTAATATAATTGTCTTCTTCTAATTTGTTAGTAAAGAAACAATAGCATCAATTTTCAAATAAATAGTTCTTGATTAATTTCAGATGCTTAATCTATTTTCCCCTCCCCATTTTTGGTTTTTTCTTTTCCTTGCGGTCCCAACCAAAAAAAAAGTTTTACCATACATTCCTTTTTGGGAGGGTAAATCATGGGTTAATTGCTGCCAAATAGTATAATAAAAAATTGATGAACATTTGTTGCGATTAAATAATTATTATTGGTATTATTTAATTTTTAGCATTTCAAACATTAATGGAGGACGTTAAAAATCAAATAATGGAATAATTAAGTGTTACCATACATTCCTTTTTGGGAGGGTAAATAATGGGTTAACTACTGCCAAACAGTATAATAAATAGTTGATGAATGTTTGCTGCGATTAAATAACTATTATTGGTATTATTTAATTTTTTTAGCATTTCAAACATTAATGGAGGATGTTAAAAATCAAATAATGGAATAATTAGCTATAAAATATGTATTATATAATTATTCTATCTTGATTTTTTCAATAGTAAGATTTCTCATAGAAAAACATGTTTACACTTAGTCAATAAAAACAATGTAAAATACAATTAATTCGGAAAAGACGTAAGCATTTCATTCTTTTTTTTCGTTAATCATAATACAATGATAGCATAGAAAAAAAAGTTTGCACTTAATCCTATTTATAAATTTAACCCATCAATAAACAAGTATAATTATCAGAGTCACACGTCAACAATTATATCAAAGAAGACAAATACATAAATATAAGGTTTTATAATTTTAAAACGATTATCAAATAACAAAAGCAATAGTCAATTTGTTAAACATGTAACAAATAGTGTATAATTGGAACTCTGAATTAAGATTAATTTTAATTATAGAAGGGAACGAAGTTTGACTATATGACGTTACTACATAAGATTGTGGAAGCAAACTATAGACTCGCTTAAGAAAAAATCAAATCAATTGAAAGCATGGGATTTGGGGCAATGACAAAGCTGAAGATAAAAAGTGTTGATAGGTGCCTAATGATGTGGTTACTTGAATGCTTTGATGTGGAAAGCATGACATTGCATTTACATGACACCCAAACTACTATAACCCCTTGGGTAGTTCATAGAGAATTTGGGATCCCTGCAAGTGGAATCCAATTGCCCCCTTCAACTTCGAGAAAAGGTTTAAGTTTATTTAGGGAAATTGTTGATATAAATGGGGTGCCAATGGATCTATCAGAATTGTGATAAACTTAAGCATTCATGGATTTTGGGATAGCGTTCAAGGTTATCTATATGATGTTTTTGTCTTTGGTAGCATTCTTTTTCCAAGTTACTTAACCGTGGTAAATCTACAACAGTTAGACATGTTGGTCGACTTGGAGAGAGTGAAATACTTCAATTGGGGTAAGCTAGTACTAAGCGAACTTCGCGATAGCCTTATTCCATTTGAAGTAGTTGATAGCCTTTTAGTGGGATTTACACATGGAGGAAATCAAAAGTATCATCACTTAAAAGTTTAAATAATGGCTAGGGAAATAACATGTCAGCTAACCACATAACATAACAAATAGTTGGAGACAAAATTCGGAAAGAAAAAGGGCAAATTGTTAGTAGAAAGAACAAAAAAAAAAAAAAAAAAACCTATCAAAAGTAAATAGGCAAGACACCCCTGTATGAATTATAAATTCAAGCACATTGCCTCCTTCATTTCTCTTCATAGATTTTGGTAAATTTTACTGTACAATACCTAAAATAACCTTAAAAAATTAATATATATATTTTTAAATTAAATATATTTTCTCTTTTCTTTATTCTTTTTTCTTTTCTTTTTCCAACTTCATCTTTCTCA
Organism: Petrea volubilis; assembly: GCA_026212405.1. NCBI lineage: Eukaryota > Viridiplantae > Streptophyta > Magnoliopsida > Lamiales > Verbenaceae > Petrea > Petrea volubilis. The sequence continues at coordinate 14,434,208 of CM047872.1, read as the reverse complement.
ATTTCCAAATCTCCAATCCATGCATATCCTCACCACCACCACGCTTTGATGATGTATGTAAAATAACCCAAGACAATCAGCACCATCCGGGTTAATTGATCCTTGCCAAGTTTGTCACTGTAAATTCATCATTTTCCATTTTCAAATTCACAAACTTCCAACCAGCAAAAACTCGACAACATGCTAGACTTAAGCTCAACAATAGTGTCTATTCATAAAAACGCTACCGCAATTGCAACAAAATAATGAGCAAGAAAATCATATGCCAACCCGTAAACATTAGCCAAGCTCCAGCACTATCCGCTAGCCACAGCTGCTGAAGCAACATCTCAATCAGCTGCCGAAGCAACCGTCGCCACCTCTACCTGGTTCTCCCCCTGCATCACCAACATTTGTAGTCCCAAACCTAGATTCATATGCACACATGTATATAATATATGTTAATATGTTAATTTTGTATTTACCTATTAAAATTATATAATATACAATAATTTAACCTTACACAATATAATCATAAATTTAATCCCAAGCTCTAATTTTAATATAATCGAATTTGGGTTGTTATAACTAAAGGAGTAAAATCTGAATTGTTAATTTTTCATCAAGAAAGATCAAAGGTTGATATACTAAGGGCACAAAAATCTTTTATGCATAAAATCTCAAAAATTTCTCACAAGGGTATGTAACTACGTAGGGAGTTTTTCTGCTTCATTTTTAAAATCACAAGGGAGTGTACAGGCTATTTATTTTTCACAGGGGGAATTTTTGCTCTTTTCCATTATCATTGTTAGGTATTTTGCAATTTGCCCAAAAGAAAAAGTGCACAAGTTAATGTAAAGAGAAGAAGAATTTGAATAGTTCTTAGCAATCCGTTTTGAAATCCCCGATATGCGACAAAATAAATACCAAAATAAGGGTCTACAAATACACAAAAACAAAGATATCAAAAGGTGAACAGGTTACCTAAAGGTCTTCAATCAGTCGAGCAAATCCAAAATACTATCTCGCCCAGAGGTTTTGAAAGCAAGATTGTCAATTGACAAGCAAAATTTTATCAAACAAAATAAAAAATAAAAATACTTTAAATTATTCCAATCGACCTGAAAAACAAAGAAACAATTTTTTTGGGATTTCACCTTTTGGTGCCAATTTGGGGAAGAATTGCACAGGGATGAAAGTTTACAATTCAACATTACTCTTCCCCTCAAAAGGCCGTGTATTTTGAAACATTAGTAGAAAAGCCAAAGAGTATGCGATGCAGATGACGATATCAGGGAGAAGACGTGGGGATATCAATTATTAAGTTAAAGAATATAGAGGAACGACTGACAATTGGGAAAAATCAGTAGAAAAGCCAAAGAAAATGGCTGGGTATTTTAAAAACTCAGTAGAAAAATGAGAGAGAGAGAGAGAGAGCATATAGATGACAATATCAGAGAAAAGATATAGGGAGTAGTTATCGAAGAAGATAGAGAAGCCAAGTGCGTCAGAGAGAGAGAAAGAGAGAGAGAGAGTGGGTAATTAGTCGATTGCCCATAAAAATCCAATTCTTAAACTGGCTTAATAACTAAAATTAAACACATGACGGATAAAGAGAGTCCTATCCCACATAAACTTGTACGACCAGAAATTATTTTAAAAAACCCCCTACTAATTTTGGTATGTCAAATTCTTTTTCTCTTTTTTCTCTCCCATCTCTCTCTCCGATCTCTCTTCTTTCATGCTCTTCTTTATTTCTTTTCTCCTTCTCGCCTCTTTCTATACCCTTTCATCTCTTAATACCTTTGAACATCATTTTTTTCAACTTTATTTATAATTATTTTATTACTTTTTTTAAAAAAAATTATTTTATTTTTACTAATCTCTAAGTTTATATATTTACTAAAAAAGGTTTTAAATATTTTGATGGTATAGATACTACTAAAAATTTAGTATGTCATTGAATTATAGCGATGATTCCCATTTTCGTCCGTTATGTTTAGGAGTGTATGTTTTTTCCTGTTAAGTATGCCCTCTGCAATTTTGATCCTATATGTTTTAAAATATTACAATTTCAATCTGATTTCACCATAATCCGTCAAATCTCATTGGCGTAGCACATAAAGTTGTGATTTCACATCAGTGTGTTTCGACGGTTCCGGTGAAATTAGACCAAAATTGCAAAGTTAATACTTAACGGGGAAAAATATATTTCCTCCTTTTTGAGTACATTCCACTTACAAGGAATTATTCAATATATTTATTAAAAATGTTTCTAAATGAAAAAGTTTCCTATTTAGACATTGAAAAGCAATAACACAGAAGACGTCGAAAAAAGTTACAGAATCATAACTGTAAAGTAAATAAATTGTTAAACACTACTCTAATATAAATCCTTGCTTTATTTTCACTACTAAATTAACAATCGAGGGAATTCCACCATTACACAAAAGCATATATATAATTGTTACGCACCAATGAATTAATTTTAAAAGTACCACTAACAAAAGTAGCAACTAATAAAACAACGGCTCTGCAATAAACATAACCATAGCTATAAAATTCAAGAAAATTAAAGGACACTTTCTATCCAAGCAATCACGATAGTTTTATTTTGTTCTTAAAAACATAAATAAAAGAAAAAATAGAGTGAAAACCAAAGGCGTAATGTAAGGACCCCAATTCTCCTTTGTCTTATATATATATATATATATGTGGCTATACCTAAATGTGTACAATTTACATGTTTCTATGTATGAGTGTTTATTATTTTCATACTTTATGGTACATGTCCGTTTAAGTGCAACATGTACACGTGTAGGATACCTTCTTGTTTTAGTTAATCGCCATACAACTATAAAATTTAAGAAATACATAGACACATAGATATATATATATATATATATATGGTTTATATATGTATATATATACTTAGACTTAATAGATTTCCTTGTAACTTTTCTAACTTTTGCAAAAAACCCCCTAAGGTATGGGTAACTTGTATTTCTACCCCTAGATAGTATTTTTCTTCTCGAATATGAATAATCTTATATAATAACAAGAAATAAATTATGCTTTCAGATCTTTTAAGGGAGGGGGACGAATTTTGAGGTGGTTTTTGGGAGAGAAAATAGAAAATATTAAATACTAGGCTTGTATTGAGTCTTATCCACCAAGCTTGCCAAATACAATGTATAAATACACTTGGCATACACCTTCTAGAGGAATGAATACATGTTTGGCCATGGTTAAAGTAGAGCAACACTTAAGCTACTTAGACCAAATACTTGGCCAATTAGGGTCATAATTGGAAAAGGACTTAAAGCTATTTTAATACTATCTCTCTTTATTAGTCTATATGTAATATTTACTTGGAAAAATACCAAAAACCACACACACAACCAAAACTCCGGCCACACACACACACACACTTCATTTCTCTTGTTTTCATTCTAATTTCCTAATATCCTTCAAGTCTTGAAACCCTCTCACCCCTTCAAACACTCTCCCTACTCCAAACCCTACAAAGAAAGAAAGAAAGACATATTAAGGTAGAAATTTGCCTATGGCATGAGTTAGGGTTAGGTTTTTCTTAATTTCTTAGCATGTTATCTTCCCTATAAGACCTAGGAGGTCACCACAAGTTGGTTTCCATCTTGGGTTTAGGGGATTTCAAGATGTGTTGGTTATATATGTTGATATTGTGCATATGATGTTTCTATGAGCATGTTAGGTTAAAATCCTTGAATATGCATGCTGGAAATTGTTGTAAATATGCTTAAGTGATGCTTGAACTCTAGGTTATCATGTTGTATACCTTTTTAGAGTCTTGTTTATGTGCTAGAAGCTAAAATTTTAAGTTATGAAAGCTGAAAATTCAAGTTGTGCATATGCTGGAATTACTGTTCATGCAGAAACTCTTGTTTTCAAAGCTGAAAAGTTCGATTTTTGCACGACTGAAAAATCCAAAAATTTCCAACCAAAAATCTGGTTTATATACTTTAAAGTCAGTGTAGAATAATCTGTAGAAACAGGTTTTTAAAAGCTGGAGGTTTGGATTGCGAAAGCCGGAAATTTCAGAAGTTGCGCACTAAACCGTTTCGCGTCGCAGTCTGAAAGTTTCAGGTTTCGTGAACTGAAAATCCGGAAATTTATACTCTAAAAGTTTATTTCACAACCTTGGGAATATATGTGTGGATTTCCAATAGGTTTTAAGCTGGAGTTTTAGTAGTTTTAAAGCTAGAAATTTCAGTTCGACGTTGTAAATGTCGATTTCGCAAAAACTGGAAATATAGGTACTTTGTGCTGAATTTGAGCTGAATCAGTGTGTATTGTGATGAAATTGTGATTTTTATGTGTTGGAATTATGTGTGTAAGGGCCCTATATGTGTTCGGTATGGATGGGGCTAGAGTTCAGCCGGGCGGCAATAGGCTTGCCGGTCTTAAACCAGTTCTCGCCATCCATGCCTATTCCCATCTTGCATGGACGGAGTGCTCCATATATTGGTTGTGGGTCATAGGTTTTCGGTATATACTCGAGATATGACCACCGGTGTGTTTAGGTTGGGTGGGAGTTTCGGTTGGAAATTGGTTTACGGCACGGTGAGATAAGGTAGCCGCCCTTCGAGGTGGAAAAACGGTAACAACGTGTTGAATTGTGATGCTTTATTAGAGCTGGAAATTTATATGATTTGATCATGAAAACTGAAATTTCTATGGTTTTATGTGTGGTTATGTGCTTTTATGACAATATACAATTTCACACGAACACCTCATGTCCTATGTGAATTTCTACTCAACATGTGTATATGTTGACATTGTTTTGTTTATTATGTTCTAGCCGGAATTGAGACATCGAAGGATAGGTGCGAGGAGAATGTAAGCGGACGCTTCGAGGCATTTAGTTAATTATGTATATAAGTTATGCTAGAAACTTGAAAGTCAAACTTGTGTACATGTAATAAAGGAATGATGTAAACCTCTCTTTTGGAATATTAGTACGTACATATGGTTTCATAATGTTTTATGCTATCATTTTTAAAGAAATGGTTATATGTTAGACGTTGCATGATTAGCTAGAGGTTTCAGGCCGTTACACGTAAAGAGAAGAAATAATAAATATATATAGATACCACATCATGAACTGGGAAGAAAAGAAAGGGCAAATGAAAAATTTATCAACGATTGCAAACAAGGAAGGTGATGAAGTATGCAAGCCAGCAGGTTGATACAAAAACTATGGTTGGATTGGTACCTATTGTTCACACAAAATTTCATATCTATAAAACAAACAAGCACAAGACGAAGAAAGTATGTGACAAATATTTCAAAAGAATATGAATTAGTGGAAAATAATCCCTAAAAGATTAATCCTCTTATTATTTTCTCCGAATTTGATTTGTTACTCTAATAACTCGATTCATAGGCTAAGTAGCTTGATTATGAATCAAACACCAAAAACCTCTGATGAACGCCGTGAAGAACACCGTGGATTTGACTTGACTTTAACTTGAAGAAAAATGCCGATTTACTGGTTTGACACCTTGATTGCAGATCAAACGCTTTATTTGGATGATTTCTGTGAAGAACGCCTTAATCACTATAGATTTGAGTTGGGAGAAATGCCAAAACGTGGGGTAAACACTTTGATCATGGCTTGACTGCCTAGATTTGACGGCTTTCATGAAGAACACCTGGAATTTCGCCTTTGATCTTCACGAATCCTCTTGAGCTTGCCTTGAGAGAACTTCGGGATCTTCTTGGCTTCTCTTGCTCTTGAAAACTTCTTGATGGTTTTATTTGAACTCCAATGACCCCTATTTATATGCATTTATGCAAGGTTTTTGGATTGCTAGCAACTTTTTCAGTATTTTTATCTCTTTAATATAAATTATTTTTAAAAAGAAAAATATTATTTGCGTATCATAATTTGATTGGTCCACATGACCAAATGCGCCGCTTGTCACCATTTGATTGGTTTTGGACTTTTGGGGCTACAAGACTTGATTTGATTGGCTGGACACTTCATATTGATACGTAGCGATGCCTTATTCGCCAATATAATAAATATTAAAACATTAATTAAATTTAATTATTTAATATTAGAATTAAATTTAGTAAATTTTGAATTTTAATATAATAAATATTAAAATATTATTTTAATTTTAATTTACACTTGCTAATTTTTAAGTATGAGAAATTTAATCGCCAACAATGCCCCCTACTGCAAGGTTTGGCGAAGAATATGATTTGCATAGGAGAGGCAAGACTTGAAGTACGTACACTTAATTTCCCTAATTTGCTTTTAAAAGGATTATAAGTAAGTTTCTCCTCTTTTTTTTCTTTCTTTCTTCTTCCTTTTTTTTTTGTTTAAAGAAATAATCATGGACTTTTAAGAAATAAGGTCCATTAATCTCTCCAGTTGAATTTATTTGGGCCTTGAATCTAACTTGTAAAACGATTTGGCCCATGAGTTGGGCATCTTAATTGCAAGATTTATCCTTGCCATAAATTTGGCACAAAGTTGGCAATTCCAATTGCAAGCCTTTCCCTTGTCTATTATTCAGCCCACAATATGTTAATTGAGTTGAAATCCAAAGTCTTGATCAATTGTACTCCTTTCACTTGACTTCCATTGAGGAATTAATTCAAGTTCCATGTAAATTCTATCAGTGCTCATCCGATGCCAGCTAGTTGTCACACGGTGATGAATGACACAAGACACCTAGCTCCCTTTTCCAACTCAAACTTTTATTTGGGATCACAGAGGTTAATCTTAACAACAACCAGTGATTGAAAAATTCCATTTAGGATAGAAATTCAAGCACCCATCCCTTCTCAAGGCACCATGAATTTGAACTTGATTTAATAACAACAGATGATTAATCTCACCAATTCAACCTAGGACTGAAATTCTTATTTGATTCAAACCTAACAGCTTGAGAATATCTATAAAAGCGGGCTAACCATGGGATTTCACTCATTCTTCTTTTTCTAGGCAAGAAAGGGCTTAATTCATCAGAAGCTAAGAGTTGTTGTATCTCAATTGGTGGAGAACCCCATAGCTCGAGCGCTTCTGTAGTTCTGTAGCCCAATTTGGATATGTTACTGATTTTTTTTATTCTCTAGACATCTACCTTTTTTTGTATATATATTTTTTTGTAAATGATCCACCATCATTATTTTAGCTGAAAATTCAGCAGCAATGGAAGCAACAATCTCTGTCTTTTGAGGTAATGCAGAAAACCAAAACTATTCCTAATAGATATATACTTAACTTCCAGTTCAATCTGAAAAAGAGATTAAGCAAAGGAAGTAGAGAATTAGCTAGAATTCTAAATACGTGATCATCACGAAAACCTAGTCATCATCTTATTAAACTCTTTGAAATTGACGCTCCCATCACTGTTGACGTCGATGGAGCTAATCAATCTCCGGCAATGCTTGAGCACTTCTCCCCCAGACTCCGGAGCGCTGTCTGCAACTCAGTCACTAAGGTCTTGCCATTCTTGTTCCTGTTGTATGGATCAAAGCCTCCTTCAACTCCTTGTTGTTGTCACCTCCATTGCCATCACTGTCCAACTCTGACATCATATTTTTCACCTCATCCAGTGGAGTGGCGGAGCCGAAGTTGTTGAGTCTGGCGACAAACTTCGTTAATGAGATTTTGCCGTGGCCTTTGGTGTTGAACTTGTTGAAAACTTTCTCGATCCTAATTTTTTTTATGAAATTCCTCATGATGTATTGTCTGCATGTTTCTAGATTGCATGGCTCATCATATTTGTTTCTAGAGACAATGTGTAATATGAAGGAACAGTAACAAATTTGGGCTTCTTTTATTCCATCAATCTGACTAGGGAAATCCCCTCTCTTTTTTCTTTGTTAATTACATTCACTTTTTTTTTCTTTTTTTTTTGTGCAACTTGCAGCCTGCCAGAGTCATCATCACAAAGTTCTTACAGGATTTGCATTCTCTCCAAGTTTGCAGGATTCGGCTTGTTTTTATTTTGAGTTTTCAACTAAAAACTATTTTTTCTAGGAGAGCAATTTGGAACTCAATGATCACACATGTATTGTTTGTCCCTTTGTTTTGGAGCAGGTTCCACCATGGTATATTTTAGAGGTACTTTGTTGGTTTCAAGAATAAAGCACTTGGAGGTTCTTGATAATGAAAACGAGCCCTTGGAGAAGGGCACATTCTTGGCGGTCCATGCCCCCCCATTAGTTGGTACATGAAGAAGTGGCCAAGGCTGGTGAACCTATTGAACAAAGAGGATTAGCCCTGAGAAGTTTCTTTGAGCAAGACATCCAAGGCGTGGATTTTGCAAGTAACTCAACCAAAGTATGTAAACGAGCCAAGCTTCTCACCAACGTTTGGTCAGCTCATCCTAGAAGGCAAGGTCAAGTGGCCAAGATTGATGAACACGGAGGATTGGCCCTGAGAATTTCTTTGAGCAAGACATCCAAGGTGTGGACTTTATAAGCAACTCATCACAAGTAAGCAGGCTAGCCAAGCTTCTCACCAACGTTAGGTCGGCACATCCTAGGAGGCAAGGTCAAGTGGCTGAGATTGATGAACATGGAGGATTGGACCTGAGAAGTTTCTTTGAGGAAGACATCCAAGGTGTGGACTTTGCAAGTAACTCATCACAAGTAAGTAGACGAGCCAAGCTTCTCACCAATGTTTGGTAGGCGCATCCTAGAAGGCAAGGTCAAGTAGGTGGACGCTACTCAACTCGCCAGTGAATTCAAGTATGTCAGAGGCTATTCGGAGTGGACGAAGGACATCCTCAGCCAGTACGAATACGAGTTGGTGGTGATTGACATATATGATGTGGTGCATGCTTCTTTGTTTATGTGCAACCACCACCCGAAGATCATCAAGGCATTTTGCGAGGCATGGTGTCCATCTGCCAACACTCTTTTGAATTCCTTCGAAGAGTTGTCGATATCAATGTGGGATTTACGCAGCTTGATAGGCCTTCCAGTGATGGGACTTCTACATGATGAGGTGATTCCTAGCGCCATAGAGCTGAATGGAGTTGACGACAACAGGAAGAGATTTATTCTCGCTATTGCAAGTACTTGTTTCATGCCTACCATCTACTATAAGGGAGCGCTGATAGAGGTCAAGTTTCTCCAGTCACCATTGGCAATTGGGTGAGCTTTTGGTATAAGAAGGATGCGAAGTATTGCCAATCGCCGCCGCAGAGAGAGAAGAAGTCAGCCCCATGTATAACCAACTTACAATCTTCCTGGTGACTTTGGTGCTCATGAAGGATAGTCCATTGTGGAAGAAGAGTTATTCTCAAAGTTTGGCACCACGGGGAGTTTGAAGAAAGACTTATATTTGGTGGCACACTTGGCTTGCTAGCTTTGCACCTCCGCCCTTCCAGTTGATAACGTCAACTCGATACTTCGAAGCACCACCAAGGTTGCAAGTATTCTGGCAAGTGAACGAATAGCTAGACTCTTCACCCCGTCCGGGTGAGAATATGTGAGATCATTGAAGAAAGTAAAGAGACCATTCCCACCACAGAGAAGATTATCCTGTCATAAGGTATGGCCCAATTCTTTACCACGAAGTTGCAAGGAGAATGTGCTCTGGAGATTTAGCAGGCGCAAAGACTCGGTGTGCGCACCACGCAGATTTATAGAACTTCAAATGCAACCGGCTCAGAGGCTTAGTAATCATGGCGTGTGGATTGTTTAGTATTAAGAATGCATTTTGGAGATTTAACGTCTTATTTGACTTGAAGGCTTAATGATTGCATCTTGAAGATTTGTAGATTTGATCATGCAGTCGACTCAAAAGCTTATTGACCGCAACCAAATACTTGTAGAACTTGAAAAGATACTTATCAAGATGCCTGACGATTCTCCTTCTTCAAGCTTCGTAAAGTAATAGCTGCATGGATAAATGATTTTATCTAAAGATCATGACTGAACTTAGAAGTTATCCAAGCTACCTACGTACCCAATGGAGGGAGCAAGTTATAACGTAGTTCAAAAAAATCAAGATGACTTTGAGGGGGAGCCATACACAGTTTATACTCATGCGGGCTAGGAGTATCCATTGCTTAGCTACCTTGGACTAGATGGAGTATTTTTATGTTTAGCCACATGCAATACCTTCAGTGGAGTATGTTAGCAGTTTAACCACATGCATTACCATTGGTGGGTACCTAAATAGTTTATACTCATGCGGTTCAGGAGTGTGATGTAGTTTAGGCTCGTGCGTCAGGAGCAAGATGCCACATTAGGGGTAATATCGTTTTATAAATTTGCCATTGATGGGGCCAATTTGTAACCTGTCTTTATCAATCAGCTTGTAAGCACCCTTTGTGTACACCTCTTCAACCAGGTGAGGACCAATCCACTTTGACATAAATTTATTTCCCATTCGTTGTATAATGCCGATGGGTCTCCTTACTACCAAGACCAAGTCGCCTACTTGGAATGTTCTCGGGCGGACCTTTTTGTTAAACACCCTTATCATTCGAGCTTGGTAGCATTGCAGGTGTTGTTGTACCTCAAATCTTTTCTCATCTAGTGCCTCTAACTCCTCAAGTTTAAGATGAGCATTGTCCTCAGCAGTGAGTCCTTCTTGAATAGCTATGTGGAGTGACAGTATTTGACGTTCCAGAGGGAGCATAGCCTCAACACCATACACTAAAGAATAAGGAGTGGCTTGGGTGGCACTTTGATGTGTAGTCCGATACGCCCACAAAGCCTCTCCAACCTTCTCGTGCCAGTCTTTCTTCGATTTTGACACAACTTTCTCTAAAAGATTGCACATAGTTTTGTTGAACGCTTCAACCAAGCCATTTGCAGTAGTATTATACATGTAGGAATTGTGTTGCTTGAACCTAAACTGAAGACATAGCTTATACATATAGAAAGGCCTTCCATTGTCGGTGATGATGTACCGAGACACTCCATACCTGAAAATTAAATTGCAATGGATGAACTCAACTACAATTTCCTTCTTCACTTCTTTGAGCAGGATCGCCTCAGCCCACTTAGAAAAGTAATTTGTAGCTGCCAATATATAAGTGTGCCCGCCAGAAGACTTGGGAGTAATTGGCCCCACCACATCAATGCCCTATGTATCAAATGGCCATGAAGCAACCGTAGGGTGTAAAGGTTCTGGATGCTGGTGTATGAGGTTAGCATTCATCTGACAAGCCTCACATCGTTTTGTGAAGTCCAAGCAATCTTTAACCATTGTGGGCTAATAATAACCCATCCTTTTGATTCGAAAGTGGAGCCTTGGGCATGATTAATAAGCTCCACACACTCCAGAATGCACTTCGGTCATAGCGTTGACTGCTTCTTCATTACCTAAGCAGCATTGGTAGTTGTCTTCAAATGATCGTCGTTACAATATATCTTTGTATATGATGAAGCGAGACGATCTCCGTCGCACCTCTGTTTTGTGGTACGGGTTTTGCGGCAACTTTCCATGCTTCAAGTATTCAATCAATGGCATTCTCCAGTCATCACCTTCATATACTGCGACTGACGTGACCATTGAATCTTCATAATTTAGTTCATCTAGTGAAGGCAGTACCCATCGGTTACATACTGGCACATTTGTCATTTCCCTTTCTGTTAGTGCTAGAGTAGTAGCTAGATTAGCTAGCGCATCTGCCATCCTATTTTCTTTCCTTAGGATATGGCTCAATATCATATTCTCGAATTTTTTAACCAAATTTGAGGCTTGTCGAATAAGTCATCAAATCCCACAACAGTTGATTGATAACCAGTTTTGAATCGCCATAGACTTCGATATCCATAATTTCCATTTCTTCAGTCATTTGGAGCCCAATTATCAAAACTTGGTATTGAGCCACATTATTAGAGCACAACTCTCCCAGTACAATTGAATATGTAAATACTAGCTTTTCTGGAGAGACAAAACAACTCCTGCCACAACTCTATCAACTCTAGCTAGTCCATCAAAGAACATCATCTGTGCTGATAGGATTTTGATAAAGAGAGCGTCTTCATCAGGAAGAGCGTTAGAAAGTACCCACTTAACTGAAATTGGATAGTCAGCAAGAAAATTGGAGAGTGCTTGTCCTTTGACCGCCTTTTGCAGCATGAACGTGATTTTATATTGGTTAAATATGACAAACCACGTAGCTAGTATCCCTGAAAGTGCCGATTTCGACATCACAAATTTAACTGGATCCGCACGAGAAATGAGTCGAATCGGATATGTTTCGAGGTAGTGTTTCAACTTTTTAATTGTATAAAATAGAGCCAAGCATATCTTCTCAATTGGGGAGTATTTTAGCTCATTCTCCGTAAGATAATGGCTCAGATAATACAAGGCCATTTCTTTTCTTTCTTTATTCTCTTGAGTTATTAGAGCACCAACTGAGTTTTCTTGAGCAGCAATATGTAATATGAGTGGCTTTCGTAGTATCAGAGCTCCCAAAACTGGTGGGTTTGCCAGGCGCTTCTTTATACTTTCAAAGGCATTCTGGCATCTTTTACCCCACACAAACGGGGCATCTTTCTTCATCAAATGGATGAAAGGCTGACATTGCCCAACAAGATTTGATATGAACCTTCTGATAAATGTGAGATTACCTTGTAAACTTCATAGTCCCTTAAGATTTCTCGGCGTATGTATCTTTTGAATTGCATCTATCTTGGTTGGATCGATGTCAATCCTGCAATGGAGTAGTATAAAATTGAGAAATTTGTCCGAGATGACGCCAAAAGTACATTTGAGCGGGTTCATTTGCAAGTTGTATTTTCTTAGCCGATCAAAAACTATCCAGAGATCCACTAGCTGATCACTTCTCCTTTTTGTTTTGATGACAAGATCATCCACACAACACTCCACCTTGTCATGAAGTACGTCATCAAAAATATTTTACACGGCATGTTGGTGGGTAGCACCTACGTTCTTTAGTCCGAAATGCATAACTTTATAACAGTAAATGCCCTTTGGAGTGCGAAATATCGTGCATTATTTATCTTCTGATGCCATTTTGATCTGATTGTATCCCGATGATCCATCTATGAAAGACAAAGCTTCATGACCTGTGGTCACCTCAAGCATGAGCTCGATGATGGGAGGCGGGAAGTATTCCTTTGGGCATGCCTTGTTTAGGTCTTGAAAGTCAACGCATATACATGTTGATCCATTCTTCTTCTTAACAGGCACTATGCTAAAGATCCATGTTGGATATTAGATCTCTCTAATGAACCTTGCATAAAATAAGCTTGTTAAATTTGGCCTCGATAAGTGAGACTAGTTTCGGGCAGAGTATCCACTGTGATTGTTTCACCGGCCTTGTGTAGCCTCAGATAACCCATGGTGCGGACATCTTCGAAACGGCCCTTTGAATCTCTCATAAGCATCAAAGAGAGACTCGTCATCGAACTGCTTGAAATTATAAATCTCCTGTGTGAATTTCTCAGTCTTGGCTGGAGGGAAAAACTTACTGAGAAATTTTGTAACTAGCTGATTCCAGGTGGTAATGGAATTACGTGGAAGGGAGTCCAACCATTCTTTTGCCCGCCCATCTAAGGTCCTGCTGAACAATCGCAACCTGATCTCTTCTGGTGTTATTCCGGTGGCAGAAAAGTTATCCATGATCTAAGAAAGTTCCTAATGTGTGTGTTCGGGTCCTCTGCTGGCAACCCATGAAACCTGATTTCTCTCAGAGCTTGATTTGTGGCAATGTCCACATGAAAGTTAACGGCTCCTAGTGGTGGTTGAACAATACTGAATCCAATATTGTCAACACTAGGCGTCATATAGTCGATGATCTTTCTTGGTGTCTCATTGATACCATTGGCTACTCCATCAACTTGATGATTCCCTGGATTAGCTCGAATAGCGCCAATCTCTTAAGGATTGACTACTTCGTTTGGTAGCTGCTGCCTGTTGTTGTTGTCCATTGATAGTGATTCCAACAACTCTAGTTCTTTGAGTGCCCTAGTCAATCTCTTGTTGTTCCGGCAAGAATTCTCAATCTCTGGGTTATATGCGTACTGCGGTGGACCTCGGCTACGCATAAACTAGAGTACCTGATAGCAAAAATAAAGGAATTAAGAATAACAAAAAGTGCAAAGGTAAAACAAGACAATTAGCAATATTAGTCCCTGGCAACGGCGCCAAAAAATTGTTGCGTTTGTAACGAGCACACGCAAGCGTACGTATCGCACAAGTAGTATACAAAATATCGATCCCATAGGGACTACTTCCTAACTAAGCAATCTTCCAATCCCTTTTTTACACAAATTCTACTTCTTAATTCAAGCAAGTAAAAGTAAAGGTGAAAGAGTTATGAAATTTAGGTTGATTAAAATGAAACACGACTACTCAAGTATGGAATATTATCAAGTGAAGAATAACCTAGGTCTTTAAATTCCCCTTGCATGTCTTTTAATAGATTCCTTTAATCCTTTCTATCATGTAACAAAGCATGCTCAATAATCCAAAATTCGAGGTATCTAAACTACTCTCTCGATATAGTATAAAACTTATTAACTAGATTAATCCTCTATATCTCTATGAGAATTGAACCTAGATAATAGCATTTAGAATCAATTTCTAATGATTACCCAAGGTAAGTTGGTACTCTCGTCCTTCCTACGAATTATATTCCTAATAGAATGATAAACTTAGGTTGTTTTGTTCAGTTCTAACCATGAAACCCTCTCTCGAGATCAATTAAGGTTAACACATCGATTCTACTGATGGTCAAACAATAGAACGGATTAAAATCAAAACAACTGAGATGCCAAGCACTTGATAGATGTTCATAAAGTTTCAATAAAAGTCATACAAGGTTCCACTAAAGACCTAGAAAGAAATCCAGTTCGCCATAGTACAAGAATCCATGGCGAAAATTACGAAGAAAATAAACATGAAAACAAGGAAGAGATGAAAGAAGAACTCTTGATGATGATGCGAATCTTCTTCTTTTTACCCTTCTTCTCTTCTCTTGCCCAAAAGTTTCTCTCTGCCTTCCTCTGTTTTCAGCCGCCCTTTTCTCCTTTTTAGGGTAGCAAAATCGTCCAAAATTCCTAAAACCTAGTTTCCAAATATGTGCCCCCGCCTAGGCGGCTAACTCGCTGGAACTTGACTCGCGTTCTCTTCAGTGCCGCCCAGGCGGGACATTTTTTCGCCTAGGTAGCTAGCTCACTGGAATTTGGCTCGTACTTTCTTCAGTTCCGCCCAGCGCGGACATTTTTATGCCTAGGCGGCTAGCTCACTGTTTGTTTGCCCCTTTTTCAATTGTTTTGTCTCTAAAACTTATCTTGCCAAAGAAAACATCAGCTAGGCAAGCCAAATAACATTTCCTTGACCAAAAACCAGCAATTTAACTTAAATAGAGCTAAAATTTACACAATAAAAAGCCAAAATAACTCTATGAACTAGAGTTATCAATATTTCATGATTAACTTAGACATAAGTCTTATGTTACAAGCTATTTTTCTTGAATGCTATTCTTTTGAATAATTGATAGAAAGCATGTTTTCTTTATTTGTAACTATTGCTCTATATTCATAAAATTAGGAATAAAGCATGCTTAGTCATCATTCCAAAATATGTTTTTAATATGCTTTTATGATTTAAAGTATGAGAATATGTTCCTTATGTTTTTATGTGAGATTATGTGAAAATGTGCAATATTTTCTTAAAGTGGATACAAGGTATAAGTTAGTGTCTTAATTTCTAAATTATGATTATATGAGTATTGTGTTCATTCAAGAATATAAGTTGTCACGACCCGGAAAAATACCCTTTTATTTATAAAATAAAATTGGATAGAAACGCGCAACGGTAATATTTTCATAGTTGTATAAATAATTATTTTCACATATAATTTGTACAAAATACAAAAGTCACAATTTTCAAAAGAATAGAAAAGTAACTATATCGTGTAAAAAGCTTCCAAATGCTTCCGCTGCGCCACTCTGATCCGCTATCTCATTTCTGTCTAAAAAGTATTGGAAAGGAGGAGTCAACGCGACGGTTGAGTAGAAATATCATTCAACCCCATAAGGTGCGTGTGTGTTTGAATAGGTGCACGTAGACACATAATTTCACATAATACTATAATGAAAATGAAAGCATAAAATATCTAAAACTTACAAGATACTTAAATTCCTACTTTACTCATGAAATTAAACAATACTCCTACCTTGAAATGTTTTTAGGGAAAAAGAGAGGATATAGAAGGCTTTATAGGTATATATGGATGAAAATAGAAGGGCTTGTGTGTACATATATGTGGGTGGAAGATAGGCTATACATAAGAAGTGTTTTGGGTGTTGAGAGTAGAGTAAGTGAGGGGGTGTGTTTTTAGGCGGGATTTGTGTGTTTGTGGAAGAAAATAGAGAGAGTATAGTGTGTGTATGTGTGAGGACGTTTTTGGGGATGGGGAAGTGTGTGGGAGGTCCTATTTATAGTGGAGAATGAGGGTAGAAGGCAAGACTTGGGGACCAAGGTTTAATAAATGCAAATCTTTCCATTTAATGCAAATCTCCCAACTAGGCATAGAATTAAATGCCAAATTAAATGAAATCTTCCACCTCCCTCCTCTATTCTAGCCTTGGTGTAACCCTAATCCATGAGTCATGAATCTAGATGAATGGAAGACCACACAAATGCACAATTTCTAGAAGAAATTCATCTTATATTAGTGTAGGATATTTTAATAAAATATTAACACAAAATCAAATAAAATCAAATAAAATCTAATAAAATCTGATTTTGATTGTCCTCATCTTATAAAATCTGAAATCATATCTTTATTTTATTAAAAATTCGAATTTGTATTTATTTATTTTGTAAAAACTGAAAATTAGGGTTTTAGGGCATAAATTAGGGTTTTTGGGCATAAAATCCGAAAATTCATAATTAATTTAGAAAAATTCCAAAATTATGAAATTTAATGTTTATAAATCTGAAATTATATGTATATTTCTCAGAAATTAAGAATATTTTAGTTATATTTTTGAAAATTGCAATTTAGGGCATAGAAAGTTCGAAAATTGACACTTTACCGTTCAAATTGTAAGTTAATCGCAAAAGCAGACGAAAATTTGAAAACAACAAGTAATAATAACATTTACAAGAAGCAAAAGATTTTAAATCAATTATTTAAATATTACAGATTACCGGGTCGTCACATAAGTAGTTAGGTTATTCTTTAAACAAAGATTACTAAGTAGTATCCTAACTATAGCTATTAATGTAATTTTAGGAGGAAGTCAAGTTGATCTAGCCAAAACAATTTATAAACTTGATAAACTCCTAAGGGGAGTGCTTCGTCAATTCCTTTCTAGGGCTTTGAACTGTATGTTATAAATTTTATTAGTATAGCCTACCTTATTCCATTTATGTTATCCAATCTTTTGGAAAATATTTTCCATACATATAAGACAAGTTATTTCCAAAAATATTTCATCTTTTGATATTTCCAGTTGTATCTATTTCGAAATAATTTTTGACACCTTTGGGATATCATATTTTAATTGTATTTCTATGTATCCCGGGTGTAAAAAGTGATTATTGCTTTGTTGACAAATTGTGAGCCATATATGTCCTATTATATCCGTTTACCCTTGGGGACGCCCTTGAGAAGTTTGGGCCCAGGTACTTATAAGAGAAATGTTATTGGACGGAATAGACCGTCGATGGAATCTTTTATACGATACTATTTCATGAAACCAATTCCTACGTACATCCGAAGGATGAATGTAGTAGGGATTGGAGCGATGTAATGTACGGACGCGTGATAAGGGTTTCTATTATGATTTATCTATTTTGGGTAGTCATAAGGTTGGAGACTCCGTCTTTGGCTCATTGTCAGTATTACTCAGTTCAGTTATTATTATCAAGTTACAGTTCACACTACGTGCACTTTATTATGATTTAATCATTTTGAGTCTCATTTTCAATCAAAAATATATATATATATATTTGTATGTAGCCTCACTAAGTTATTTGGACTTAACCCCTCGTTTGTTTCTGTTCATTGCCTCAGAATCAGAATAATGGGCGTGCATAGGATGGTTGCCGCTCCTCCAGTTGTTTATATTAAACTTCTTAATTTCACTTTCTCTTGCAATATAATCTGTAGTTTGCTACTTGATGCCACTAGTTGGCTATTTTGATATTGTACTCGGTTGCGCTACTTGGTTGTACAGAACATAGTTATATATATTATCCAGGTTGTATCTTTTACTCTGCCTCCACTGTGTATTGTTAAGTTAGGCATTCGTACTGGGTGTGAATTTTAAAATTTGTGCTTAGTGCAATCATCGGTGGTCTCCAACCGTATAGGAAGATCCTAACGGGAGGGTGTCATAGCGGTGGTATCAGAGCCTAGGTTTAGGTTATAACCATATGTTATATATGGGTAAGCATGCATACATCTAGTCTTTCTTTTGACCGAATCGATATGTGTATATGTGCTCTATATGTGATTATTGAATATGCTATCACATATTATATACATGATGTAGTGAAGTTTTGTGCATAATTTTATGTGACAATCATGTTTTGATAATTATTCCCTATATTCGAATCCGTAACACTTAGAATTTTGATGGCACCATGACAAGGAGCTACACGTACCCGCTTACACTCCTAACCAACCCCAGAACCAACTCACGCTATTGTAACACAACCCAAAGGAAACCGTCATCAAGGACCCACGACAAGGGTGGACCCAAAAGAAAATCATGTTCGAAACCAAGGAAATAATAGTGATATTCTAAGCTAAATGGTTAGAGTTTGGAGAGAAACTTGCCAACAAAATCAAAATCACCCATCGGATGATAGGATGTTAGATCGTTTCCTATGCTTCAACCCCCCAAAATTCTATGGGGAGCCTAACGATCAAAAGGCTGAATCCTGGGTAGCGGCAATTACCAAATCTTTAAGGTTTTGCGTTGTAATGAAAAGGAACAAGTGGAGTTCATCATGTTCTTGATGGAAGGAGCAGCCCGCAACTGGTGGAAGCTTGTGGAACAAAGATGGAATGCCAACCAAACACCCGTAACTTGGGAAAATTTTCTGAAGGAGTTTCAGATAAATTTGTACCCCAAGTAGTTCGAGATGCCAGAGAAAAAGAATTTATGGATTTGATTCAAGGGATCCTTACTGTTGCAGAATATGAGGCTAAATTTGCACGTTTGGTACAATATGCACCACATATAATGAATGATGAAAGGCGAAAAACCAAACGATTCGTCCAAGGTTTGCGGCCTGAAGTCCGATGGGCGTTAATGGCGATCGGCATTGACAAATATATACAGGTTGTCAGTAAGTCCATAGTTGTTGAAGCAGAAATTTGGGAAATCAAACAAATAACTAACAAGGTGAGCAAGAATCAAGCGCCTAGTTCGGGGGGTGGAGGACAACTCAGGTAAATCAATGTAAGGAACAATAAGCGCCCCCGCATCGAAGGAAATCAGAATGCTAACCAACTTGGAGGCAGGGAGAGAATTGGATGTAACTACTGTGGACATCCTACCCACGTAGAGGCAAACTGCTAGAAAAAGAATGGAAAATGCGTAGCATGCGGTAGTGATCAACAAATGATTAAAGATTGCCCAAATGACCAAAACCCTGATATCCTTGGTCCAACTCAAGAATAAATGACCCAAGTTCCACCTGCCGGGAGGCCAAGAGTAAAAGCTAGAGCTGATGCTCTAGAGGCGAATGAAGGACCCGATCCAATTGCAGTAGTGGAAGGTACAGCTCAAATATTAAACACATCTGTGAAAATACTATATGATCCTGGAGCTACTCATTCTTTCGTATCTGGGGAATTTGTGAATCGATTGGGGTTTTTGCTAGAATCTTTATCTTATAATTTTGAAGTTAGCACCCCCTTATGATCTAGTTATCTTACTATTCGGGTTTTGAAAGGATGTCCAATAAGAATTGAAGGAAAAACATATCCCGCTGACTTAATAGAGCTTCCTATTCAAAACTACGATATAATTCTTAGGACGGATTGGTTGTATCAACATCAGGCCTAACTAAATTGTTTTGCTAAGAGGATTATTTTGGGAATGGAAAACTCACACACGTCAATAATCCCCCTTAGTTCATCCAAAACCATATCTCTTATCTCCTTCATTGAAGCAAAGAAGTGTATCAAGAAGGGAGTACTAGGATTTATTACCTATTTGCTCAA
Source organism: Petrea volubilis (assembly GCA_026212405.1). NCBI lineage: Eukaryota > Viridiplantae > Streptophyta > Magnoliopsida > Lamiales > Verbenaceae > Petrea > Petrea volubilis. The sequence goes on along the minus strand of CM047872.1, from coordinate 14,414,043 downwards.
CAAATCGAAGGACCAATTAAAAATAGAGGAAGTTCACGTTGTACACAAATTCCAAGATGTGTTTCTAGAAAAATTGAATTCATTACCTCCTCAGAGAGAAATAGAATTTTTGATCGACACCATACCAGCGGTCGAGCCTTATTCAAAAACAACATACCGAATAGCCCCAGCTAAATTGAAGGAGTTGAAGAAGCAACTTGAAGAATTGATAGAAAGCGGCTATATTCGGCCGAGTGCATCACCTTGGGGAGCGCCAATGCTATTTGTTAAAAAGAAGGATGGTTCACTTTGGATGTGTATTGATTACCGAGAGTTAAATCGGATGACTGTCAAGAACAAATATCCACTCCCACACATAGAAGAACTATTTGACCTTCTACAAGGATCACAAGTATATTCTAAATTGGATTTGAGACAAGGATATTATCAGCTTAGAGTTAAAGAGGAAGATACTCCTAAAACATCATTTAATACTCGATATGGGCACTTGGAATTTGTTGTTATGCCTTTTGAATTAACCAATGCACCAACAGCTTTTATGGATATGATGCATCGGGTTTTCTGACCATATTTGGATCAATTTGTGGTTATTTTCATTGATGACTTCCTACTATACTCAAGGACTTTGGAACTGCATGCAGAACACTTGTGGATTGCTCTACAAACATTACGAGAAAACAAATTATATGCAAAATTTAGTAAGTGCGACTTTTGGTTAGAAAAAGTTACATTTTTAGAGCATATAATTTCCAAGATAGGAATTGAAGTCGATCCCTCCAAGGTGGAAGCTGTTAATAATTGGAAGCTCCCTAGACTCTAACTGAAGTAAGAAGTTTTCTGGGTTTAGCAGGTTACTATCAGCGATTCATACAAAATTTTTCAAAAATTGTAGAGCCTTTAACTCAACTGATTCGCAAGAATTCTCCTTGCCAATGGAATGAAAAGTGTAAAACTAGTTCTGCTATCCATACTGATGCATCTAGACAAGGTTTAGGGTGTGTGTTAACGCAAAATGGGAAAGTGGTTGCTTATGCATCACTGAAGCTTCATTCTAATGAGTGTAATTATCCGACCCATGATTTGGAGTTAGCAACAATTATATTTGCTTTGGCCAAGTGGAGACATTATCTATATGGGACAACCTTTGAGGTGTATACAGATCACAAAAGCTTAAAGTACTTACCCACTCAGAAGGACCTCAACATGAGATAAAGAAGATAGCTGGAATTCTTGGAGAACTATGATTGTAAGATCCAATATCACCCTGGAAAAGCCAACGTAGTTGCCGATGCTCTTAGTAGAAAAGCCAGATTAGCACAATTAAGTAGTGGAATTTGGGTATCTAAAAATAATTTTACCATAAAGACTCATGCTCAAATAGCAGATCTAACTGTTCAATCGGAACTAGTTACCAAGATCCGGGAAAAGCAAGCAAAGGATAAGTGGAGTCAGAAGCAAATCGCCCAGGTAGGGGAAAGTACAAATGAGAAATATGGGATTGGTGATATGGGGATTTTACGTTACAAGGGCAGAATATGTATACCTGAAGAAATGAAGAAAGAGATTTTGGAAGAAGCTCATAAGACACCATATACCGTTCATCCAGGAGGAACAAAAATGTATCGAGATCTTACACAGTATTATAGGTGGAATGGTATGAAAAAAGATATCTCGGACTTCGTAAGAAGATGTTTGGCGTGTCAAAAGATCAAAGGAGAATACCAAAAGCCAGGAGGAATGTTGATATCTCAGACCTCGTAAGAAGATGTTTGACGTGTCAAAAGATCAAAGGAGAACACCAAAAGCCGGGAGGAATGTTACAACCATTACCGATTCTAACACGGAAATGGGATCAAGTTACTGTGGATTTTCTAGTAGGATTACCTAAGGTAAGAGATGGATATGATAGCGTATGGGTAATCGTGGATAGGTTAACCAAGTCAGCACATTTTCTGTATGTTAAAACAACTGATCGAGTAGAAACTTTAGTAGAATTTTACCACCGTGAAATCACGAGACTCCACGGCATTCCTACATGTATCATCTCAGACAAGGATCCTAAGTTCACATCTGGACTATGGCAAAGCATACAAAGGCATATGGGTACTAAATTACAATTCAGTACAGCTTCGCATCCACAAACAGATGGGCAGACAGAAATATTGATAGCCTATTTGGAGGACATGTTGAGAATGTTCGTATTGGAATTTTGTGACAACTGGAATAAGCACTTGCCCTTGATTGAATTTGCTTATAACAATAGTTATCAAGCTTCGATACAGATGGCACCATATGAAGCTTTGTACAAAAGAAAGTGTAGATCACCACTATATTGGGACCTGGATGAATGGAGATGGACAAAGGATGGAATACATAGAGTAGTACGACCCGAACTCATCCAAGATGCAATTGACAACGTGCAAATTATCAAACAAAAGATAAAGGCTGTCCAAGATCGACAAAAGAGTTATGCGGACAAACGATGAAGAAATCTAGAATTTGAAGTCTGGGATCAAGTATTCCTTAAAGTCTCTCCAAGGAAGGGATTTACAAGGATTGGTAAAGGAGGAAAATTGAATCCCAGGTATGTTGGACCATTTGAGATTATAGAGCGAATAGGAGAAGTCGCATATCGGCTAGACTTACCACCTAGCTTAACCAGGATCCACAATGTATTTCAAGTATCTCAGCTCCGACAATACTACCCTGATGAAACCCCTATCCTTTCACCTGAAAGCTTACCCCTTGAACCTAACCTTACCTATACAGAAAAACCTATTCGTATTTTAGATCCAAAGTTCCAAGATTTAAGAAATCGAAAAATTCCACTTGTCAAGGTACTATAGCAAGACCATCAAGTTGAAGAGGCGACTTGGAAACCCAAAGAGAAAATACGTAAATCTTATCTGGAGTTATTCAATCAAGTAAGAATCTAGGGACCAAATCCTTTTAAGGGGGGAAAGAGTTGTGACATCTCAATTTTAGGTCCAACAACTATATAAAAATCAGTTCTTATGATATACGCGCATGCTTAATGTTTTATATTATCCTTATTTTATATATGAATTATGTGATGTGATAATTATATTTATCATAAAAAATTGAATTTATGATACATACATAAATCAAGAAATATATATATGTACATGCATGTGTTTTCAAGAATTACAGCTTAGTAATTTATTTGTAATAAAGTTATATGCATAAATATGATTATATTTTGAGAATATAGCTATATATAAATGAATTTTTGAATTTATATGTATATATTATATAATAGGTCATCTTTTACCATATATATAGATATACTTATTCAAAAATGTCATTTTCTCCTAATAAATGTTCTTAAATGCTAAGATTTTGATAAGATTCTTGATAAACACTACAAATTGGATAATTACTACCAAAATATCTTATCCTATCTTATCTTATCTTATCTTATCCTATTATATCTTATCTTATCCTATCTTATCTTATCCGATCTTATCTTATCCAATCTTATCATATCCTATCTTATCTTATCCTATCTTATCCTATCTTATCTTATCCTATCTTATTCTATCTTATCTTATCTTATCCTATCTTATCTTATCTTCTATACATTCTATAAATTGATCTTATATTATAAAAATATTATTTCTTGCCCTAAACTCTATAAAAAGGGGCCATTGTCTTCATTCTCCCACATACACACAAAAAAAAAATCCAGCCTAAAAACACACACCCGTACTCACTCTACTCTCAACACACAAAACACTCTCTATTTATAGTATATCTTCCCCACCTATATATACATCAATAAACTCTTCTTTTTTTATACATATATAAGTATTAGCCTTTCATATACTCTCTTATTTCCTTCAAACACTCTTGAAGGTAGAAACCTGGCTTAAACCCATAAATACGAGTGCTATTTATGTTCACCTTAAGTAAAAGTTCTTGACAGGCATGCTTCAATGCTCTTGGTTTAGTGGATTGTTTATTTTTAAAGTGATTTTCATAAGTTGATATTTCATGATTAACTTAGACATAAGTCTTATGTTACATGCTATTTTCTTGAATGCTAATCTCTTGAATAATTGATAGAAAGCATGTTTTTTCTATTCGTAATTATTGCTCTATGTTCATAAAATTAGGAATAAAGCATGCTTAGTTATCATTCCAAAATATGTTTTTAATATGTTTTTATGATTTAAAGTATGAGAATATGTTCCTTATGTTTTTATGTGAGATTATGTGAAAATGTGCAATATTTTCTTAAAGTGGATACTAGGTATAAGTTAGTGTCTTAATTTCTAAATTATGATTATATGAGTATTTTGTTAGTTCAAGAATATAAGTAGTTAGGTTATTCTTTAAACAAAGATTACTAAGTAGTATCCTAACTATAGCTATTAATATAAATTTTAGGAGGAAGTCAAGTTGATCTAGCCAAAACAAATCTATAAACTTGATAAACTCCTAAGGCGAGTGCTTCGTCAATTCCTTTCTGGGGTGTTGAACTATATGATATAAATATTATTCGTATAGCCTACCTTATTACATTTATGTTATCCAATCTTTTGGAAAATGTTTTCCATGCATATAATACAAGTTATTTCCAAAAATATTGCATTTTTTGATATTTCCAGTTGTATCTATTTCGAAATGATTTTTAACACCTTTGGGATATCATATTTTAATTGTATTTCTATGCATCCCAAGTGTAAAAAATGATTATTGCTTTGTTGACAAGTTGTTAGCCATATATGTCCTATTATATCCGTTTACCCTTGGGGACGCCCTTGGGAAGTTTGGACCCAAGTACTTATAAGAGGAATTTTATTGGACAGAATGGACCGTCGATGGAAACTTTTATATGATACCATTCCATGAAACCAATTCCTATGTACAACCGGAGGATGACCGTAGTAGTGATTGGAGCGACGTATTGTACGGACGCGTGATATATCTCCGTCTTGTTTAGTGTCGAGGTGGCTTCTCGACAAGGGAGGCATAAGGGTTTCTATTATGATTTATCTATTTTGGGTAGTCATAAAGTTGGAGACTCTTTCTTGGGCTTACTGTCAGTATTACTCAGTTCAGTTATTATTATCAAGTTACATTTCACACTACGTGCACTTTATTATTATTTAATCAATTTGAGTCTCATTTTCAATCATATATATATATATATATATATATTTATGTGGCCTCACTAAGTTATTTGGACTTAACCCCTCGTTTGTTTCTGTTCATTGCCTCAGAATCAGAATAATGGGCGTGCATAGGATCTTAGCAGGAGGGGTGCCACAGCGGTGGTATCAGAGCCTAGGTTTAGGTTATAACCATGTGTTATATATAGGTAAGCATGCATACATCTAGTCTTTCTTTTGACCGAATTGATATGTGTATATGTGCTCTATATATGATTATCGAATATGCTATCCCATATTATATACATGATGTAGTGAAGTTTTGTGCATAACTTTATGTGACAATCATGTTTTGATAATTATTCCCTAGATTCGAATCCGTAACACTTAGAATTTTGATGGCACCGCGAAAAGGAGTTGTACGTACCCGCTTACACTCCCAATCGACCCCAGAACCAACTCGCCCTATTGTAACACAAAATTCCGGATATTTGCTATCGGGTTTGACTTATCCGAATATTTTAATTCATCGAATATGGTAAAATTTAGATCGTACTCGGATCGAATTCAGATTAAAATCCACTCCATTGGCAACCCTAAGCTTTAACAGTGTGCTGGAAAATTATATATAAGAAATTTTCTAAACTTTCTCCTCGTAGAGTTCTAGTCTCATTACATGAAATAAATTAAATTATACTTAATTTTTTTATATTAGTAAAACTTGAATTGAATTCTTATTTTGTTGTAATAGATAAGTTTTTGAAAATATAATTAGTCGTAAAAAAATATAATTGGAGTGGAGAATTTACAATTCAAATAAAGAAACAGAAGTAGTGATAAAAATATATATATTTGCAGAGCGATTAGTATTTCATATTTTTGTAAAGTTTAATAATCTGTAATCTTAGTTTCTATTGTGTTTTCATTTTTAATTTAACAAACTTCTTGATCAAAAAGAAATTAGGACTGAAAGAAAGTAATTATTGAATGAAAAATTAGTAATTTTTAGAAGTAAAAAATAGTAGAAGTAACATTAATGTCATTTACTTTAAAATTATCGTATCATTGCTTATAAACATGTTATTTGAGGACAACATTTTCAATTTCATAAATCAGACCTTGTTTAAAGATGCACCAACTACGGAAATGGGAGGGATAATATTAAAGTAGAAGAGCTATGTTTTCAAGAAGCTAAATGGTTGAATATTATATTTAAAAGAGAAATAATCTAATTAATATATTGATCAACGACACCAACAAAAATTTTTAAAAAAAGAAAAATCAATTTAAACAATATATTGGTCAATCATTAATGAATTCATTATCAACACAAGCTGGGAATCTCCAACGAAGGTGACTTGACAAAGTTGTCAGATAATCCACAACTAATATTTATTTTGTAGTAAGAAGCTGTCACATATATTTATATATGTACTATGTATTCGTATCATTCACTTGCCCAAATAAAATAATTATGAATAAGTTTTTGGTAAATGATAATTAGGAATAAGTTGTAAATTAATGAGGCAGACCGGCAGTTCACAGAATTAAGAATTTCAAAAGTGTGTCTAAATTAGCTTATAAGATTTTTAAAATAATTTATAAAATAATTCAGAGTATAGAAATTTATTAAAAGTGTTTATTAATTTTTTTTAGCAAAAGACTTTTTCAATTTTAAAAATTTAAGATATTTCGAGTTTGTATGCTCTCAGACAAAAAGTAAGCAACTTGTAAAATAGATCATAAGATATCCTTAACGTTTTATAATACCATACTTTTGGATCAGTTCATAGAACATTCATAATATTAAATTTTCCTATTCCTTTGGGTCATTATAATTAAAATTTAAAAAAAAATCTTTTAAGATTTTACTTTTACTAAGCACGACTAAAATTTTAAAGTTTTCAAAATATCTTGTAAGATACTGTGGACCATATTTTATTTGAAAATATAAATATTTTATTTTTTGAAATGAAATTTAGGAGTACTTTGTAAGCTTTCAAAAATCTTTTTTTTTTTTGGTAAGTAGCTTCGAAAAGAACAACTAATTAAGTGGCTTTTAATGCTTTTGGAACAACTAATTGTCTCGGTAGGAACCAAAGGGTTGGTCTACCAGCTAAGTGTCGCCCCATTACAGGTAATTAAATCTCTAGTTAATAAGCAATATTATATCCCGCTCGCTCGTGTTCATATATCATTTGCATTGAATTGGCCAGGTATCTCCTCATGTTAATATATGATTCAAGTTAGAAGGTTCAACAATTTCTTAAGCCCATTATATATGGGATAATAACTTTTGATACATTATATAAGGCATAACAACCTTTTGTTACTTCAAAAATATAATCGTTTCTATACTTTATCAATTAAATTTGTTTTTACACTTTGCCTTCTCAATTCAATGATTTTTCTATATTATCACCGTATGTTAATTTTTTATGAAAATAATTTTCAATAAATCCAAACTTGATGAGGTTGCATGTATTTTTTGATTTATGTTGTTGCATTAGAATAGATTATGTGCAAGTTGGGCATTTTTGTTAAATACTTCCACCAAAAATAGGCATGAGATGATAAACTAAAAAAATTAGGGAGTTGAGGAGGAAAGGTGTTAAAAAGAAAAAAGAAAAAAAGAAAAAATAGCTAGTGAAGTATAAAAATAGCCATAGTTCGAATAGCAAAAGATCACTACAAGAAATGAGTAAATTTATGACAATATAATAAGTGATTTGTGTTCTCACAAAACAATAGTTTGCACAATGCCAATTGTGACAATTTAGTGTAAATAGGTGACAGCATACTGCAAAATTGACAATTAGTGACACACTTATTGTAACAACTTAGTGACAATGGAATTTTGTCACAAAATTCTAATGACAATTTTTGTTGTCACTATAAATGTGTCACTAATTGTCAGTGGTCATAATTAAAACATTAACTCTTGCCACTATTGAGTGAGATTGTGACAATATAAAAATTGTTGTCACCAAAAATATTTAATTACTGACAAAATAAAATGTATTGCTACTTAATACAATTATTGGTGATAACTTTTATATTACCACTTTCAAATCTTATTAATAACATTATTTGTTTTGCTTGTAGTGGATTATTATCTCATTATCTGAAAGGTATATGTTAGAAATCTAAGATGAAAGCAAAAGGAATAACACAGGTAATCCCTATATTTAAGGTTTCTATTGCCCGTACCACCAATGGTTTTCTAAGGTTGCGGATAATATTGTAAACTGGAATTTTTGTTCCTACAAGACCATAAGAAAATATAGTTAGTTGATTAATGAAACACTTTCTGCATGTAATATATATATATATATATATATATGTGTGTGTGTGTGTGTGTGTGTGTGTGTGTCTGTGTATTGTGTAGAACCTAAGGAACGCTTGGCCTTTACGAGTCATGACAAAGTCGTTGTCCTAAAGCAGTGATGCCTCCCCACGTGTGGGTGCTAATGGCTTGTCACCGCTCCAAGATAAAACCCATAAGCTCACACCAACGTCTCCTATTGTGTGCATGTACACAATGAGACCAATAATGAACTTAACCGCTCAAATTGTTGTCAGACTTAAAATAGAATATGTAGTATATCAATTATTTATAGCCACAATTGTATTCATAATGGGCATTATTATTTTGTAACATATGAATTTAATTGGGAGGTTATGTATTGCAACATATTTTACATAATAGTTAGTAGTAACAATACAATTTGAATTTTAAAATGAAGTTTAAAAGCTTTTTTTTCTAACAGGTAATACACCTCCAAGATATATGTTGAGTTTCCACTACATAATAGTATAAGAAATTGCAATTGACTAAACTTCAATAGAATATATTTGCATGAAGGATGATCTGATAGAATATGAATAGGGTATATTTATACTATTAAGAGATTTATGATTGAGTATATTGTTTTTGTAACCTTTAACTACTTAAGAATAGTGGCCCGAGCAATGACAACAAACAATAACAACAAGCAAGTACACTTTTTATGCCACTGTTTGCTTTTGTAAGCTTAGTTTCATTATCACAATATAGTGAAATTGGAGGCATTGAACTTGGCCAAAGATCTTTATCTAGTAACATATTACTTATCTAATCAGCCTTGTATCTAACTTGAGCTAAGCTTATAACTTAGACTCTTAGGTAAAATGGGAATACATGTTATTTTCTTGCTTGCCTAGGGAACAACTCCTCCTACAAGAGTGCAAATCCACCCACTTAGGGATTTATTCTCTCTCTCACTATTAGGCTATTCGCGTCAGAATATACCTCTAGAACAATAGGGAACTTCTCATAAAATAGCCTCATGCTACTAGTAGTCTAGGTAACCAAGTACCTTTCTAATAACTTCAATGGTCAAAATTTGGACTACTTGTATAACAACGAAGTTTAGAAACTGCAAAAGACATATTCAAGCTAGTGCAGTGCATTACATACATAAAGCAACCGATTGCACTTGCATATATACTCAACCTGTGTAATAGCTCTATCAGAATTTTCTTTGAGTTTAACTCTATTATAAAAAGGAGCGTTACCTCCTTAATCTTGAGAAGGCTAAACTTAGCCAATATTTTGTTTATATAGTGAGAATGCTTTTTATGCCTAAAATAGTATCCACATCTCTTGAGTCTTTCTTCTTAAAGATAAAGGACATATAATTTTTCATCTCATTCACTCTAATTATATTCGTGCTAATGATCAACATATAATCAACATATAGGCAAACCACCATAGATTTTGGCATGGTTTTAGAGCACAGATACCTATCTGCACTATTATATTTAAATTCAAAAATTAAAATAAGTGTCAAATCTCTTGTGCCATTGTTTTGGTGTTTGTTTTGGACCATTAAGAGATTTAATTACTTTAAACACTTTTCTTTCATCTCTCGAAGCAAAAAAAAACCCTTTAGGTTGTTCCAGATAAACTTACTCGTTCACAAAGGTTGTCTTTGCATCCATTCGATAAACAAAAAGATCGTAAAGATAAGACAAGGCTAAAAAATTCTAACAGAAGCAACTCAAGCTACCAACACGGAAGTGTCAAAAAAATCATCCCCTTTACTTGTCTAAATTCTTTGGTTGCTAATCTTTCTTTAAAAGGTACTATAAGGTTCAGAGCATTGAGGCAAATCAGTCCATACTCAAATATTATTTGTATTATTGAATCCATTTCATCATTTACAACTTCTTTCTAGAAAGCGACATCTTTAGAAGCCGTAGCTTATTTCAATGATTTAAGAATATGTACATAAGGTACTCCATTTACCACTTTATTGTTGGATTTTTTTCTCAATTTATGTGATCTCACATATTAATTCAATGTACATAGTCTGATGTCTTGTTAAAGGAGCCCAATTGTGATCCTTGAGAAATAAAGTTAATGGGCTAATAGAAATATTACACTGAGTATGGGTCTTTCATGTGTGTAGAAGCTCAGTCACACTTTAATTATGTTTCACAATTTAATTATGTTTGATGGATCCATAATTAAAGTGTTTTGACATTAGGCATATTAGAGTGTGGTTTTTGAGCCAGAAGCATTACGACGTTTTTTCTTTCTGCCCCATCTCAGAGAGAATAGAAGAGTGGCAGTAATTTTCTTAGCTTAAAAGATCAGTAATACTAGGCTCTACCTTTCTTCCATCTCTCTAAAGGATCAAGATTAGTGATTCCTATTAAACTATTATTTGATTATTTACTAGTGGTCCTGTGCATAATCGATTCATAGAAATCGTATTTTACATATGTATTATGGATTATTATGTTTGAATCCATATTCATTAAAGTTTTCAACAAGTGGTATCAAAGCATGACTAAATAGATAATCAAATATGTTTTTATTTGTGACCTATTCCATTATGATTTGATGTTTTTGAGCATGCTTTAATATATATGTTTATGTTTGATATATATTGTCGATGCATGTTGATGTTCATAAATTTGGATTGATTTATGGCTTTATACGATTTTGGATTTTCTTTTATATGCAATCTAAAAAATACCAAGGACTTTTGGTACTTTTATTTTCCACATTGTATTCTAAAAAAACCAAAAAAAATAATAAAAAAAATAAAGGGGTGGTTGTAAGAAGAAGAAAAACAAAGGCCAACAACCTAATACATGTAGCCAACGGATGTCAAACTCGGGACCATGAATCAAGCAAATGCATTCACAACTGTTGGGCTACCGTTCTATTTGCGAACTTGGTTGTGTGGTAATATTATCATAATTATTAAAAAAAACTGCAATTGGATAGGGTCAAACTCTGGTTTGGAACATGGCACCACTACATCAGGCCACTATGGCAACTTGGTGGATTATGTGTGTATAGATATTTAAACATTTAAATACCCATGTGTGCCTATTTTCTAAAATAGTATAAGTTGAACTAATATGTTGCCAAAGCAACCTCTATTAGGTAAAATTTACCTATTTTGGAAAATTAGGCACGTCTTCATCTATACGAAATAATCAGTCCAAAGGAAGATTATTTGGGCCAAATGATTAAATATTCATGAATATGTGATATATTGTGAAGCTTTGTCTATGCAAAATAATCATCCCAAAGGAAGATTATTTTGGCCAAATGATAGCTAGTTATAAATATGTGAAAACGTTCTGGAACATGCTAGTAATTTGTCTGTCCAAAAGAGGCACATTTCTAGGCAATTTTAATTGTTAATGTTTATGAATTATATGATACCATTTATAAGTTGTCATTTTGTAGAAAGATGAAATAACAATGTTGTGTTGGCTATCTTTGGAAACAATCAATATTCATGAATTATGTATAAGAGTACCGCTTATAAATTGTTATTTCTATCCAAAGACTAAATAACAGTATTGTACTATGTATCTTAAGATGTGCCCACTTGAATGGATGTATGTTTGTTTTTGGTTATCGCCATATATACGTTTATTTTGTTGATTAATTGTGAGCATGTATTTTTCGTTTTATAGTGTCTTTTATTTGAACAATGTCCCTATATTTAACGACACAAACTTCAAGCATTGGAAGGAGCATATCATGATTATTCTTGGTTGCATGGATTTTGACTACAAATTACGGTTTGATTGCCCTGCAAATCTAATTGATAGTAGAACTGCTACAGAAAGGTCTGCATATGAGAAGTGGGAGCAATCAAACTGCATGAGTCTAATAATCATGTGACGTTCAATTCCGGAAGCCATAAAAGGTGGCATTCCCAAGGAGGAAAGTGCCAAAGATTTCCTTAAGCAAATTGTGGATCAATTCGCCACAAATAAAAAGGTCGAAATCAACACTGTTCTTAATAAGCTCATTTCCATGTGGTATAAAGGCAAAGGAAATATTAAGGAGTACATTATGAAAATGTCAAATCTTGTGACAAGATTAAAGTCCCTAAATCTTGAGGTGTCAGATGACATACTTGGGGGAAATAGCATTTTTGGTCCCATAATTTAAGCCGTTTTACACTTTTAGTCCCACTATTATCATGATAGCACTTTTAGTCCCGCTGAATACTATTTCGTGGCGAAAACAATCCCACCGTTAATTTTTGGACGGAAGGCGCACGTGAAAGGCACGTGCGCCGTTAGTCAACCAATTTTAGGTGGAAAAAAAGCATTTTTGGTCCCATAATTTAAGACTTTTTTCACTTTTAGTCCCATTATTATCATGATAGCATTTTCAGTCTCATTGGATACTATTTTGTGGCAAAAATGGTACCACCGTTAGTTTTTGGATGAAAGACACATGTGAAAGGCATATGTGCCATCAAAAGAACATAGTCTCACTACTGCAAGTTGAAACTACGAGAATTTTGATGAGATTCGGAGCATTAGTGCTGGTAAGATCGCAACTACAGGGGCAACGAGCTCTTTCTGAGCCCGACTGTCGGGGCAACGGGCACAACTGCGGGGGCATTAGTGTTGTTATTTGGTTCATTAGTGCATTAGTGCTGGTATGCACATGACCATGGGACCCCTTTAAGTAACAACCATCTACCCCCATAATTGGCCTACGTCTAGCCAAGAAATCCTTTTTTATTGCCTCGATTGAGGCGGGAACTCAGCGAAAGCAATAACGGGCTTGGTACAGAACGAATGAAAAAAATAACTGGAACGAGCCTAAAAGGACAATTTTTCGATCAAAAAATGAGACCCAACGGTTTGTGGACCACGAGACAACGCTTGGGTCGAAAGATATGGCTATTTGAAGTTGCGCCACCACCTTCCACATCCCGCATAAAAGGAATATCCGTGCGCTAACTAGCAGTTGCGATCATACCACCACTAATGCACTAGATCCTATCAAAAATTCGAGGTTAAGCATGCTTGGACGAGAGTAGTACTAGGATGGGTGATCCCTTGAGAAGTCTTCGTGTTGCAATTCTCCCCCCTATGCTTTTTTTTTCCTTTTTTGACGCCTAACTTCTCGATTCTCTTTATATGAATTTTTTATTTGTTCATCCTCCCTCATGATTTATCATCAAGATTGGGACAGATAAATATGGAATGTTATTATTATTATAATCGCCAAAACAATAGTAAAAGTAATGAGAAAATAAAATAAAAGAGGACAAAGTAAAACGAAGGCTGGCCACGAGGGGCAACAGAGCTTACGCACATAGATCGCTCGTCCGGGTCGAGTAGCCTTCTCGACTGAGGCTAGAACGCGACGATGACAACGGTAGGGCCCAGTGCAGAATGACTGAAAAAATTTGCTGAAACAAGCCTGAAATGGCCATTTTTCGATCAAAAAATGAGGCCCAACTGTCACGACCCGAAAAAATACCCTTTATATTTTATTAAAAATAAATAATATTTTTCACATAAGATTTGTACAAAATACAAGAGTTACAATTTTCCAAAAAGAATACAAAATAACTTTATTGTAATAGGCCTCCAAATGCTTCTGCTGCGCCACTCTGATCCGCTATCTCATTTCTTTCTAAAAATAGTCATATTAAGAAGAATCAACACGACGGTTGAGTAGAAATTTCACTTAATCACATAAGGTGCTCGTGTGTATAGTATGTGCACATAGTCATGATATCTCACATAATATTACCTTTTTGAGTCACTTATTAGTGACTCCCTTATGTCTCCCACAGTACAATATTCCAACCGTTCACATCTTTAACCCCAATATTCCATCCGTCCACATCGATTCCATCCGTTCACATCGGTGGCCATATCTCGAGACTATGCCAATTTCCTACGACCCACAACCAATACATGGAGCACTCCGTCCATGCAAGATGGGATTAGGACATGGATGGCGAGAACTGTTTTAAGACCGGCAAGCCCACTGCCGCCCGGCCGAACTCTAGCCCCATCCACACCGAAAATACATTTGGGCCCGGCATGCACAAATAAAGATTTTCACATAAACATATTCTCCCATAATTTCACATAAGGAACATACTTTCATACTTATCACTTTAAATATAAAAGCATACAAATAGCATATTTTGGAATAATACACATACATGCTTTCATATTAATTCTATGAACATAAAATATAAATATAACTAGAAACATACTTTTTAATAACTTGTAGTAGCATAATAAAGCATAATATCATGATAATAAAATGATAAACTAGCATTAGAAATTAACTTATGTAATTAAGGAAATTCCTACCTTAACTAGCCTTCTTGATATAATTATATATATGTGTGTGTGTATAAGAGAATACTCTCTCTCTCAATATATATATATATATATGATTGTGTGTGTGTGCCGTGGATGTGTGTGTGTTGTAAAAGTGTACCATATATAAATATATATGTATGTACCGTGTGTGTATAGAATGGTGTGAAGTTTGAATTGTGTTTGTGTGTGAATCCGTGAATGTGCGGTGTGTGTGTAAAGAATAGTGTCAAGTGTGTGTGTTGTGTTTGTTAGCAAATCTTCTATTTATAGAGATAGATGAAGACACATTATTAAAAATGAATTATGTCAATTTTTCATAATTAGATTCATCTTACTCATCAATATTTAATAATTGCATACATGCTTAGTAATAAGCCTAAATGTTATTAGGTGTGCTCTAAAATTGATGAATGGAAGTCTAGGTTAATGTAAATAATACAAGTGTTTCAATTTCTAGAAGAGGTATAACAAGTGTAAAAACAATCATTTAATGCTAGGAATTATCAAGAACAATTATTAAGATTATCAAAAATAAATTAGAAAAAATCATATTATATATATATATATATATATCATGTTTCGGATATATATACATATATGATATAGTGTGCTCGTGCTCTATGTACTTAGAACATGCATATATATCTATATTTAAAATATATAATTAAATATTGTTAATCCTATAAAGTGGTTAGGATTAATATGTATTAACTTAGTTCTTAGTGCATAGATATATATACGAACTTATATATATATATATATATATAATTTTCGAATATATATAATATACTAAAAATTATGTTTAACAATTAATATAGTAGTATAGTAACAAGTATAAATTCAAAGTATAGATATGAAAATACATAATATATTAGAGAATATTATACATTATTCATAATAAAATCACATATTTGAGATAGAATCACTTATTTCTATTACAAAATAATAATCACATAAAACACTAGATAATTTAATCATATAATTAACTTTTAAAATATGTAGAAATACCGGGTCATTACACCAACTATGCAAGCCCATTGCCCCCGCAGTTGGGCTCAGAAAGAGCTTTGTGTGTATACCAGAACTAATGCACTAATGTATCAAATACCAACACAAATGCCCCCGCAGTCAGGCCGATTGCCCCCGCAATTGCGATCTTACCAGCACTAATGTACCGAAATAGCAGTAGTGCAACCATTTTTGCCACAAAATAGTATCCAATGGGACTAAAAATGCTATCATGATAATAATGGGACTAAAAGTGAAAAAAATCTTAAATTATGGGACCAAAAATGCTTTTTTTCCACCTAAAATTAGTTGACTAACGGCGCATGTGCGTTTCACGTGCGCCTTCCGTCCAAAAATTAATGATGGGACTGTTTTCGCCACGAAATAGTATTCAGCAGGACTAAAAGTGCTATCATGATAATAATGGACTAAAAGTGTAAAACGCTTTAAATTATGGGAACAAAAATGCTATTTCCCCACATACTTGTGTACTTAGTCTTGATCTCGCTTCCTACACAGTTTGGTCCATACAAAATATCCTATAATACCTAAAAGGAGAAATGGACATTGAATTAGCTTATAGCTCAATGTGTGTAGAAAGAGGAGAGGATAAATCAAGAGAGGACTAAAAGTGCTCATTCGGTAGTTGTTACTCAAGCCAATGCCGCGAACAACAAGCGAAAAAGGAATAAGGATAAGGAAACTGCAATATTAGGGGCATCCCAGTCGAAGGCTCAAAAGAAGCATGATATAGTTGACAAATGCTTCTTTTGCAACAAGCCTAACCGCATAAAAAAGGATTGTCCCAAATACACCACTTGGCGTCAAAAGAAAGGTAGACTTCTCAACTTTGTTTGTTCAAAAGTTAATTTGGCTTTACTACCTTATGACACTTGGTGGATAGATATGAGTGCAACTACTCACATAAGTGTCACAATGCAGGATTGCCTAATATATCGAGTACGAATTGATATTGGAAGATACATCTATGCAGGAAATGGCAATAAAGCTCATATGGAAGCAATTGGTGTCTTTAGAATTTTATTAAATATTGGTTTAAATTTGGATTTCGAAGAAACTTTCATTGTACTGTCTTTTAGACGAAATTTGATTTTCTTTTCTTGTTTGGACAAATTTAGTTATACTTGTTCTTTTAGAAATAGAATTTACAATGTTTCTCTGAATTCAAATATTGTTGGAACCAACATTTTAATTGATAAATTATATAGAATAAATAACCAAACCTCCATTAAGAATGAAATTCTACATTCAAGTAATTATGGTACTAAATGCAAATTAACAAATGACAATTCACCTATGTTATGGCATAAGCAATTAGAGCATATCTCTTAATAGAAAATAAAGAGGCTTGCATCACAAGGAAGTTTTGACTCCCTTCTTTTTTCAAATTTCAAAATCTGCATTGAATGTGTTAAGGGAAAATAAACAAGCATAAAAAGAACAAGTGCAAATAGGAGTATGGAACTTTTGGAGTTGATACCTCAGTACAGCATGCCCAAAAATCTAAGCCAAAATGGTGTAGCTAATAGACAAAATTGAACCCTTAAGGACATGGTAAGAAGTATGATTGGCGATTCTTCTTTATCAGAATCACTTTGGGGCGAAGTGTTAAAGACCCAATGTAAAGAAACTGGACTCAAAGACAGTGAGTTGCTACTTTTTGGGGTACTCAGAAAGTCAAGGGGCTTTAAGCTTTATGATCCCTCAAATAGAGCCTTCTTCAAAACTGGGAATGTCAAATTTATTGAGGATGTTGGTTTTCATGGGAGTAATCAAGATAAGAAAGTTGTGTTTGAAGATGAATATGTTAGCATTCCAACTATGATTCATCATCTAGTCAAGTTGAGGAACCCCCAACAACCTCAACTTGAAGTGCCCGTAAGGAGATCCACCAGAGAAAGGAGAAAAGCGATTTCAGATGACTACCTCGTTTATCTCAACAAACACGAATTTGATATGGGATTGCAAGATGATCCAACATCTTTCAATCAAGCTAAATTGTATTCGAATTCTGATGAATAAATCAAAGCTATGAATGAGGAGATGAAATCCATGGCAGAAATGGTGTCTGGGATCTTTTCGAGTTACCACATGGGGCGAAACTCATTGGTTGTAAGTGGATTTTTAAAATCAAACAAGACTCAAATAGTAACATCGAAAGATACAAAGCACGCCTAGTAACCAAGGGATTCACTCAGAAAGAAGGTATAGACTTTAAAGAGGCTTTCTCACTGGTATCAACGAAAGACTCTTTTAAAATAGTCATGACACTTGTAGCTCATTATGATTTGGAGTTATACCAGATGAACGTAAAGACAACATTACTCAATGGAGACATTTAGGAAACTATATACATGGTGCAACTAGAGAACTTTGAGTCCAAATACTCAAAGCACGTAGTATGTAAACTCAATAAGTCCATCTATGACTTAAAACAAGTGTCCCGCCAATGGTACTGAAAGTTTGATCAGATGATAACCTTTTCTGGTTTTAAGGAAAACACCGTTGATCAATGTATATATCTTCAAATTTATCATCCTGGTGTTGTACGTAGATGACATTCTACTAGCAAGCAGCGATGCAGGCCTATTGTATGAAACCAAAAAATTTCTATCAAGCAAATTTGAAATGAAGGATCTTAGTGAGGCATCATTTGTTTTAGGTATATAGATCCATTGGGATTGTTCAAGAGGTATACTCAAATTATCACAAAAGGCTTACATTGATAAGGTGCTTAGCCGTTTTGGCATGCACAATTGTGCACCAAGAGATACACCTATGGAAAAATGTGATGAATTTAGTTTGCTTCAATGTCCAATGACAGATCTTGAGAGGAAGAAAATGGACAAAGTCCCATATGCATCAGCAATAGGGAGTCTCATATATGCTCAAGTGTGTATGCCTTCAGATATAGCATACATAGTAGGAATGTTGGATAGGTATTTAAGGAACCTGAGTATGGATCATTGGAGAGCAATAAAGCAGGTTATTAGATATTTGCAAACGACTGAGGATTACATGCTTACTTATCGGAGATTGAACCACCTAGAGATTGTAGGACACTCCGACTCGAATTTGGCTAGATGTTTGGATAGCAGGAGGTCCACATCAGGCCATGTCTACATGATGGCTGGAGGGGTTGTTTGCTGCAAAAGTGTCAAACAGACACTTATAGCTTTCTTGATAATGGAGGCAGAATTCGTAGCTTGCTGTGAGGCGTCTAATCAGAGGATATGGCTCTAGAACTTTATCACTGGACTGCAAGTAGTCAATGGTATAGAACAACCATTGAGAATCAACTGTGATGATAAGGCCGTTGAGTTTTACGCAAAGAACAACCGAAGTTCGTCTATGTCAAAGCACATAGACATTACATATTTGGTTGTGAGAGAAAGTGTAACGACCCGGTAAAATCCTTTATTTAAATATTTTACATTATATATTGGGTGTCCATTATTTTGATGAATAATTCTCTAAATGAACTATTTTATAAAGTATTGTTTTATAGAAATTATTCTTCAAAAGTATTATTTTTTTATTTGCGAACAAATGAGCATTTACTGCACAAATTTTTAGAAAATATTATAAATTCCAAATATTCTTATATATATAAATATTTAAAGTGTCATTATATATTCGTTTAA
This sequence comes from Petrea volubilis, assembly GCA_026212405.1. Classification (NCBI taxonomy): domain Eukaryota; kingdom Viridiplantae; phylum Streptophyta; class Magnoliopsida; order Lamiales; family Verbenaceae; genus Petrea; species Petrea volubilis. The sequence continues at coordinate 14,394,572 of CM047872.1, read as the reverse complement.
CTAATTTCATTATGTGTTAATGATAGCCTAATTATATATATTTATATATACGTATAGGTATATGTTATTATAGACTACTTTTATATATATATATATATATGTTACGTATATGTATATATATACTTATATTCATTTTATTAGTTTTATATGTATATGTAGATAATTCTTAACATATCTATATATATACTTACCTATATTTTATATACGTATATATGTATCATATCTATATATTTATATACTTATACTAGTTATCTTTTAATCTATATATTTATATATATTTATACTCGTTATATTTTAATCTATATATTTATATATTTATACTAATTATATTTTAATCTTTATATTTATATATTCATACTAGTTGTATTTATATATTTATATTTATATTTTGTCTATTTATATATTTTTGCTACTAGCTATTTGCATATTTAACATTTCTAAGTAAATATGCTTAATAAGCAAATATAAAGCTTTCATTTATAAGTGTGGAGCTTACTTTACTAAACTATAATATAAACTTCCAAAGATTATGTGCATGTGTGAACATATTGCAATTCTGTGAATGGACCCATATCTGCTGGAATGGTCTGGGGGTGTTCCACCGGGACATACTATTGAGTAGCCGGGAGAATTCACACCCCTTCCATCTTCTAATCCCTCCTTGGGTAGACGGAGGGATCTACTCAAGAGAGAGGGTCCTCGGACAATACGAGGCGTGTGCCCGGGATACGACCATTGGAGGATAAGGCTGGCGGGAGAAATGTGCTGGTTGTTATTTCAGCCCAGGTAGTTATAAGGGTCACTGTCAGGTGACAAAAGGTAGAAAATGTGAAACTATATGTGTGCTATGTGTAACTAATGTGCACTAGACACCCGAGCACCTTATGTGCATAAAGAAATGTTTCTACTCAATGTATGTTGATTCCGTGTTACATAATGATTTAAATGCTTCCGAAGCTAGCCTTTATGATGACGAGGAGGAGGAACCTTTTGAAGCGTTTTACTAGAAAGGAAGATGTAGGATTTCCGCTGTGTACCTGTATTTTGTGGTTTTTTGTTGCTTTTTGCTTTGTAGAGATAGTAGAACTAGCAAGTCGACACTCTCTTTTTTTTGGATGTACCCTTATCTTTGTAAAGAACCTTATACGTTTTGTACTTAATAATATATGCATGTATGAAAATACTATTGCTAATAACAATAATACTGATAATAATAATATAATAATAAATAAGGGTTTTTAGGGTCCTCTTAGAAAGAGTTCAGAGTCTTCAAGTGTTAAGAGCATATTAGTATAAACTGCATGATTGCGGATCCGCTCACTAAGGCATTGCTTCCTAAGGTATCTCATGAGCATGTGGTCCGTATTGGTGTCATCAGGATAGGTGGATGTCACTTTAGTAAAAGTTTGTTGTTTGGCATGATGCTTTTGACAAGATTTACATACTGTATAGATTGAAGTTTTATGAAATTTATAATTTCATGCTTGATTGAATACTCTGAAGTAAAGTTGTTGGCTTTCCACTGTGGTTTTAGCATAAAGTGTTGGAAAGTGTTTTAGGACTCTTTGAGTCATAAAGTAGGACTAGTTGGAAATGCGCATAATTGAGATCACATTACATGTAATTTCCTTGCTACACATCTATACTTGATCTATGTCATTACTTTTGTTGATATTGTGACCATTGTTCTGTTTAGTTACGAATTATGTAACAAAAGCCACCTTGATCCTATATTAACACAATTGATAGACTAGATTGTTTAGGATATTTCAAGGTTGAAATATCATAAAGTTTGCTCTCGCTAATGTTTCAGCTACGTACAATTTATGTGGTCTCACATATTAATTTAATGTTCATAGTCTGCTATCTCATTGAAGGAGCCCAATTGTATGTTCTATTGAGAAATAAAGTTAGTGACCTTATAGAAATATTACACTAAGTATGGGCCTTTCATGTGTATAGAAGCCTAGTCACACTTAATTATGTTTGATGGACCCATAATAAAAGTGTTTTGACATTAGATACATTAGGGTGTGCTCCCTAAGCCAGAAGCATTATGGCATTTTTTCTTTCTGCCCTATCTCAGAGAGAGTAAAAGAGTGATGGTGTTTTTCTTGGCTTAGAAGATCACTAACTCTAGGCTCCACATTTCTACCACATCTCTAATGGATCAAGGTTAGTGATTCCTAGTAAACCATTATTTGATTATTTACTAGTGGTCCTGTGCATACTAGATTCATAGAAATCGGGTTTTACATATGTATTATGGATTATTATGTTTTAATCCATATTCATTAAAGTTTTCAACATTTATTATTTTGGTCCCCCTCAACGAAAAATAATAATGATTGAGAAGAAAATGAAAACTTCGAATCAACAATCCTATATGGTTTGCTATAAGTAGCATATCCCATAAATATACTTTTAATAGCTCTAACCCCTCGCTTGGTTTCGCTTAAGATCAGGAAGTCAAAAGTAAGCAATATTGTAAAACCCCATCTCTCAATAGCCTTGTATAACTTTATTACTATTATTGTTTAATTTATTTTATTTTATTAATTTCTTTTAATTATTTAGTCCTTGTATTAAATTATTTTAACATAAACCCAATGATTTAGTTGACAAGAGTCTAGAGTTATTTTATTATTACGAAGCTTAAACTATTATTATTATTATTATTTTAGTTGCGATAATGCCAGCTAAAGGAAGTGACCCATGAGGCCCACTTCCCAAAGTAGGAACAAGTGGGTGCTAGGGCACAAAGCTCTAGACACCCACTTTTCAGCCAACAAGAGAGAAATGAGAGAGAGAGCAGAGCAGAGCAGAGCTTAGGTTCGTGAGGAGTATGGTAAAACTATTCCTTGTTGTTGTGTTTTCTTATTTTTGATTGTGGATGGTTGTTGGATTTCACGATATTTTGATATTACATGAATGGGAGAAAGATATCATGGCAAATGTTTGAGGAAGAGCGAAAAAAGAGGAAAGATAAGGGGGTGCCCATTTGCGATGGCCTATCGCCATGTATCACTGGCCACCAGGCGAGCACCATGGACACTTGAGCCTAGCGTGGTTGTGCGACCGTGGCCAAACCACACTGATCAGACATGGTCGGGCAGCGTATGCATGCTTGTGGTGTGTGTGTGGGTGTGTACACGGTGTGCGTGGTGGTGTGTGCTTTTGTGTGTGTGATTTATGCTTGTGTGCATGTGTGGTGTGTGCCGATGATGTGGTGCACGTGTTGCGCTAGCCCTGCATGCGTACGGTGAGTATGGCATTGTGTGGGTGCCAATCATGGGTGCGTGTTGTGTGTGTGTCATGCGTGGGTGCATTTGTGCGTGCTATGTGTGTTGTATGGTGTAGGTGTGTGTGCAGGTATATGTAGGTGTGTGAGCACATGTGTACGGACAAAAAAAGGGAGAGGGGCGGCACATGCTTGAACAAAAGTGGGGAGAGGGCCAACACGTGTCACCTATGGTTGGCTACACGGTCAGAGACCTAGGCGGGATGCCCAACAGCAGCAGCAAGCGCTATCGAGAGCCGCTCGATAGGCTGTCGAAAGGTGTTTGAGAGCTACTAAGAGCTGCCAAGCATGGCTTGACAGACTATCAAACATGGCTTGGCAATTGTCAGGCACACTCGAAAAGCTACCAAGACACGTAGGGCCCGGCCCAGCCCAGCAAGGACATACCAAGGCTGGTGGTGCCCACCAGATGGAAGATTGGGTTGAACCATGACCATGTGAGCCTATGTGATCCAATAGGCCTGTGACGACCCGAAACCTTTGGCTAGTTATAGAGAAATGCTACAAATACTTGTAATTTAGTAAGCTGAAAATTTTTTTTTTTTTTTTTGTAAAAGTCATTTATTAAACATAGCAAAATACCAAGTACATGATAATAGTCCTAAATACATAATACGACTACAAAGACTCGTCTATGTCTTCTTCTAGCCAAAAGCTCCAAATCGCCCCTCGCTATCCTCCTCGTTGATAACCTCATGCTCATGTCCGGCTAAAACATTAGATATTTAACAATGTCAACAATCATGTTGAGTAGTAATTTCACTTAACACATAAGGTGCGCATGTGTGACTTGAACATACATATTTTCACGTTTTGTATCAACATCATGCAAAATTTCAGATAATAAGAATCATAAATTGCACACTTTTCTACCGTTTTCGCCTCGACGGGCGACTACCTTATCTCGCCGTGCCGTAATTCAATTCCAACCATTACTCCCACCCAACCAGACACTCCAGTGGTCATATCCCGGGCATATGCCGATTTCCTACGACCCACTTCAGTACATGGAGCACTCCGTCCATGCAAGGTGGGATTAGGCAACGATGGATGGCGAGAACGTTTAAGACCGGCAAGCCCGTTGCCGCCCGGCCGAACTCAGCCACATCCACCCCTATTCACATTGGGGCCCAACATGCACACATAAACTTCATGTATAACACATAGTTGTACAAAATTTCAGTATGCTTTCACACTGATCTCATATAAATTAACACATTTTTCAACCTTTACGAACCGAAACTTCACAGTCTGCGAACACTTAAGGCGAGCAGAAATTTTCAGTTTGTGAGCACGAAATTCCAGTCTAAAACCTGCTGGAATTTTATAAATATGTTTATAAGGTGGAACAATAAAGTATTTGTTGGTAAAATGTCGAGTTTTTAGCTTATAAGACTTGGAATTTTCAGATTTGCGGCGTAAAACGCTTAAGTGCGCGACTGCTGAAATTTCCAGCCCTTGAAGCCGAACTTTGCAGCTTTAAAAATACTGTTTTCCCAGCTTAATATACACTGGAATTACAGCTGGTAAAACAGGTTTTGAGTTTGGAAAAATCGAATTTTCAGTTGTGCAAAAAGAAGAAAATTTCAGCATAGAACACAATATCCAGCTTACACGTTTCAGATTGCGATCAAGACTTTCAGTTTGCGAAATACTTGAATTTCAGTTTAACACATATTGAAATTTCACCTTGGAATTTTCAGCTTTTCAAAAATAGATTTTCAGCTTATAAAATTCAAAATTCCAGCCTTGAAAAACAAGATTTTCAGCTGCGGAACAGTAATTCCAGTTTGAAAGCAGAATTTCCAGCTTTGACAACAATTACAATTTTCAGCTTTTAACACTGAATTTTCGAATTCTAAAACATAAATCAAACCCTAAACACATAGATAAACCCTAAACAAGCATGAAATCTAATTTTTAGCAACATAGATCCAACATAAACGTTCAATTTTCCAGCGCAATTGTTCATGAGCATACAACATGCGTTTAACTAAATTATCGTGAAATCCTTTCGGACTGAGATGGTAACCAACTTGTGGTTACATCCCATGTCCTAATAGGAGAATAATATGCTAACACTGTAAGAAAACTAGCTCATGTATCAAGAGAAATCACTACCTTCTTCTAAAGGGTTTTCTTCTTTTCTTTCTAGGTTTTGAAATAAAGTAGTGCAAGAAGGAGAAAAGGTGAGTTTGTGGGGTAAAATGAACCAAAAAGAGGGAGATATGGGAGTGTGTTTGGCCGGCTGTTTAGGTGAATGAGGGTGTGGTGTTTTATTTTCTTGCACATTTAGTTACTTATACTAATGTTAGAAGAAATGGAAGAAATAGGATTAAAATAGGATTAAGTCTTAATCTAATGATACCTTCTTTCCAACTCAATACCCAACTAAGAAGTCTAAGGGTGCTTAGTGGTGGTCTATAAGTGCTTAGTGGTAGTCTAAGTAATCCTTGACCATACATGTAGGTATACTTCTAGAGAAGTATATACAAGTGTCTCTACAAGTGTACATGGATAGTGATTGGTAGAAGATTGAGACCTAAGGGTTAATATCCACCATGCATTGAATTTATGCATATATATATGCTGAAAAAACGTCCTCCCCCTTTAATTTTCTGAAATTGTGAGTTATTTCATGTATTTTGGATATTTTATTGAAAGTATGGAAGAAAATAGTCTTTAGGGGAGACAAATGCAATTTATGCATCCTTTAGGGCTTTTCCTAATATATATATATATGAAAACTAAATATATATCTATATATACATATATATGGTTTTATGTGTTAGAAATTTAAATAATTATTCTCAAGATTATTTTGTGAAAGTGACGCATTTTGGTGAAATGGCATTTATAAGAAGTATAGAAAAAATTCCTAATCTAATGTGTGTACATCTATATATATATATAAACGTGTTTAAGGATATATATATATATACATACTATATTTTTCTTGAATTTTTATGCATGGAAGGATGGTTAACCATCGATGAGAAAATAATCCTATACCGATGCATGTTGTAAATAAAACGAGCACATTTTGCAAAACAATATTGTTTCGTAAATGATGCATATAACATGCAAGTCACGTAAGTCACATACATTTAGGCATATATAATAGAACGTATGAGTGAAAGATCGGGTCCTTACAAGGCCCGTCAACCCGTTTTAATCATTTGTTTCACTCTATTTGGCCATTTTCCAAAAAAGCAAGAATTGGTAGGTTTTATTTAGCAAATTGACAATTTACAAACCCATAAACGAATCATATAGCTCACGAATTTCAAGGACATAGGAAAAGTGGTAAGTGGATCTAATCCTTCTTTTTAGAATTAAGTTGTAATTACGTGCTTCCTATGTACGATATGAATAGTCTGTACTTAAAATAATATATAACTGTGAAAATTTAAAGGCACCCTAACAGACTGGGGCATATACATAATATAAATATTTAAATAAAGTTTAGGTATCATGTTTTGGTCTAAACGTGTACGAGTTATATTGCATATTTAGATGGGGTCCAAATTTCATTAGCCCTTATCTATACTATTATATATTTGAGGGCAGTCTATTTTGACCAAATAGAATTTTTACAAAACTTTGAAATATTTAATTGGATAAGAATATTGTGATTGGTTGATTCTTAAAATAACTTCCATACATGAAAAAATGAATAAAAATTAATTTTCACTCGCTTATCCTACAAAAACATAACTACCACTTCAAGACTCCTGTTTTACAGTCATTCTTAAAACTTCCTAAAACCTAAGAATTCATATCGCCCACTAATCAGTATGACAAGATCTCCATCGATATTGAGTAAGAAAAACATGGAGAATAAAATCCTTTCTTCATATTTGTTCAGTCCGATTTCCTAATAGATTTGAGAAAACATTGAATCTCTTTTTTCTTGATCAGAATACTTATTGTCAATTGTTTTCTTTTTCTTTACTACTTTTAGATCGTTTTCATGATTCTTTTTTTATTTGTTTATCATTATTTACCAATTTATTTTTCTTTTTTAGTACTTTTAGATTTTTTAAATAATTATTTTTTTCCGTTTGTTTATCTTTATTTAGTTTCCTTGATTACATATGAATAGATTTATTTTTTTAGTAAGTTCTATATATCTGTGTTCTTACTTTTAAGTCCTTATTTCTTGGTTTAATTTTTAATTTCATTTTTTTACGTTTTTCTACACAATTAGGGTGATTTTTCTTTTTTTGCATTTACACACACACATATATATATATACATATATATATATATGTCCCTTTTTAATTGATAAAGTTTATTTTTACTTTTTTATTCTCATATATGTCTTTACAATTTGTATATCTTTTCACTTAATGAAATTCTTCAAACAATATTTTTTCTATTTGTTTTTACTCTTTAGTTCATCTAATTCTTGAATTTAGTATTTCATTTTTATGATTTTAATTTTTAGATATATTTTTACTGGTCTCCATACTATTTATTTTTGTTCTTTGTCATTAATTCATCCTTCGAGTTCTTGATTGTTTTTATCTTTTATTTCTTTTATATTTTATTTTTGTATTTTTCATTTGTTTATTATTATTTAGTTTCTTAGATAATGTTTTTATAGATTTATTTTTTAGTAATTTCTATACATTTGTATTCTTCTTACTATCAAGTTCTTATTTCTTGGTTTGATTTTTGATTTTTGATTCTCGATTTTTTTTTTTACGTTTTTCTACATAATTAAGGGAATTTGTTGGATATTGATGTCATAATATATATATATTCTTTATCATTAATTTATACTTAGCTCTTGATTGATTTATCTTATATTTCTTTTATATTTTATTTTAGTATTTTTTATTAAATGTAAGGGAGTTGTTGGATTCTACTACCTTAATTTGTTTCGCTTCTTTTACTAAATGAGAAAGTTAATCATTTAATTGTTATTCCCATCCGGATCATCTACTTATTTTTTGTATATGCTTTCTAAAGATCCAATTACTTGTGTGTAAAGTATATTAAGAATGATCATATCATATATAGTGTTCCGTGTTATCCCATTTTGATTTTCTTTTTTAAATTTTAATCTTCATCTTATTATATCTTATAGCTTCTCATTCGTTCCAATGCTATAAGTTTTAATTTTATAATATTTTAATTAATGAACTATTATATTTCAATTTTAGTATCAATATAATTTTTTTCTACCTAAATTGATATTAAACTAAAGTTCAAATAAAATATTATATTTTTCTTCACTGTACGTACATGTAACTAACAATAGTATTAATATCATAATAACATTTCGATCAACTTTTATATTAGAATGATATTTGGGTTGATTTTTCTTAGACGAAAGAAAAGTTAATATATCATACTTATAATATACTATTTTACAAAAATTAATGATTCTATAAATTAGAAAACATTATTCAACTCTAAAATTTTTCAACCATAATATTTTTATATACGGTGTTAAGATAAATTTTATAATATTAACTACTTATAGAACTTCATTATTTTGACATATTTGTAACTGGTTATATTTAACAATGTATTTTAGTGGAATATTATGCCTATTAATGGGTTTTGGCCAGATAACAACAATAGACAACTTGTGAAGGATTGCCACGATCAAACTATGCCTTTTAAAAACTTCCTAGTGATTATGTTCTACAATATTAGTTTCTTTCATTTCAGTTCATCTATCAACTTCACTTTCATATGAGGATTAAATGCATTCCCCACCCCACCCACCCCATTTGAAAGACGTAATTAGAAGAAAACTTCCTAAAATAGAAAAAAAGCTATAGAATCCCCTTGAACGCCTAAAAAAAGAAGCAAAATACCCCCTAAAGAAAGAAAAAGGCCAAAAATAGCTTTATTAAATTATTATTTGTAAAAGGACATTTATGGTTAGAAAATTGGGTTAAATGCATTTTAACTCCTATAAAAATAAAAGTAAAATATACAAAACCCTCTTTAACAAAAAGTCGAAGTCAAAAAGACTCAGTTGTTATAAAACATATACACTGGCCATATTTACTGAGGTTTTGAATGTTGAAAAGACTAAAATACCCTTAAAAGATTCTGTATTTTAAACCAATTTTATTCTATTTTATTTTATTTTCTCTCTTCTTGTCTTATTATGATTTTTACTTATATATATGTGTGTGTATATATATATATATAATTTGTAGTTATCGTGTCCTTTTATTCCTCTTCACCATCAACAAAAAAACAAAAAATATTCCCCTCATCACTCTTCACCAACCATCGCCTGTAGCTGCCACCACCGCCGCCAACCATTGCCTAAGCCACTCCACCACTACGTGTCCTGATCTAGCTTTCCCCAATGCTACCTCCCTCACTTTTCCTATTCAAATCAACTTCCAACTTCCTTTCCCTTCTACACAACTCGTCAAACACACCACCGTTATTGCTTACATTGTTCTTGAAGCTTATAGATCACTTGAATATTGCAAATTAAACCATAATCAACCATCTTCCATCACCTAAGTTTTATGTTTTACAAATCCAACTCTAACAAACACATTTCTGCCATCCAAAGTTTCAAATTGTGTGTGTATGGTGTTCGTGTGTGCCAGGACTTAATTGTATTTTTAGATTTGTTTTCACATACGCACTTTACATGGTGTTTATGATATATAATGCTTATAGTTTGTCATACATGCAGTATACTTGCGTGTTTGTGGATTTTTTCAACTTGTGATGTCAAAATTAAATATGTTTATGGTTTGAGCTATGAAACGTATCATTAAACTAACCCTATCCTTTTTGTCAAATATGTTTGCAACAATGTGGAATCCTCATGTGTATGACCTTCTCATACATTACAAGAATGAAAATGATGTTGAAAAAGTCAACTAAAAATACTACAAAATGAGTGACTTGAAGAGTGACATACCCAACATAGTTTTTCAAAACAATCCAAAGTTGAAGGAAAAAATTTTCATATGTTAAGCATTATGATCCTATCAAGAATATTGGTGATATTGAACATCAAAGTAAGGAGGAATCAATGGTAGAAATTGTAGAGTCAATTGACCAGACAAGAGCAACTAGCTAAAAATGAAAATCATCAAACTGCACCAACTCAAAATGTCAACCTAGTTGATGATATGGAAGAATGAGCCATGTTTGATAAAGAGAAGTAATTGGCAGTGCAGATGAAGATTTTGATAATGATTCTAACAATGCATTTCATGGACTTAGTGTGATTTTCAATTTAAGGAGAATTTTGAATATCAAGCAGCATTTACAGTACATGAGGGCATAACTTCCAATGGGCATGCTTAGCAAGAAGCAATAGATCATACACAAGTTGGTGAACTTGACTAATGTAACACCCCATAATTTCATAATTGAATATATATATATATATATATATATATGTGTGTCACGAATACATGTCAAGGCGAGTATACTAAAATAATGAAACCAAGTGAACTCATAGATTCTTGGACAAATAAAATATTTTAGTTAATGGGATTTAATAAAAGAATTAACCACACCTAATTGAAGGAGATAAGAAGCTCAACTGAATAGAAATTCAATGTTTTGGGGGTTTACGTGAAGTGAACAAAACATGTGACGGGTTGTGATAGTTGAAATAAGGTTTGATTTGAGATACTTATAATCTTGGAAGGTTGAATTGAATAACACTTGTGGAATGGGGCTAAAACAGGACCAAATAAAATAAAATTGCTCTCCTTTTGAACCTAAAAGTGTCAAGTTAGTGTAGAAGATATAGATAGACTTATACGTATGCATATGCAAGATTGGATATTATATACAACACCTTACACCTCATAACTTAGTCATTCTCAACCAAATTAAATAAATAAATATAGAAAATTGACCATTGTGATGAGAGACAATTAGGTTGGGATATTTCTGGGTTTCACCGAATAGCGAAAGAGTGTCGGGGGAGTTGATTGCATAACTGTAATTTGTTACCAAATTCCAGCAAGATCAGGGTGGGTCTTTGATGTTTTGATGCTGGCAGCAAACTAGTACCTTCAATTTAGAGTTTTGATCATCGAAGGTGGAGTAGTTGTACGGAGAAGGCATGGGGTATCTTAGGGGTTACTAGTGGCTTTTCTAATTGAAAAATTGATTGAGGACTTTGGGAGATCTCATTGAAGTGCACCTCTTGATGAATCAGGTTGTGATATTGGCAATGACAAGTGGGGGCAGTGGCGATTTTTAATCAAAGTACTTGAAATTTAGATCTACACCCAAAATTAATTACCCACACATAGAGCCAAATTCACATGGTTTTTTGCATGTTAAGCTTAATAACTATGTTGAACAAGATGAGGCTAATTACATAGATTTTAGCTAAGATTAGTGGATAAAAGTATTACAAGATTAATTAGCTATGCAAATGAGTACAATAATGAAAAAATAATGGCTTACGATGAAAGAAGGTGGTGGAATTTTCTAAGTGAATCATGTTAAATATATCAAGAGTAAGGTTTGCTTGAAAATGAACTCGTGTGCCAGAGAACTGATAAGCAAGAGCAAACAAAACTATTGTTTGCCTCGTGAATATCGGGTAGGTAATCACATTGTATAAATTCTAATTTATAGGTGAGCTCATGTGCCAGCGCACTAATAAGCGATTATAAAGAGTTTTGGTAAGAGCTATTAGGAAAGGATCTTACTATTTGCTTTATTGGAGAGTAGAACTCCTCGTATTGTCCATTGGAATACCAATCTTGAGTGTCATTATGTTTTATCAAATGTGAGTCCTTTGGGGATTGCTACCCATTATAAATTACATTATGCTCGTGACTGATTTCTTATACTATTGTGACTTGACTGCTATTATTCTACTATACTATTTGGGATTTGTCATTCTTTATATCCCAGCTTTCTCTATGATTGTCAATATTCTATACCGTTGTTTTATTGGTTGATGTTGTTGCCTTGTACTTTTGTGACTTGTCCTTTTTAGCTATGATTGTTGAATACTATATTGCCCGATTGTTATTGTTTGCTCGTGTGTAGTGCCTGTGGAGATATTGTACTGTACTTTACTAGAGACTATGGCGATGCCCATAGATCATGATTGTTTCCATTAGGGAGCTCGTGGGAAGGCCATGGGGAAGTCCCCTAGTCGTACCACTTGTATGCCTGTCTGGAATGGCCATCCAGAGCCCAGAGGAATAATGAATGGTTTTATTATTTTCTTGCTCACGGGGTGATAAGATAGTGATACCCACCTTACCTGTTGTTTAAAAGTTGTTTTTTAAATGACATTGCTTACTTGGGCATTTGTTTGATTGTTTGTTTTTTGTCTCTGCTTGCACTAATTGGTCAAATTGAGTGTTGTCTTCCTATCTCCTATGATCAAAATCGTATTTGTTGTGTACTATCTACTACTTGATACCTACCTACCATAATCATCTCCAAAGTAATTGCATTATATTCTCTTTATATTGTTAAAGGTGGTAATTTTCTGTGGTACTTCACGTGGCGCTTATGGACATCTTGGTCATAATATATAATTAGAACTTTTGTGTATTATGTATATGTACCTGCGTAAGTGTTGTATAACTCATTTCATTAATAAAAAATGGGTATGTGGCCATAATTTTGTATAAGGTGCAGGAACTTTTGTTATGTGTTGTTTGAGAAGCATTTATATGTATTTTGGAATTTTGAGGCATATATGTGCATTGTGGTGTTGCGTGTGAGTCATAAGTTTGAACTATATACATTACAAGAAAACAAATTTTTTCAGATGAAATCATTTAATTTTCAAGAATCTGGTGGAATATATGTCGTATTTCTACCGAAAATAGTGGCACAAAAAAGTAAAAGGCGAAATAGAAAAGAATAAACTCCTTTCTCAGTATTAGCAAAGTAATAACCTAGAGCAGATCAGAATAATGAGTTAACTTAATAGTTAATAATAGCAGGAAAAAAATAGCATATCGAAATAATACTCAACTTAATGGTCAAAAGTAGCAAGTTGGAGTAATGAGTCATTTGCGGTAGAAATTTCTAATGGAATTTAAAAAAAAACATTAAAAAAATTCAAGAACTTTCATCGGATGTTTCTAGTGGAATTCCGGCAGAATTTGTCATTTGACATTTCTAGTAGACTCCACATCTCAAAAAAAATTCACATTTTGGAGCAGGCCTATATGTATCTTGACAATGGTGATAGGCAGCTCTCGGGCAGCAACAACAACAATGGGCGACTTTCCTTTAGAATTTGTAAAAATTTGAAAAGTATGAATGAATTGCTAATTGATTCTAATGATGATCTATAGGTGGATATCAATCTAATGATAGATGTGAACCTATGAACGATAGTGATGAAGAGATTCAAGATAATACTTCAAAATGATGGTCAAATGTAGAAAAAGTTCAAGTGCCATGCAACCTAAATGATGACTTTCAATTAAAAGAGAGGCAAGTGTTTGGAGTATGGATAAATGTTGGAGCACTTTGTTAGACTACACCATCAGAAGAGGCATCGGGATAATAAGGAAAAAAAATGAAAGCAGGGTGATTGTGATAGGTGCAGCCACTAATTGCAATTAGAAATTGCATGAGGCATGAAGATCTAAGTAGACTACTAGAGAAGTTCTCTATCGCAGTTCTTTCTCTTCTCTAAAGAGCTAATGTTGTCTGATAGCTGAACATTTATGACCAAAAAACTTATTGAGTAATATAATTACATTAGGGTTGATAAAATTAAAAAGGAAATCTTAAATTGGATAGCTAAGAAGTTGGTGCCCCCTTTAAGGGCAAATCTTAACGTGGAAAAAAGAAGTTTGAGGGTAGTTCTGAAGAAACTTGGGGCGAGTTTAGAATAGATAAAATTATACAACTCAAGATGCAAGGCAATTAAAATTACTGGAGTAAGCCATGTTGATCATATGCAACTATGCCTCAATATGTAGCCATGGTAGAAGAAAGAAATCTTGGAAGCTTGTTGTGATTTCAATTTCATACGAATGAGAATGGGTAATACCAATGAAACTTTCATTCTAGAGATTTTTATTAGGTTTAGAACCTTTGAAGCATATATTTCTTGAGGCTTTGTCAGCTTTTTATTGGAGTGGATTGATGTCATCTAAAAGGGAAGTATGGTGGAATTCTATTATGAGTAACTTCCATTGATGGGAATATAGGACTATATCCTCTAGTATTTGTAGTTGTTAAATTTAAAAACAACAAAAGTTGAGTTTTTTTTGCTTGATTTGTCTTAGTCAAATGCTTAGTGGATTCCAAGATGACAGACATGAACATTTATGATAGAGTGGCAAAAGGTAATGAAAAAGTAAATTTGTATGTAGTTTTATATTGATATTTCAATTCTTTACAACTTGTTGTCAAATATCATTTCACTTTTATTTGTGGGGCATGTAAGGATCAGCTGAAGCACTAAAAGATATTGTCCCAAGTGTTGTAAACAAAAAAGTGTTGTAAACAAAAAAATGTTGTAAGCACATATATGCCACTTTGAGATAATTAATCACATGATGGCTTTTTGGTGAAGCGACTGCTTTATGTAGTAGCATGGGCATATACTACGACAAATTTCAATTAAGCTATAAGGAGATTGAGGGAGATAAGCCAATTGCATTTGATTGGATGATAGGCATAGGCGAGTCCAATCTTTGGTCAAGACATGCTTTCAGCTTGCATTTGAAAAATGAGCATATGATTGACAATATTTGTGAGTCATTTAACAATTGGATAGAGGGCTAAATATGTGCACATAGTACAAAAGGGAATTGTTGATTTAAAGTTGATTCACAATTTGAGGGCTAAAATTATGATAGAGTACAAAAGAGATATCAAAGTTCAAAGATGAGAGACTAGAGTATTTAAAAAGATATGAAAAATGTTGAATAATGTTAAAAAGAGTTTTTAGCTATTGGTTTTCGATAGGAGGCACACATAAGTTTCATGTATAGAATGGGACTAGCCATTACATTATAAATTTGAGAAAGAGACATTGTAACTGTCATGTACGAGGTTTGACTTGAATCCCTTGTAAGCATGCGGCTACTACAATTGCTTACAAGAGAGTTGATATTGAGGACTATGTGCACCCTTAGTTAGGGGATAGAGTCACAAAATTCATCCCATTTTCAATCTCGACTTCTGGCCTAAGATGGAACACCAACAACCTAGCAAAATCATTCCTCCACCCTTGAGAAGACAACTGGGATGGCCAAAGAAACATAGGTTTAAAGAGCAAGGTGAGGAGCTGAGGGTCATCTAGTTAAGGAAAAGGGATCGTATGAAATTTGGGATAGCAACAGAAGGAATGATATACACTACTAGAAAAAATGCAATTAGCCACGGATTTGGCAAAAAATCCGTGGCCAAGGAGATTAGCCACGGATCAGCCACGGATTTTTTCCGTGGCTAAAAGTGGCGTGGCTAATCTTAGCCATGGCCATATAGGTAATCTCTTTTCTTAAAGTATATATTGTCTTTACCACGAACTGTTTGCTACAAGTTACAAGCAATACACCCCTAGAATACATATCAAGCATCTACGATCGAATAGTTCCAGCAATAACAACTTATTGAAATTTGAATAAAATGTTTCTGTATAAAGGATGATTTGACTAAATACGAAGGGATATTTTTATACTAATCAGTGATTTATGATTGAGATTATTGTTTCTGTAACCTTCAACTATTTCAAAGTAGTGGTCTAAGCAATTAAAGCAAACAATTACAAAAACTTATGTAATCTCCATCAATTTCAGGGATGTCTTTAAATTCTTGAAATAGGACAAAACAACCAAAAATCTATTTCAAATTCAAATATATAATTTGAAATATTTAGATTATTTACGATCAACTTGATTTAGGTCAAAACTCTAGCAAAAGACCATAGGCTCTTGGCTCGAGCGAGATTTATCACGATAATGCAGACATGTGAAATGCAAAGTGTGCAAAAAGTGTCAATGCATCTTAGTAATCGGAACGCGACCCTAGTCCTGAGCGGTGCGGCTTGGTGCAGCCAACAACATGTGACCTCTCAAGTCCTCTCTTAAATTCTAATTGGAACAAATAATAACACTTATAAGGCAATATATATTGATCAACAAAGTCAATATAGGACAAAAGACTTTATGATTTGTTAAAAATCATATATCTTTCGATGTTCCCACTTATATGAAAGGGTGCATATCAACAGTTTATTTCCATCTTTCAATATATACAAATCATGTGAATCAGTTTCTTATGTATTTCGAATATGCTCAAACAATTCCTGACTTATGTTTGAACTTAGAATATGCTGACACACTTTAACAAAGTTCTAATTTAACATCATAACCTTTAACATGATATGCATTTAATTAACTATTTAAAATTACAGTTATCATTTTCTTGATGGAATAAAATTGAATATTTATATCAAATATTGTCGTTGCCTTCATTAGTCACTAGCCAATATAAACAAGGGCGAATTACAACTATCACCGCTTGGAATCCCCTTCTCCAACCTCTCTCCTGCAGGCGTCGCCTCCCTAGCTACTGGTGTTTAGGGCTTTGCCTGATCACTATCTCTTAGATCTCTTTCATCACAAATTGATCTCATTACTCCAAACACTCATCTTTTCATTTTCTTGTTTGGGTTTTTTTTTAGGTATTGGGATTTCTGAAACTTGTATATACAGAGAACTTACTCAAACCTCCACAGAAGCAAAATTCAAAGACTGGAATACAATACGGGATTGAAAAATATTCTTCTTCCACTTTTTCTTGGATGTTGTTCCCTTTTTTAAGATTGAGGAAAATTAATTTGAGAAGACTTTCCTGTGGTACATGGGTACATCGTCATGTGTGGTTCATGGATTGAAAAACAAGATTTGTGTTATTCTTTAATTAGTTTAACTTATTTGTTAATCAAGAAGTAATTTAATTAATTTTTATAAATATGTTTTTTTTTTGTCTTAAGATAAAATTTGAAAATATTAAAAGAAATATATTCTTGAAAGTTTACTTAAACAAATTGAGAAAGATGTTTATACTTATAATTTTAAATGAATTGATTTTAATTAAATAAGTGTTTAAAACTACTAAATAAGTGGGAAAAAAATTTGAGAAACATTATATTGATACAAAAATTGAAAATAGACATTTTGCCCCCTTATATAAAACTTAACACACAACTTCAAATTAATTTGAACCTTTATAAAACACCCCCACAGATATACTAGTCACTCAAAAATGGCAACATAGTATAGCCCACCAACAAAGGGTAATTTTAAAATCTCATATAAATGGTTAATGGAATCCCAATGACGGTGCTTTATTGTTGGATGAAAGATACTTTAAGGAGTCATTTACAATGGAGGTTATTGGTGGGTTGGTTAATTTATTAACCATAAACTTTTGTTTACTAAAATTATTTAAAAACCCGATTTTATCCTCTACACCCCAATTAATCAAAAGTTAAGAGGGGTTTGATTATTTGCTTTTGTTGGAAGGTTATTTTATCCATCATTTTGGCCTATCAAATGAAAAGACATTAATGCGCATAAATTTGGACAAATCACAAAGTTTGCCCTTTGATTCTGTCAATAGAACAAAAATACAAAAGAAAACCTAGAAACAGATGAAAATATGTCTGACGCTACTAGGGTTCATGAAGACGACGGTCATGAATTGAATCGGTTAATCAAAATTTCATACCATTGACTTGTTGATCTCAATAGCTTTGGTTATTTTGTAGATTACTACAATAAAATTTTTGAATATGGAGTTATGTACTGAGTTCACCTAATTGTATTCCAAGTTTGAGGGCTGGGCATATAGAGATTGGTGACCAAATCCTCAATCATCTGAGTTCGGGCTTTTGTAAATTGTTGGGCATTTGTGCAAGAAAAAGTAAGTAAGCATTCCTCTCCAATTACACGCCTGATATTGGGTTTTTTCTTTTATGTTTTTTTCCATTTCAAGATGCGAAATATTGTTGTTAATTCCTTTTTCTGTATCAGTAGGATTGAATTGGTAGTTGCAAAGTATATTTTCAGAGGTTGTTGATTTGAGCAAGTGTTTCGACTTTGACTATCTATGTTACAACTTACAATTTTTTATGTGCTTCTTTTGTTTGTATTTGGGGTGTTGTTGCTTTGGTATCATACACGAAGTATTTAGGGGCTTGAACAAGGAAAATGTTGGCTTGTTAAGGCATAACAAGTGTTTATATAGAGAAGATGTAGAAAAAAATTTTATGGGCTCAAATGGAAATCCAGAGATGGTCGAATAATATCTATGGTTTTGATATGTAGTGGCTCAAAATTATGTGTCAACAGAGTACATTTATATAATATATAGGGTGTTTAGTTTTATTGAGCTCCATCTAGACTGTAAACTTTAGAAGAAAAGATTGTTGTGCATGACTGCTAGAGTAGGCTTTATTCATCAAATTCATTACAGCTGAAATATATTATTATGTTGTTCAACTTTTACTTACACTGGGTATTATATAAATTAAGCTGAAATATATTATTATGTTGTTCAACTTTTACTTACACTGGGTATTATATAAATTAAGCTGAAATATATTATTATGTTGTTCAACTTCCTTCAAATTAAGCTGGACGCAGTCCATTGCATTTCCATCATTCAAGCTCCATTTGTTTAATTTGTACACAAGAAATGTTCTTTTAAGTCTTGTGTTGCTACATTTGTTTGTTTTTTGATGATAGAAATTGGATTTACATGATCATGATGCTGAACCTATTGTCGTTTTAGAGCTCATGAGATTCCAAATCATGTATGTCTTATTGTTAATTTTGTTGGTTTTGAGACACCACCGAAGAAATGTTAATACTGGACGACAACTTGCTCGCCGGACCTATAGCTCTCTTTTTAAGATACCTGCCCAAGTCGCCCATCTTTATGACTTAGTAAATGCAACAATTGAAGCATGTTTTAATAATCTAAGATTAAATAGGAATGCATTTGGTCGCCTATGCATTCTTTTGGAGGAAATAGGTGGATTGAGAAGCACTCATGGTGTTTCTGTGCAAGAACAAGTTGCTCTATTTTTAAGTATTTTGGCACACCAAAAAAAAGTGAGAGTGGTAAAACATGACTTCAAATGGTCTGCATGGACAGCTAGTGTTATTGTTAATAGGGTTCTAAAATTAGTTCTCAGTCTACGCAATGTGCTTGTCGTAACCCACAAACCCGTACCATTAGATTGTATGGATGAGCGTTGGAAGACTTTTAAGGTAAATAGTAGCACACTAAAACGTACTTGTCTGTTAAAGTTATGTACATTAAATTACTATAACAGTTTGACATTTTGTTTTATTTGTTTTGTTATTAAATTATAGGGTTGTTTGGGTGCATTAGATGGTACATAGTACGTACATTCCCGTTCGCATCAGTGAATCTGATAAAGCCCACTATTTTACAAGGAAAGGAGAAGTATGTGTAAATGTTTTGGTTTTATGTGATTGCTTCATGAATACTGTGTATGTCTTGATAGGTTGGGAAGGCTCTGTGGTTGATGGAAGGGTGCTTAAATCAACTATGAGCCGACCTAATGGCTTCAAAGTACCTAGAGGTAACTGAAAGGACATTAGTACTTTCCATTCTTAAGTATTGTGATATAAATGCTATTACCATCGTATGAGTGATTGCAAATGCTAGACTGCGAATTATTTTTCAAGAATTTTACCTTCTAAAATATAGGATTTATAGCTTTTTCTACCTAGGGTGTGTTAACTCACAGCATTTTGCACTAGGAAAAGTGTCACTATTTGCAATTATTTGTCTACCCTACACAAGAGTAAGTTGAAAAATAATAATTTGATAGGGTGGGTTAACTCACAGCTGAAAAATAATAATTTGATAGGTTCATAGTTTTCTTAAGTTTTGACGAATTTCATATTACTAATCATTGATTCTGACATTGCAGAGAATTATTATCTTGTCAATAGGGGTACACCAACAGAGAGGGCTTCCTCACTCCTTATAGAGGCATCAGATATCATCTAAAAGAGTGAGGTACCAAAAATTGCAGACCACGAAATGCAAAAGAGTACTTCAATTTGAAGCACTCAAAGGCTAGGAATGTCATAGAATGTATTCGCTGTTTTGAAAGATCATTGGGCTATTTTACGAACAACTCCTTCTATCCACTTCGCACCCAAAACATGATCATAGTAGCGTGTTGTTTGCTTCATAACTTCATTCGTCGTGAAATGCCGGATAATTCTGTTGAGGCTGCCATTGGTGAGGAAGTTGAAGAACAAAATAGTGGTGTGGCTAACTACATTGCGCAAGTCGAAATATCTTCTCAATGGACTACATGGAAGACCAGCTAGCAAAAAATATGTTTAACGAGTGGAGAGGATCAACTATGAATAGAAGGCATTAGGTTTTGTTATTATTATGTTGTGAGCTTAAGATTTCTAGAGGGAAGAATAGGGGAAATTCTTTTGCTTGATCCCTTTTTTTTTCTTAAAAAAAACAACCAGAATGTGTGATAAGTGTACTACCTTTGGATAGCTTGTTGAATGTTATGTGTATTCCTTATTGCAATGAATTTTTTTGAGTATTTTGTGTGCCTTTTAGTTTTTCAACATATTGACATAAATCTTCATTGTTACTTTGTTTGTTGGACTTGAGAAAAACTATATTAGTTCTTTTTTTTTTTCCAGGGTCATGGAAAGAAGCAGTAACAGCTACAGTCTCACACAATCAAAGGACAGCAGGTCCCGAAGGTCAATGGACACTAAGGGAGGAATCGGCATTGATTGAAGCATTCAAAGATATTATGGCTTCAGGTTGGAAGGCTCCAAATAGCTTCCGCCATGGGTTTCTTATGCAATTGGAGAGGAAGCTTCATGAAGCGCTACTCGGCACTAATCTACGTGCAGAGCCACATATAAGCTCAAAGTATTCTTCGTGGAATAAAACCTTCAAGGACTTAGTAACTACTAGCGGGTTCAAATGGAATGCAACCACTGGCTATATAGACCCTGAACCTCCTAGAGCATGGAATGCACTCATAAAGGTGTGTTACAACTGATAGTGGCCGCATTGTGATTTATATTAGAAATTTGGAAATGTCTATCATATATATTGTTTAGAATTTGATAAATTATATTAGATTTTCATAGTGACTATTAAATAAAAATACAACACACCTCTTAATGGCTTGTGATTGTTGAGAATTTCTTGTTCTTGGGATTGTTTTCATAGCTATGAATTTTTTTTTTGTTCGAACAGAGGACGTTCCTAGCTTATGATTGTTGAGTATTACTATACAGGCTTATTTAATAGATTTTGTTGAGGTTAAGATGTAGAATTGGCTTTTGTTGTTTTATTGGATTAGTTTTCAGAAAATGATGTTACATTCACAACTTTTTCCAGGCAAATTGTTATATGTTCCCTTTTTAACATCATATTTTCAGGGAATAAATTGGAATTATGGGACAACACACATACACACACACACACACACACACACATATATATATATATATTATGCATTAAAAAATATATTATTTATAAATATATATAATTGTTATAAATATATATTATTATATGTAATATATTATATAATAGGCTGAAAAAACTTACCCAAGAAATTCTAAACAAAAATCCATTTGAAGAGGTGGACACTAAAAATGGCAAAAAGGTAAATTCAAGGAATAACCAATGTTGGCACACTGCTTTAGTAAACAAGGTTTGAATAATTCCTAGATTTACAACTCAACTAACTTCCAAAGTAAACAATGGTTTTCTTTGGTTAAAGGGTGAACCACACCATTGTATTAATTACGTAATCCTAATTGACATTAACCATATGGGTAAAAGTTAAAAACTCTTAAGGGGATTATTATAATCTATACAAAATTGAGGTTTAAATTGTGGTTTCACCAAACCTCACGGGTGATAATTGAAATTCGCCATATAAAAAATCAACTAATTGGTTATGTTAAACTCATGTTCTTGATAAACTTTGGATACGAAACAAAATTTGTAAATGAAAAAATATTAAACAAAAACGGTATTGGAGAACTCTAAAATTGTACCCTTTCAAAACAAATTCATTTATTGTGTGTTTTAATTTTCTTGAATTATGTCTCGAAATAATAGAATTTTTTAAAATCATTATAATTTTACTAGAACTTTCATTTTAATTACAGAGATGAGACATTGTTTATTGTTGAAATCACCCTTAGGGGAAATAGTTCGAAAGTCAAAAAAATCAGCATTTCACGACTGAACTCAAAGATATTTTTAAGTTGAATTTTGGTAGATGAATGATTTACCTAGACTTCTTTTGACGGTACATAGTTGTTATGCCCATTATGGAATTGAACTTATCCTTTTTACAGACATAATAATCCATTACAAATTTAATAAAATCCTTCACACAAAATAATATAATAACGAATTCTGTTCATCTGAATTCCATTAATAAATTACCTTATCATTAATTGTTCTTTCAATTTTATTTTAATAGAATTTTATCACAAATTCATTACAAAACTTTCTATTAGTAAAACAAACTCTTTCCTTTTTTTTTTTTTTTTCAATAGAGGGCAAAACAAGCTCTTTCCTTTCTTTTTTTTTTTTTTTTAGAATAGAAAGCAAAACAAGCACTTTCTTGTAATAGCCATGTGATTGAAAAAAATATAATTTCTTTGTCCCCACCTCCAAATTTAAAAGAAAAAGAAAAGTCAATGAAAAAAAAAACCTTCTTATAACTATCGTTATTGTTGCAAAAAGAGCCCCCACCCCAACATACATACATATATATATATATACTAGTATGTAACCCGTGCTATGCTCGGAATGAATAATATCAATAAAAAATTTAAATTAAAAACCATATTTATAATTCATATTGCAATCAATTCTATGCAAAATATATTTTTAAAATTATGTTAATACAAAAGCAATTTTTTTTTTATCAAACTCCATAAACACTCTCGAATAAAGGAACTAAGTTTGAATAATATAATTTCATGAGGTGTGATTATAATTTTTGAGAATTAAATATATTAATAAAGGTTTCATTAAAATAAAATAATAAGAAAAATCACTCAATCAACACAATATAAAACAAAACAACGATTAATTTAAAGATAAATTGAATTACACACATGTGTATGTACTAAAATAACAACTAAATCTATTATTAAAGTTTTCATTAGTCTTATTATTGAAGGAGTGAATTGACTCAATTTGATACAATTAAATCCACTGTCGAAGTTTTCTTTGAATTAAAAACTAACAATTTATC
Organism: Petrea volubilis; assembly: GCA_026212405.1. Taxonomy (NCBI): domain Eukaryota; kingdom Viridiplantae; phylum Streptophyta; class Magnoliopsida; order Lamiales; family Verbenaceae; genus Petrea; species Petrea volubilis. The sequence goes on along the minus strand of CM047872.1, from coordinate 14,370,999 downwards.
GTTCTTGTTAATGAAATATGAATTGTATAATAGTTGATTAAATGAACCTTTTGAAAGGAAAAAAAAATGAATTGGGCGAGGGCAACAAAAATGCCATTCAACTCTTACATTTGACCAAGAACTTCTTAATCAATATACTAATTTAATATAAAACTTATTCAATAAGAAATTAATTAATTTGTATTGAAAAGTAACCATTATTTTAATGAATTGAATTGAGGCAACAAAAATTGTAATCACTTCTTACACCATGATGAATTGAATTGAGATTTAATAAAATAGTATGAAGTCAAGAATGATTCAAATTATCATTCTCTCTCTAATCAAGAAGAATGAAAAGGTGAGCAAAAGAAACATAAAAATACAAAGAAATATATCCAAAGAAATAGGAATACAGTAACGAAAAACACAAATCAAGAAAAAAAAATGAAAAATGTAAAAATTTATCATAATCTGGACTCTTGCCCTCTCTATACATCTAAAATCCTATTAGCAATTAAACTCTATTAAGCTATTCCTCTCTCTCTAATCAAGAAGAATGAAAAGGTGAACAAAAGAAATGTGAAAAAAAAAAACACAAACAAATGTACCCAAAAAAATAGGAAAACAGTAATGAAAAACACAAACCAAGAAAAGAAAAATAAAAAACATAAAAATCATTGTACAAAAAAAAAAATATTAGAAAAGTAAAAACCACTATATAGGGAAAAATATAAGAAACGTAAAAATAGCTTGAAAAGTTATCTTAAAAGGTACCAATAGACACGTCTGTAAAAAAAATAGAAAATATAAAAATGGCTTGAAGTTACTGAATTGATTTGTTTTTCTTATGAAGATGTGCCTAATAGTATTCTAGTCCAAAAGGTAAAAAGAAAAAAGAAAAGAAAAAGAAAATATCAATTTTTTTTATTGCTTGTGACTTTTAGAATTTTGAAATTAAATTAAATGTTATGATTGCATTGAAAATGATATTTTTTTTTGTTTAGAAAAAATCAAATTTGAATTTGATTAAATGTCATGATTGCATTGAAGATTATATTTTTGTTTTGAAAAAAATTCAAAATTCTAAAAAATTAGAATTTTGTCAAAATTAGATGAATTTGAGTAAAACACCTTTCTCAAATATGGTAAAAAAAATTATCAACTTTTTTTTTGTGTAACTTTTAGAATTCTGGAATTAAATTAAATGTCATAATTGCCTTGAAAGTGATATTTTTTGAATTTTTAGAAAAAATCAAATTTGAATTTGATTAAATGTCATGATTGCATTGAAGATTATAATTTTTATTTTTAAAAAAAATTAAAATTTTGAAAAATTAAAATTTAGTCAAAATTAGAGAAATTTAAACCAAACACCTTTCTTAAATACATAATAATATTGATACTGATATAAAACGAAAAATTGAAAAAATGAAAAGGAAAGAGGGGGTTGGTTAGAGTTGGTAACGGCCCAATCCGCTGTTGCCAATAAATGACATATGAATCTCAATCAATGCGGTGGGTCAGAGTAGTATATTAATATATGGTATATTTGGACTAAAGATATTTAAAAATTCAGGCAGGCGCGTCTGCTTAAGTCAACCAAAATCTCGCTCAGCTGGATCACGGTACCCTGCATGTAATTAAAGTTTAATTAAATCATATTTGAATTTGACGGAAAGTTTAGTGGGTGAGACCTAATGAACAAGGAACACAAATTAAGCTAATTTTTAAATCCCATTAAGTAGAAAATCATGTTAAATTTTGATTCATTACACACATGACGTGAAATCATATAAATATTTAATTATCGACTCCAAATTGAATTTTGGATAATTGTTCTGTCCTTTTAATTTCTTTCTTTTTTTTTATTACTATCAGTCTATTGCATATCAAAATAGTTTTATACCAATTCTTCAAATCAAGAACAAACTATAATATCAATTAATTATCGATAGTCAAATAAAAAGAAAATTATTGTACAATAAAATAATAAGATATTATTCAACTAATACATACATTCTTAGAACTCAAAAGATTTGAATCCTTGAAGTTTTATTCACATTTGCTACTTTTTATTCATATATATATATATATATATATATATATATATGTGTGTGTGTGTGTGTGTGTGCTAATTCGCGGTGCAATATCCACTTTCTGAAGTAAATGAATTGTGTTTTGTTCTTAATCATACTCACCACGAGAAAATGAGTAATTGGTGATAATATATATAACAAACGATAAAGAAAAAATTGTCACTAATTGTATATATTTAGTGATAAAAAAAATTGTGTTGTCACCAAACATAGTTTGCACAATATTAATAGTGACAACACAATGCAACATTAATAATTAATGATGCATTTGTGATGACAACTTAGTAATAATGAAATTTTATCACAAAATCCTAATGATAATTTTTTTAACCAAGTTGTCACTATAAATGTGTCATTAATTGCCAATGGTGACAATTAAAATACGATTTGTTTTTTTACCGTTGAGTGATATTATAACAAGATAAAAGTTGTTATCATGAAAAAAAACTTCATCCGCAATAAAATAAAGGTTAAATTCCGCAACTACCTCCATTGTTCTTGGAAATTAGCTAAAACCCTCTATGATTAGAATATAAGCGAAAAGAACCTTATGTTATTTTATTTGTGGTAAAAAAAAAACCCCTATTCCATCCAAAACTAACGATGTTGTTCATACACGCGCCTACTGTGCGAAAATGAATGGTTTTCGGCATCTTTTTAATTTAAAATTCAAGTATATTGACTTATTTACCTCTTTCAACTTTGGATTTAATAATATTGTTTTTTTTTAACAAAACTGCATACAAACCCCTTTAATTTGCTAAAATTGCAAAATAATATAAACTCTAGAATTTCTATCAAGTATATTCTTTATTATAATATGCTAAAAATTAAAATTAAAAAAAATATACTATTTTAAATATTCTTTACTATTAAGCCCTATAAATATCAAAATTAAAAATTTCAAATAAATATTTAAATACTAACAAATAATTAAAAATATATATTAGAAAATTTTAATTAATCAGAAGTAGCAAAAATAAATAATAAAATACTACATAAACAATTTTAAAAAATTAATAAATTAAAAAATTAGTAATTTTTATAATTTTTTTTCCTTTTCTTTTCTTTTTTCTTTTTTTTCCGTCTTCTTATTCAACTCAAACTCTCTAATAGTCTCTCCCTCAAATCTCTCACAAATCATGGCCATCTTCTTCTTCTTCTTGCCATCACCACACCCCCAAATCTCATTGCCCAAGCACTACTAGAAAACAGCGATTTAGCCACGGATTATTAGCCACGGACCTAATCGGTTGCCATTAGCTACGGAAAAGGCCACGGATTTAGGAAAAAAACGAAAACATATGGCCACGGATTTTTCGGTGGCTAAACAGACAAAAATCCGTGGCCAAATAAATGTTTTTAAAAAAAAATATAAATGTTTTTCCCCAGTAATAAAATAAATTTTTTTTAAAAAAAAATTGGCCTTGGCCACGGATTTATCCGTGGCCAATAAATAAAATTATTTTTCTTTTTTTTTTACACAAATTGGCCACGGAATTATCCTTGGCCATATAATTTTTTTTAAAAAAAAAGATATAAATATTTTTCTCCAGTAATAAAATAAATTTTTTTTAAAAAAAGGTTGGCCTTGGCCACGGATTTTTCCGTGGCCACAAAATAAAATTATTTTTCTTTTTTTTATGGAAATTGGCCACAGATTTATCCGTGGCCATACAATTTTTTTTTTTAAAAAAAACATAAATATTTTTCCCCAGTAATAAAATAAATTTTTTTATTAAAAAAAAAATTAGCCTTGGCCACGGATAAATCCGTGGCCAAGAAATAAAATTAATTTTCTTTTTTATGGAAATTGTCCACGGAATTATCCGTGGCCATATAATTTTTTTAAAAAAAAAATATAAATATTATTCTCGAGTAATAAAATAAATATTTTTTTTACAAAATATTTTGAATTGGCCACGGATTTATCCGTGGCCATATAAATTTTTTTTAAAAAAACAACATGTTTTTCCCAAGTAATAAAAGAAATTTTTAGAAAAAAGAAAATTGGACTTGGCCACGGATTTATCCGTGGCCAAGAAATAAAATTATTTTTCTTTTTCTCGCAAAAAAAAGCGGGAAATGGCCACGGATAAATCCGTGGCCAATAAATAAATTTATTTAAAAAAATTTTTTGGATGGTGGTAACGGATTTTTCCACGGATTTTTTTTAATTTTTTTTAATTTTGGCCACGGATAAATCCGTGGCCAATGTAAAAATGTTTTATTTTTTTTATTATTGGCCACGGATAAATCCGTGGCCATTTTTATTTATATTTAAAAAATTAAAAATGTGGCCACGGATACTTCCGTGGCCAAAATATTAAAATTTTTATTTTTTTAATTATTGGCCACGGATTTATCCGTGGCCAACTTTTATTTATATTAAAAAAAATAAAAATATGGCCACGGATATATATTAAAATTTTTATTTTTTTTATTTTTTTTATTATTGGCCACGGATAAATCCGTGGCCAATTTTTATTTATATTTAAAAAAATAAAAATATGGTCACGGATAAATCCGTGGCCAACATATTAAAATTTTTTATTTTTTTTACTATTGGCCACGGATTTATCCGTGGCCATATTAATAATGTTTTTAATTTTCAATTTTAATTTGTTTTTTGGCCACGGCTTTATCCGTGGCCAACATTTTATTTATTTATTTTTTCAAATATGGCCACGGATAAATCCGTGGCCACAAATAAAAAAAAAATTTAATTTTAATTTTTTTTATTTTTAATTTAAACTAAATAAGAATTTTAATTTTTTTTTATTATTAGCTACGGATTTATCCGTGGCCAACTGCATAAATTATCCGTGGCCAATGTCCGTGGCCAGTTTTAGCCACGCCATTTTTGGTCACGGAAATTTTCCGTGGCCAAATCCGTGGCTAAAAGGCTGTTTTCTAGTAGTGAAGGTCGATCCGTTGCTCACCCAAGGCCAAAGGCTGTTGGTTGCCGATTCCAAGCCCGCTGCTTGCACAAGCTGTCGCCAGCGCTCGCCCAGGCTGCCGCTTGCCACTCGCCCAAGGCCGCCGCCAATCGATCCTAAGTCTCGTTACCCAAAGTCATTGTGTGTGTGTGTATTTCTATGTGTATGTATATATATGTGTGTGTGTGTATATGTGTGTGCAGATCTATTTGTATATATATATTTGTATGTATATGTATCGCTGTGATATTAAATGCATTGGTATGTGTGTGCACATGTTTATATACCATATAGATTTAAAAATCCTAGATGCCTTTTTTGTGACTCTCTCTCTCTCTCTCTCTCTCTCTCTCTCTCTCTCTCTTTCCAAAAAATGAGAGTAAGAAGCTTTATAATATACCTTGGAAGTCAAAGTGTGACGTTCCCGAAATTCCTTTTTTAATAATAAAAGAAATAATAATTTTCACATAAAATTTGTACAAAAAATACAACGGTTTTCAAATTAACACCTATCAAGGCTTAGTAAAAGCTCTATAGTGCTCCTTAGTTCCACTCTCATAACAATCCGTTTCAGGTTAATCAAACACATTGAGTAGAACTACTACTCAATCACATAAGGTGTAGGTGTGTGAAAGTTGCACATAAATACTTAAAATCACATAATACTCCATGTTCATCACATATAGTGATGTAATGCCTTATAACTCCCACCATAATCAAATAATCCAACCAAGTCACTCCGTGATTCCACTAATTCCAACCGAGTCACACCAGTGGTCATAACCCGGGTATATGCCAAAGCCTACGACCCACTATCACATGGAACACTCTATCCATATGAGGAAGGATTAGGAGATGGAGGGCTGCAACACTTAATACCGTCACTTCCAATAGAATGTCCCAACAGAACTTAACCACATCCATTCCAAAATATTTCGGGTCCAACACATAATTGAGAAATAATTTCTCATAACACATATTTCTTAAAGAGCTTCATTAAAGCATAAATAAACATATCATGTTCATGCATATACCTTTATGAAAGCATAATAGCATGAAAATAATTATCATGATATTAACATGTATAACAATTAATTTGAGGCATAAAATTTTAAAATGTGAACACAGGCAATGCCTTGGTATTTTACCATTATTTGGTAAACCAAGTTAAAGCCTTTTTTTTTATAAAAATAACTTAAGATTATGTTGCCTAAACTTATGAGAATAATAATTCTACCTTTTCAAATGTTTTTAGGAAAAAAAAGAGAGTATATAGAGGGCTAATAGGTATATATAGGTAAAAAGAAAGGTTTATATACATATATATATATATATATATATATGGATAAGAGATATTTTATAAATATAGAGTGTTTTGTGTGTTTAGAGTAAGGTAAGTATGAGGGTGTGTTCTTAAGCACGATTTATGGGATGAAAATGGGGTTGAGGTTGTGGTCTTATTTATAGAGGAGTAAAGAAGAAATATCTAATATAATAACAAAATAAATATATATACCATACAATTCTATATGGTGATCTATATATACACATCACTACAAAAATTACCTAGTATCTATATATATATATATATATATATATATGTATGTGGACATGTGTGTGTATATGTAGATCTATATATCACCAAGTATATATATATGTGGACATGTGTGTGACATGTAGATATATATATCACCAAGTATATATATATGTGGACATGTGTGTATATATGTAGATATATATATCACCAAGTACATATATGTGGACATGTGTGCGTTTATGTAGCTATATATATCACCAAGTATATATATATGTGGACATGTGTGTGTATATGTAGATATATATATCGCCAAGTATATATATATGTGGACAAGTATATATATATGTGGACATGTGTGTGTATATGTAGATATATATATATCGCCAAGTATATATATGTGGACATATGTGTGTATATATAGATTTATATATATCACCAAGTACATATATGTGGACATGTGTGCGTTTATGTAGCTATATATATCACCAAGTATGTGTGTGTGTGTGTGAGTGTATCAAAATATGTATATATATGTGTGTGTGTGGATGTAAATGTAAATATAAATATATATCACATGAATACAATAAATAATTATTATATTATTTTGGAAAAGAATAATTAGTAAATAAATTTTCCAAAAAATAATAATCACAATTCAAAATTATTACTTTGAAGTCTAAGTTATAAAGTAATCTTAAAATAATAATTTAACTAATAATAAAATTCAGAAATAATAATAAATAAAATTTCAGGAATTCAAATATTATATATCAAATATTTTGCAGTTTTCAAGTGCTTAAGAAAATAAATGAAGAAATACTCACATTTTACAAAATGCATGTAGAGCAATTACACATTTAATCACATAAATTTACATAATAATTATCACATAATTCATAATGCCTAATTTAGAGAATGAATTTACCGGATCGTTACACAAAGTGGCAAGATAGTCAAAATGGTAAAAATTTAACGCTGTAAAATTTTACCGTCAAGCAGGGCAGGTGTGTGAACAAATATCAAACATAAGGGGTAATATGTCTATTTTTGAAACATAGTGGGGTTTTGGGATTAAAATATAACATAAGGGGGATTTTATGCAATTTTTCCTAAAATAACAGAAATTATCATTTAATACAATTATTAATGATAATTTTGTATCGTTATTTTTATATTTTGTAACTGATATTCCTTTTTCTTGCAATGACTCTAATACAACAAATAACCGAAATCAAAGACGAATATTGTCGCAAACACCGATTTAACACATTGTCTCATCATTGCTTGTTGTTGCATGGCGTTTTTGGTGGGCATATATTAGGAGTATATAGAAGGGAAATTTGATTGATTTGTTAACGGTTATCAATTAGTCTTATTGCGTTTGGTATGATCTATGTATGAAATACTAATTAATCCAAACATCGTGATATGACCATTTTAGTTTTCAAATATTTTTTTAAATTTTTACAAAAAAATTAAAAAAATTATATCATTGTACAGTATTTTATGTCTCATAAAACATAAAAAAAATTAAAATGATATTGGTTAATTTTAAATGATGTCGACTAACATAAACGAATTCTTAATAGGGACTAATTGTTAAGACAATGTACATTATAAACTTGAATGTTATTATTTTTAATGACACAATTTAAAATTTATAAATGTTTGAGAAGTAAAGTGTCTCCTACATTCAATTTAATAAAAAGTAGGACTATAATACACACTGAGAACTAAATTTGAAAAAGCCACTACGTTTGAAATCGAGTGGTGGGCGTTCGAATTTGGTACCAAGTTCGAATTTTCTTGTACTCTTCCTCTTTCCCCTTGAGTGAGTGTGTGTGTGTGTGTATGCGGGGGTATCTTTCTGGTTGACATCTATAGGGTGTGTGCGTGTGTGCAGGTGTATATTTCTGATTGACATTTATAGGGAGTTTCGAGTTGATTGTATAAAAAAAAAAAAATAGATTCGAAAAAGTAAATAAAATAAGATAATATAAAATAGAGACATAATCAATAGATTAAAAAAAAGTTATTTTATGAATTCAGTTAAACGTTATGATACTAAAGACGAGGCATATTAAAATCATGAAAAATAAGTAAAATAATTATAGATATTTTAATGCAATAATAAAATAAAATAATACAAAAATATGAAGAAGATGCCTTTCTCTCGAAAAGAAATAGTAGAATGAGTTTAAATTATAAGTTTATATGAAAATGCACAATAATAAAAATTATACAGACCGAGAAATAAAAATGTACTACGAAAATTATAATTAGATTCTTAGAACATACTTTATTGGCAACAACAATCAATTCAAAGATTAATTAAAAGGTCGAGAGTATCTTATCCCATAAATCGATTCATACATCATACATGAGTCCTCGCTTGAAAAACTAACTAAAGTTTAGTAACATAAACCCGTTCACAAATAACCATAAAAAAAAAAAACATTCACAATAATAATATAAAGAAATAAATAATGTTGTGCAAAAAAAATAAAATAAAAATAATAATAATAATAATAATAATTCCAAACTTTCAAAATTTCCATAATACTTCATTATGATGCTTATGTAAGATATGTACAAACAATTTTTATACCACATAAATCATAATTAACTTTGCCACCAAAAATAAATTTGTAAAATATCTGTTAAAGATATATATTACATATATATTGGACAAGCTTGGAGTAAATAATGCTACTTATTCAAATCTAGGAACAAAAATCTATATGACTAGCTATATTGGAAACAAAACTCTATATGACTATATTCTTTTCCCCATTAACCATTGACATATGTTGTTTTATGAATACATCTACAAATTCATATACTAAGTCACTTTACGAAAAAAGTAAATTGGTGACAGTATAATAAGTAAGAGTATAATTTTTCACTAATTATATATTTATTGATAAAAGAATATTATTTTGTTACAAAATAATTTGTATAATATTAATTGTGACAATAATTATATTTAAGTTGCCGTCATTGACAATTATTAACCCCCTTATATTAACAATTTAGAGTAAAAAAAAAAGTTGTCACAACTCTATTGTGCTAATTTTATATCACCATGTTATCATTATAGAGCGTGTAATTAGTGACAATTCAAAATGTTAAATATTTCCACCTTTAAATCGTTTAGTTGTAAAATAAAAATATTGTCATTAAATCAATTTAATTAGTGATAATACAGAATAGACTGTCACTTAATGCATATCATTTATGACAATTTTCGTATAACTTTTTTTTGGTAAAAATAATTTTCATATTTTATTTTTATATTTTGCGAAGTATGTATATATATATATATATATATTCTTGTAGTATATATTATCGGGTGGTTTTAGTTGATTTATTTGCCATAACTTTAGAAAATTCACATATTTATTACCATTAAAAAGTCATATTTTTTCTTTCTTTTTTCTAGTTGGGCTTCGGGTTTCGTTTACCTTTGCGAACTTTTTTTTTTTTTTGTTTTTTCCCCTCTCCGAATTCAGTTTCCACTCACTTTCGTAGATAGTATACTAGGTCATTTACCCAAAAAAAAAAAATTGAACACTAGGAATACAAAATAATAAATGCAAAAAATTAAAGAATAAAAAAGAAATAAGCATTAATGATTATGGTGGCCCTCACCACAGAGTAACATGGGGTTCCCTTTCCCGTTTGGAATTAATACATGAACGCCCAATTGCAATACCCCTCTCTCTCTCTCTCACTTTCTAATACACCCTCTAACAATACACACTTCACACACTGTACAACCCCGCTCTCTTTCTCTCTCTCTCCATGAAAAACCAATCTGAATGACTCAGACAAGAAGAAAAGCAAAAGACAGCATGAAACCCATTCCCTAGCTTCTTCAAATCCCAAATTACCCGCAAAATACGTCACAAAAATTCTCACAAAATCTTTTGTGGGATATATTTTTTTTCCCCCTTATATTTTTGCATTCAAAATGAGGCAATATAGTGAATGCCACCGCCTCCTCCTCCTCCTCACGGCGGTGGCTGTTCTCCTTCTTCTCCCCGCCGCCAAGTCCGACATCGCCTCTGACCGCGCCGCCCTCCTCGGCCTCCGCTCCGCCGTGGGTGGACGCGTCCTCCTCTGGAACCTCTCCAGCCGCACTCCCTGCCCGTGGGCCGGTGTCAGGTGCTCGCCGGACAACTCCTCCGTCGTGGAGCTCCACCTCCCCGGAATGGGCCTAAACGGGCAGCTGCCGCCCAACACCATCTCCAACATGACCAATCTCACGACGCTCAGCCTCCGTTACAACGCTCTCTCCGGCCCGCTCCCGGCGGACATGTTATCTTCTCTCACTTCCCTCCGCTATCTCTATCTACAGCACAATTTCTTCAGCGGCCAAATACCAGATTCTCTATTTTCTCTCACATCCCTCGTGCGGGTCAATTTGGCGGAAAACAATTTCTCCGGCCCGATTTCGCCTTCCTTCAATAATCTGACTCGTTTGGGCACGCTTTACTTGCAGAGCAACCATTTCTCGGGCTCCATACCCGACTTGAATCTGCCCAGTCTAGTTCAATTCGACGTATCCAACAATAATCTCACCGGAGAGATCCCCAAAGGGCTTTCGAAGAAGCCCACAAGTTCTTTTCTTGGCAACTCACTCTGTGGCGACCCGCTTGATACTTGTAATAACTCACCAAAACCCAAGAAAAAGCTTTCTGGCGGGGCGATTGCCGGGATCATAATCGGGTCTGTTCTTGGGTTTTTCTTGATCTTACTGCTTATCTTCTGTTTGTGTAGAATGAGGAAGAAATGGAAAAATAAGGGTGTTGCTGCTAAGGATAAAGAACTCTCCGATATTCCACCGAGGCAAATGTCGGATAGTGGTGCAGGGAAGGATAGCTCAAGCAGCAGTTTTGCTGCGACATTGGGGACGAAGGATAAGGCTAAGGGAGAAGGGATTTTGAGTACTGGTGGGAAAAAGGGCTTAGTTTTCGTAGGAGAAACAAGGTGGAATTTTGATTTGGAGGATCTGTTGAGGGCGTCTGCAGAGGTTTTGGGTAAGGGCACATTTGGCACGGCGTATAAGGCTGTGATGGAAACGGGATTGGCCGTGGCGGTGAAGAGGCTGAGGGATGTTAATATGAGTGAGAAAGAGTTTAGTGAGAAGATGGAAGAAGTTGGGAGGATGGATCATGAGAATTTGGTGCCTCTTAGGGCTTATTACTATAACAGAGATGAAAAGTTGCTTGTTTATGATTACTTGCCGATGGGGAGCTTGTCTGCTCTGTTACATGGTACGAACATTTTGTTTGATTCACATTTTCTTGATTTGATCTGATTCTTGAAATTACTCTTGTTTTGGGATTTGAGTTTTGTTCTTGATGATCGTTATCTTGGTGTTGTATATATGCCTTTTTTGATGTTTATAATTTGCATTGTTGTGGTTTATTGATGATTTTGATCTCCAAAATGTGGGTATTTTTGGATGAGAATTGTGAAAAATAGCCAGTTATATTACACATTTGCTTTAAATTTGATTTCTTTTTGGGGGTTCTCTTGTAATTGTAAATCTAAGTTTGGGTGATTCTAAGTTTGTTAATTGCAATGCATATGCCAAATGAGGGACTGTTATATCGCTTCAAATCTTCTGTATTATTCCACTTTGTGATCCACTCTTCAAATTCAAGAACATTTGTCAAATCTTGTCAATGTTCTATACAGAAACTAATCTTGGGAACATGTGTTATGAATCTGAATAATGGATTAAAAGGAGATGAAGCAGACGATTTGAACCGTTGTTGTGTCCAATTATAAAATTTCGGGTGGCCGAGCATGAGATCGCTTCCAATGGTCTAATATCTTCTTAACTATCTTTTTCTTTTTATCTGATTTTTATTTTATATGTATATGGTGAACAGACTGTAACCCTTTGTCTCACATTGGACAAAATTCAAAACGCCAAGCATTCTTATTTTATTTGGTACATTTTCATACCTGTCTTCTCTGTGGAGCCTTTCATCACGTCACAGTCCAAATTATTGTCCAACTCTTGGCGTATTTGCTAACAAGTTACTTATTTGTTTACTTTGTATTTATTTAATTTTTTTAATACATTCTAGGAAACAAGGGAGCTGGGAGGACGCCTCTAAACTGGGATACAAGGGCTGCAATTGCTCTAGGGGCAGCAAGAGGAATCTCATACCTTCATTCCCAAGGGCCAACAATCTCCCATGGCAACATCAAGTCCTCAAACATTCTCCTCACTAAATCATACGAACCACGTGTGTCCGATTTCGGTCTGGCTCAGCTCGCAGCCCCCGCCGCCACTCCCAACCGGGTCGCAGGCTATCGGGCCCCGGAGGTAACGGATCCTCGCAAAGTCTCTCAGAAAGCGGATGTATATAGTTTTGGAGTATTTTTGTTGGAATTGCTAACTGGTAAGGCCCCGACACATTCGTTGATGAATGAAGAGGGGGTCGACCTCCCACGATGGGTGCAGTCCGTAGTACGGGAGGAGTGGACAGCTGAGGTGTTCGATCTCGAACTCCTTCGATATCAGAACGTCGAGGAGGATATGGTGCAGCTCTTGCAGCTCGCAGTGGACTGCACTGTGCAGTACCCCGACAATCGCCCTTCGATGGCTGAGGTGGTAAGAAAAATCGAAGAGCTTTGTCGTTCAGATGGCGATATTGAGGAAGAGCTTAACGGTGCTGATTCGAGCTCGACGCCAACCTAGTACATGTGCTCGGACTCCAGAGGTTGTCTGTTTTCTTCTTATTTTTCGATATTTTTTGGTTAGGTATTTCGAATTTGGTGGTTTAATTACTTGCTTGCTCATTCTTGAAGTTCTTTTGATTGAGAATCAACTGTGCATTTGTCACAATATATATATATTTTTTTGTTTTCATTTCTTTCTTGTAGTGTTTTTCTTGTTATAGAAAATGGTTTCTTTTGGGGGAATTTCGTTGTTATTTTTTCTTGATTGTCTGAACTCTGAACTGTAAAATAACTTTGAATTTATTATTGATGATCTTTTATTATACATTTTTTATGGCTTCCTAAGGAACCTAACTACTTAATGACACACCTCAAGTTTGGTCAGACTGAGTTTTTATTGTGGCTTTCATAAAGTCATTTCATGACACTCACTACCCGGGTTGCACTTTATGATATCATAAAGTATATATTCAATTGTATACTATACACGTTCAATCTATTAAAAATTCACTTTCGTAGTCTGGAAATTAGTAGTATATATGAAATCTATACACATACATTAATACACACACACACACACACACACAACAAAACTAGGGCTTGGAGATTGTGATTGCCCCCTCAAGTTTATATAAAACTAAATTTTACATGTATTCTTTTTCTTTTAAAAAAAATCCCTTGTCTTCTAAATAATATAAATACTTTTGATATTTATAAAAAGATTTGATTCCCACCAAGTAAGTCGTCCTTTGTCGCAAGAGCTTTTGATCCCAACCATATGCATACATAATGTATATACGTATGCATTTCACTTTGTAAATATGTCATATGTTCAAATAGTGAAATACAAAGTAAAATACTTAAAAGTGCAACAAAAAAAATTGACCTATCAATTCTATAAATGGTCAGTCATTTGATTGTCCATTTGAGCACTATCGAAATATACACACACACACACACACACACAAGATTAATACAATGCATCGGCATGTTCTGTATGATTCGATCAAAATTAAGTATATGTCATTTTCAGTGGTTATGGCTCTGATTGATAGCCCTTTTCAATTTCTAAAGGAAATAAGTAATGCAACTCTTTTTACTCCGCGTCGGGCGTTATAATGATAATAGTAATAAAATTGAAGTTTACGCCAGCTCTCTTGATGCGTATAAATAATGTCACAGCTGTCGTCGCGAGTCTTTAAATTTTGGTTCGACATTAACGTACGTCCAACTAATGAAAAAATAAAAAATAATAATAATAAAAATTTTTTATCATAGTTGTTTTAAGATTTTGTGATGATTCTGACACTTGAAATTTCAAATTCGTAATTTAAAGTCTGGGAAGATTATATGTTCGGTCCCGCAGAAGAAGGGGTTGACACATTTAGTTTAATTTAATTAATTTATTTCGAAAAGTCAAATTTAGTCCCGACAAAATTAAAGTTTTTGATTAAATTGGAGTAGTTCAGATTTTAGGGGCTCAGATTGTAATCAAAAACAAAAATTATCAACTGTTCGTCATTTATCAAAATAAATCTAAATCGTTGATTACTATTTAATTAAATTTAAATTTATAAAAACACACACACACACACACACATCTATATTCTATATATATATATTATATATATATATATAACGGAATAGTTAGTCTAAATTTATAACAAGTGGTAATGTAATTTCACGGCAAGTATCAACAACATGTTTATTTTTTTTTTTATTCTCAATTAATTAGGCATACTTATTACTAATCAATTAGTCATTTAGTACAATTTTAAATTATGGAAAGATTATATTATTTAAGAATTTAAGGTTAAGTCACAAGTTCGTTACCAACATTATTTAATTATTTTAATTTTTTTTTGTTTGATGGAAACATCACAGGAGGGATCCTCCCGGTGAATTTATATCTCCACTCGTAACTTGTCATTGTACAAAGCGTCACGAATACACTCCGGGGCTTGTCGTTGTCAAAAATATAAAAGACATTTGAATTTGAAATTAAATAATATTTTCATTACTTATCAATTTAAATTACCTATCATAGTTGTAACGAACATTTAAAATATCTAGAAAACTTTCATACTGGAACATAAGAAATAAATTAGATAATAAATTTCCTATAATAATATTAAAATTTATAAAACAAAAAAATATAAATAAAGTTTTACTATTTTTCAAACTAATTGTTGATTAGCAAAAAAATGATTAGTAAATAAACTAACAAAAAACTATGACATAACAAAGTATTAGAAAGTAAAATATTACAGAAGACATCCTAAAAAGAATATAAATCTATACTATTATATTTTTGGGAGCGGTTTATGAAAAAAACAAACTTAATTTTTAAAATTTTAAATTATTTTTAATTGACAAATCAACTTTAATTGCTGTTTAATTTTGATTATGGATTTTCTTTCTCGATTTTCTTCTAAAAATCAATCTAATTAATTATTTCCTCGATTTTCTAGATCATTCAAATTTTATTAACTTAACCACTCTCCTCTAATATGCAATTTTTCATATTTATCTCTTTATTTAATTTTATCTTTTCCCCTTTATTCGACACAACAATGAAATTTTTTTATCTCAACCATAAATTTGAAACACAATGAGAGGATCAAATGTCCTCTCCCCTCTATGAACATTGATGAAGATTTGTTGAGCATCCTTTTATCAATCATAAAATTTATTGATAAGTTCTTCACTTTTTATCCCCAATGATCTTCTATGACTAGTTTTATTTTGTTATACTATTTGTATTTATTTATTAGTACTTAATTTTTATGATCATCTTTTATTTTGTAAATAATATCAATATTATTGTAGTTTCTTTTCTTTGTTCTTACTTCTGTTTTTAAAGGTATTTTTTTTGTCATGCTTTCTTTATTCTATTTATGACTATATATGTGTTTTCCAAATGGACCAACATGATCTATTTGATTTATTAGCTAAATCTTTTTCTTTCTATCTAAACTGATAACTCTCTCATCAGTTAATGTTTATTTTTGGCCATATCATATTTTTCACTTAATTTTTATCATTCATATTCAAGTTTCTTTGATATTTTTTTTCCTTCAAGATTCTTTAATTTCTTTGGTTGATTCAATTCCTGGTTTAAGTGTTTTATTTATCTAATCAAACTTTTATAGATATATTTTCTCCTTCTAACTTTTTTTTTGTTGTTATTATCTTTTTCCCTTTTGTCATTACTTTTATTTGTTTGAATTTTTATTTTATTTGAATTTCCATTTTATATTTTGTACTTAAATTAACCGATTTGTTGGATCTTGATTGGTTCACTTTTTTAAATTGATCAGATTCATCATTTATTTTTCTTTTTAATCAGGGTCTTTATCTTTAAAAAATATTTTCACTAAAAATAGTCATTCTTCAAAATACAATTTGTTTTATTTTTGTTTTTACTTTTTTCTTTTTTGTATCCATCCAAATTCTGTTTTCAATATTTGATTCCCACAATCATGTTTCGATAAATATACTTTAAGTAATCTCTATGACTGTAAAATTTTGTATTTTATTTTCTTTGTGATTATTTTATTATTCAAATACTTTATTTGTTTTGTATTGATTTTTTACTCTCTCTCTCTCTCTGTATCTCTCTCTGTGTTCATTTTGTAATATAAGAAATATTATCTTTAAGATGAAGTCATGCATAGCATAGGTATATATCATATTTATAAAACCATCTAAAGATTTACTATTGACTAACAACAGTGGTTGGATTAATCATATTTATAAAGTTTGAGAGGGTGCATTAATTATTATGAATTATGATTTAATTATAAAGGGATAGAGGATCCTAATTATTTTTTAACATTATGTAAAGACAAAAACAAAAGTTATTTGATATTGTTTCGATGATTTTTGGTTCTGATGTCACTGACAATAAACAAAATATTAGAGTTTATATTAATTAAAGGAAATCAAGAATAATTGTAGTAGTACTAGAAATAATAATGATGATGATGATGATGATGAGGAGGAGGAGGAGGAGGAGGAGGAAATAATGAAAGAAGTAAAGAAAGAAATTACTAATAATAATAATAATGCATTCGGTATTATTATTAAAATAGCTATTATTAGTATAATATATTTATTATTTTCATAAGAAAGAAACGGTTTAATTTACCAATTTTTTTCCCAATTTGATAAGTTGCAATCCATAGATTTTTACCTGATTTTTTATCATTTGTTTGATGTAAATAATAATTCAATTGTTATAAGAAGGAGATGTAATTAATTAGCCATCCTTACCTGACTTTTTACCATTTAATTTGTCAACTAATTAGCTATTTAGATATATATGATTAGGCTAAAATTTTGCAATTCAAAACATGATTACTTTGCCTCTTTATGCGTGAGACTACAAATGGAATGACACAATTTTGTATTTGTCTTTTGGGGTACATGGTGATGTGCACTCAATTGCATTTACTTGAGAAGATAGATTAATGGCATAAAAACAACTTTTCTCGGATTACGCTTCGATTTTGAGACTAAGCCTCCCTCACTGGAAATAACTATGTTATGGCTACGTTTGTTATATAATGTGTTCATATGAACAATATTATTTATCTCATATCCACACAAAGAATTAAGATTTTTAACAAACACATATCAACAATTTGCTATCAAGTTTGATTTCATAAAAGATATTCACTAAAACAAGTCAATTAGAGGCTAAAAATATTGGCGGTACATGAGTACAATGTCCCTGAATATCAAAATCATAATGACATTTATAGCATAGAGATGACGCTCCAATATTAAATGATTTTTTGTATGTTGTCCTTTACGCAAATTCTATTCGACACTTCTTTTATTTGTATCTTTTTTTAACAACATTAAACAAAATTTGTAAAGAATCCGCAATTCTAATTTCATAAGTTGTATTATACTTTCGTTATCATTAGCATGCATAAAGAAATATTAATTTGACTTAACATTTGAGTCATTATACATTATTTGTACTTATTATTAGTTTGCTCCTAATTTTCATTATGTTTCCACTTTTATGAAAGTTTTAAGTTATTTTTAATGCAGCTATAATATTTATTGAATTTTAATTATTATTTTATCTAACAACTCATCATCAAATTCATTGTGCGCTAATGCGTGCAGGTGTAATACTATTATATATATATATATATATATATATTGTAAAAGTGAGATGTTATGGCAATCCAAATTTTGTTATTGGAACTCTCTTCCTATTGTTTTATTAAGAGATAGACTAAAATACCCACTAATTTATAAAAAAATATTTATGTTATTTTAAATAATAAATATACCCTCACTCTAATATGCATTTTCTTTCATTTTTGTATTCACCTATGGTTGGTGAAACATATGAAAATATTCTAAAAAAAACTCTTGAAATTGAACTCAATAAGCAAAATCTAGTATAATCCAAATGATACATATTTTTATTAGACAAATAAAAGTTGAACTTAAGTACTTCTTAAACACTTATCTTACCTAATAGAGTTTCGATCTAGCTATTTGGTTCATACGTCTAATCCTGGAAAATAATAATAACAACAACAACAAGAACAAACAATCTTTATATAAAAGAAATGAAGTGTGTTAATTTGTTTTTTGGATTTTGAATTTTTTCTGTTCTTATATATTGATGTTGAGAAGTCGATAAAAGAATTTGCTTTTCTAATCTAGATTGTGGTTGTTGTTCCGCGAAATTGAAAATAAAGTGAATAAATGGTGATTTAGAATAACTTTATCCAATAAACCAAATTAAGCGATATTTTAAAGGTAAGAGGGTATTTTAGTTAAATGTCTAAACCTAAACATTAAAGTGAAGTGTCAATATAAAATTTGAAGTGCTAATATCATCTTCTATTATAAAATTAGAAAGTCAGAAATTTGAATCATCGATGGGTGTTACATTTAATACGAACCATTGATCATTATCAAATTTGACCCAGATCATTGATTATAATCGAAAAGACTTCCAACGTGTGTATAAAGAGGGACTACTAGCAATTTGACCCCAAAATTTGAACTATTGCAATTTAGAGATGATGGGATAAAAATTGTCAAAATATTGAATCCCGTGGGGCTAAATATAGGACAAAATGTGTACGGTGCTTCGTGTTATGTGACAAAAAATGTGAATGCCTAATAAATTGCTGAAATTTGATTTAATTTTATACTTTGATTTTTAAAATCATTGTGGTGGATTTTAAATGGATAGAAAGAAGTCATTTAAATCTCTCTCTCTCTCTCTCTCTCTCTCTCTCAAAATTCCAATTTTTTAGAAACGAAAATTTTGCATTACTTGAAATGTACAAAAGACCTAATTAACATCATTTTCATTTTCATTTTCGTAGTTGTTTGCATTTCCTTATCACCTCGTGAAGGCTAGTGACATATGCTGCTTTTTCCAGTTCCGTTATAAACTTTTTATGACTTTTCAGCTGATGCCTAATGCCTTTTCTTAACAAGAAAGATTTACTTATTTTAACCAATATATTTTAATTGGTAACATCACTAGGTTAAATTTAGTGACAATTTTTTTATAAATTTTTTTTCATGTCTTGGTAAATACTGATGCCAACTCAATTCTTTTTTATTTTGGTTTTTGAAATAAATATAGGATCATTAGTACCTTATAATAAGAGCTAAATAGCATCAAGTCCCTTGCATTATCGGTAAGCGGCGAAAGAAATCTCATATTATTTCAGTTAACATAAAAGATGTCATACAAAAACAAATTTAGCTTGCGACCCTCTTCATATATTTGTTTATAAAAAAATATTATATAAACTAATTTTATTCTTATATAATTTATGTTATAGAAATTATGTACTAAAAATTAATATTGTCAACAGCAACTACACTAAAAAAAAAATAAAAAATAAAAAACCCACCCCCCCCCCCCAAAAAAAAAAAAAAAGAAATGAACACATTGTGTGAGAGTGTGTCTGAAATGTTATAGAGGAGAAAAATAATAATTCTAATTGCAAATGATATAATTTTGTGGTTTATTTTGAACACATTTTATTTTGTTCGTATGTTTTTCTACTAAAGTTTAATGTCCAAGCATAATCTCCGAGTATTCTCGAGGTCGAGGGTCTAATTCAGATCGGAACTATACAAAAGACTTGGTCACTATAGTCAGAATTGAATCTAAAATAGTATTTTTTTTTTTGATCTCAAGTACTCTAAAATAGAATTAAAAAGACGTACTAACGTGAGTTCTTTTGCATAGATTCCTAGCAATATATATATATATATATATATATATATATATTATCACTAAAACAAATACGATATAAGGTGGTTTTTTTTTACTTGCCTTTAAAAATTTCAAAAATGCCACGATTAATATATACGGAGGCTATTAAAAAATTAGCCCCCCCCAACTGCGGTCATGAAAAATATGGATGCTTTTTATGAAATTGTCTCTATTTACAACTTTTGGAGGCAAATTTTAAGATTTAGAGGCTTATTTAAGTTTTCCAATAAAAATTTGTCAATTTCAGTGAGAGTTATTAAAAGTAAAAGTCTTCCTTAATTTATTTTTAACGGTCAATATATACATATCTCGAATTAATATGCCTGTAAAGAATAATTAATTAGGCACCACTCTTAACGCTTGTCCCCAATTATGCATCTTATATATTTATTTTGAAAAAAAATTATGTTATATTTTTATGGTTCTCTTTGATTTTGTTCATTTTCATTAGTTGTGCCTTATTTTCCCTTTTGAAAAAATAATAATAATAAAAAACAGCTTTTATTGGCTGTCTTTCGATTTCTCTTTTGCCAATCTTTTTAATAAGTTTTTAAAGGAGATTTTGGACAGACCATGTTGCCCGCTTTGCCAATAACTTTGCTTTCGTGAAAAAAGTTGAAAATAATAAGTGGGGACAAATTAAAGTACAGTTTTGGGGCTGAGAAAATAGTTAAAAGTTTTTTTTTCTTTTTCTTTTTCATTAATAATGTATGCATTATTATATTAAAAAGAAAAGAAGGAATTACTTGATATTTGAGCGGAAGAAATTGA
This sequence comes from Petrea volubilis, assembly GCA_026212405.1. NCBI lineage: Eukaryota > Viridiplantae > Streptophyta > Magnoliopsida > Lamiales > Verbenaceae > Petrea > Petrea volubilis. Next base: position 14,349,696 of record CM047872.1, on the reverse strand, counting down.
TGTTATTTATTTATTTATTTTTGAGTTCGGTTTGTCAAAATTATTTTTGACTTAATTTAAGTTGGTTAGTGCTTATTTTATTGCACTAGCGATCAATCACATTCAATGTGTGTATAAAATAGAAATGAGTAATCTTCAATATATATTTTTATATGTGTTACAAGTTGTTTGGGACAAAAAAAAAAAAAGCCATTACACTAGGGGAAACTAGTTAAATGAAATAAATATTTAGATTATATATGTTTCTAAATAAACGTATAGGAAATCATCTAAGCATGTATTTCTAGGGCATGCGTGTATCCTATATATCTATATATATAAATATATTTCAAAGTGACGAAGCATGTAGGTAAAAATACATTCAAAACCCTTCAATCTATACAACTATTGGTTGTCACAACAAAATTTGTGCTAAGAACCTGCATTTTGAAGATGTAAATAACATATAATCTTATTAGACCAATAAAACTATGCGATGCTAAATATATATGCGGGGAGTCTAAAATTAGTTAGCGTTGTACATCTTTAATATAGGTGTCTCTCTCTTTAAATGTCATGTACATGTATAGATTTCTTTAAACAAGCTTGCAAGCATGTTTTCTGATGAAAAATTCTCACTCGAACTTGATTTGGTTGTATCAAACAAATTATATGGTAAGTGTAGTAATATTTTCTATGTAATTGATCGTGGGAAAAATACAATTTTAGAATACTAATTTGGTCTCTCAGCAATATTAAAACACTTTACACTTGAGCTAACAATTTTGGTCTAAATACTTCAAAAAAATTGCAATTGACCATAAAAGTATATTTTTGCAAGAAAATGCCACAATGTCTACGGATATTGCACACGCGGCATCAATTTGAGAATTTCGCAGTTGTGGACAGTGATGTGGATTTTAAAGTGGATTTTTTTTTTTATTTAAAAAGGATGAAGTGGTCTTATATATAGGTTATATATATATACCTATATAATGACACTGACACACACACACACACATATATAATAAAAAATATATAAATAATATAGGTTATAAATTTACATATACATATGCATTCTTTTTTTTTCCTTCACATATTCTTTATTCTTTTTTTCTTTCTTCTTCAAACCCCCCCCCCCCCCCCCCCTTCTTCTTCATTTATCCATCTCTCTCTCTCTCTCTCTCTCTATATATATATATATATATATATATCGGATCTCTCTCTTTCTAATTTCCCTCTCCCTATCACTTGATTTCTCTCACCGTTTTTTTTTCTATCCTTTTTTTCTTTATTTTGTTTGTGAAAATTTCTAACGGAGGTAAGAAAAATAAAATAAGAGATTTGGGATTATTTCATATAAATGGATTTTCTCTTTTTAATTTCTTTTGTGGCCCGATTTGAATTTCAATGTTTTTGGAGGAAAGAATTTCCATGGTCAATTTGGGATGATCTGCTATAAAATGGTGCTACATCTTTTTCTCCACTCATCTATATACACTACGTGTATTGGTAAGAGGTTGGGATAAAAAAAGAGAATCTTCAAAAAATTATCGCTATCATAAGTTTTTCTCTTTCCTTATCTCAACTGTTCATCCAATACACGTAGCGCGTACTGATGAGCGTAGGAGAAGATATAGCACCATTTTGTAACATGGGATTCAGACTGAAACTCTAATTTGTTTTGATACATCAAAACTAAAATGCATTACACATAGAACTCAATAAAGAAATAGGTTTAGATGAGCAAATAAGATAAATCCGGTTTAATGCACCGTATATATAAATAAAATTTAAGGTTGTAGGAAAATAACAAATAGCAAGTTGTTGAAACCTACACACCAAGTTACAGGTAATTGTGACTTTTGGTTCAGGTAACATGTACCCTCACGTTTAGGGCTGTAAGTGGATAACCGATAATTCGTTTATTGTTCGTATCTGTATAAAGTGGATATTATCTGTATCTAGTTACAAATATTCGTGTAATAAATAGATACAGATATAGTAATTACACATCCGCTCCGAATGTGTATTTGTCGGATATTCGTTTAATTATATCCGTCATCCGTATCTGATAAATAACATTAAAATATTCTTTTCTTCTTCTTCTTCTTCTTCTTCTTTTTATTATTATTATTATTGTTGTTGTTGTTGTTGTTGTTGTTGTTATTGTTATTGTTGTTATTATTGTTATTGTTGTTGTTATTATTATTATTAGTAGTAGTAGTAGTGGCGGTGGTGGTGGTGGTGTGTGTATATGCTAATATCTTCTTATAAGTAAAATAGATAGAAAAAAATCTAATTGATTCATATATATTTTCATAATTTACAACAAAATAAGAATATAAGGAAATATATTAACTTTACTTCTATTAATGAGCATATATTGTACTTATATTTATAAACAAAAAATTCAATTAGATAAGTTATATAAGTTTTATTTGATTTTTTTATTTATATAAACAGATTCGGATATTCAAATAAACAGATTCAGATATTCTATCGGATATTTGAATAATTGTAAATAGAAACGGATATTCGGATATAGATAATTTTGTTTGATTTTCAAAAATATTAAACGGATACGGATATATCTAAAAACACAAAATATCTGTCAAATTCAAATTCGAATTCGAATATGAGGTTTTGAATATCTGTTGGATTCACATACGGATACAAATACGGAATATCGAAAATGAGATATCTGAATTCAATATGCAATTGGAAGGTTAAGAATTTTATGTATACTTATATGTATATGTCTTATATTTAGGGGTAAATAGAAGATTTTAGTTTTAGGGGCTTAAATGTAAGGAAACAATTATTAATAGGGTTTAAAGGATAATTCAAAGAAGCAAGTCAAACCCTAGACTCTTATAGGGTTTTCATATATGGACATATAAAGAGGAGGATGAGTGAGAGCTGACAGTGCAAAAACACCCAATAGTGAGGTTCATCAAAGGACAAAGAGAATCAACACAGAAGTGCACAATCAGGTAACTAGTTGAGAAAAATAATTCCTCATAGTCAAGTACACACGTATGACATCATGAAGGAAATGATGGCTAATGGTGGTGATTGGATAATTGTGAAATACACGGATTATAAGCTGAAACAGTGAACTATGTTGCTAAACTATACAATTGTCAATGAGAATGTATTTGATGATAAAGTAGGATTGAAGGTGAGGTACTAGGATTTGGTCTTGAAACACGTGTATAGTGAAAATGTATGTGTACACCTATAGTTACGATGAGCATGTGTGTGTGTGTGTGTGTATGAATAAGAATTCATGAGTTTGTAGCAGCTGGTCCATCATTAACTAATTCATCTCAATATAAGTAGGCTGTACGGATATATATACATATATATATATATACATATATATGAATAGGAATTCATGAGTTTGCAGCAGCTGGTCCATCACTAACTAATTCATCTCAATATAAGTAGGCTGTACGGATATATATACATATATATATATATATATGAATAGGAATTCATGAATTGCTGCAGCTGGTCCATCATTAACTAATTCATCTCAATATAAGCAGGCTGTACGGATATATATATATATATGAATAGGAATTCATGAATTTTGTAGCAGCTGGTCCATTTCGGTAGGAATATGTTTGTGTACGGATGTATATATATATATATATATATATAGGAACTCATGAACTATGCAGCAGCTGGTTCATCTCGATAGGATCATGTGTATGTACGGATATATATATGTAACATGAGCAATTGTGTGTACATAAGGATGGGGTACTTTGAACTATGAATCGGATTGTACCTTTTGTCTCATACTATAAACAACGATATGCGAGGGTTGAGTAGTGTACAAGATGAATGCAATACATATTCCTTAGGTTAAAAAAAATAATAATAAAAAAAAAATAAAAACATAGATCATTCCCGAACATTGGGGCGCAAACGTGTTGTTAGTTCAAAAGTACTAATAATAATAATAATAATAATAATAATAATTTCTTTTTAGCTTATGTTTATTTATTTATTACTTATTTTATGCCACTATCGATTAGGAATATTAGTGACTTTGGTTAATTACGTAGATTCTATTGGGGGCGAGGCAAAGAATCCTAGACGAGTGCCTTTTTAACTTGAGTCTATTTGATTAAGGTAAGTGATCTTTCACTCGTCTAGATGTATAAAAGCTCATATAAAATGATTTGGTGTGCATATGGAAAACTCTTTTGTGATTTGGGTCGAGCATGCTTACCTGTGTACTTTGTGATAACTGTGAACGTTGTTGAATTCGCTAGTATGTTGTGAATTGTGAAGTTTGACTATGAGATTTGTTAATGTCGATAGTTGACGTGTTTCTTTTTTTAAAAACCCATGGTTAGAACTACGCATCATTGACTATTTTGGAATAGGCAACTAGGAACCGCGATTAATTGTGTAATGGGGGTTCGTTACTGACCTAGTACAAGGGGGTTAAGCTTGTACTAGGACCTAGTATGGGGGGGGGGGGGTTAAGCCCATACCAGGACCCAGTATAGGGGGGTTAAGCCTATACTAGGACCCGAGACAGAGGGGTCAAATCTATCCTTGGCTAAGGTGGTCGCACATGTGTGGCTTGTCTTGCATGGTGAATTCTTTCTTGCATACTATTACTTGGGTTTTACTCATATTAATGTTGATTATTGTTGTATCCTTGTTGTTAAATAAACCATGATCCTTAGGGACCGAAGTACTCGTGTGCATACTTTTAATTATTTATTTATTTTCATATGATATTAAGTTGCCTTTTAGCCTGAACCAACTGGCCCAGTGTTGGGTCATCTACTGGCCTGTCGTGCTCATGATTCCTCTAACACTTTTCAGATATTGAAGTTTAGTCTGCAGTCTGAAGTTATGGAGTACCTAAACGCCTTAGAGACTCTACATGCCACTTTTTATGCTTGCATTTTGGAGTAGAATGCGATCGCAGTCATTTATATATGTTTTCTCCAATTTAGGCACTGAAGGCTATTGCCTGGAATACTATTGTTCGCTTATTTTCTTTTAAAACTCATCTCCTCTTGTTTAGTGACACTATATCCTAGTGTCTTGACACGGATTTCATAACCTTTAATTTTTCCGTTATCTTATCTTCTTTATTTCTTGAGAGAGCACTATAATAGTCAAATGGCCCATATTAGCGCCTCGTGTATTTGGTTATACGCGGGTGCATGTGTGAACATAATGTGAGCCTGGCAAGCTACTTTAGAGCTTGCGGCGATTGTTATGGTCCCGGGGTTCAGGACGTGACAATTTTAGTGGTATCAGAGCCAGGTTCGATGGAGAACTTGGAGGTTGTGTGGCTGCTTATGCTATTTTGTTAAGTGTGAATACTAGTCTTTGCGTGCATACATATATAAATGTATATAACTATATATATATATATGTCGTTCTTTTAGCTCCTATCTAATATCTCGGTGTGTGGGAACTCATATTACGTATTAATATTTGGTTGAGATTTTGGTATGGATTAGGATGGCTACTCAAGACACCGTACCTAAGGAAAACGTGGTTGAGGAGGTAGTGGCGTTAGAACAAGAGAAAGCACACCAACTAGATGCTTCACCCCGTGTGATTCGGTATAGCCATAGTCCCTCGTGTGCTTATAACCCTGGCTGCATGTGACCCATTCCAGTTGGGAGTTTGAGGCCACGCATGGACTATCCTAATCTTATTGTTCATCGACTTGAGGATGATAGGAATGCTCAGTTGCGTAAGCGGGAACGTGCTGATCTTAAGTGTGAGAGCCTAGAGCTGGAGGTCAAACACTATCAACAACAGTTTGAGTCAGCTACTCAGGAGGTAAAGAGGTTGGCATCCCAAGTTGGTAGGATGAGGGCAATGATTGAGAGCCAAAGCACTACTATTGAATGTCTACACAATGAACTAAGTAATGAACGCCGTCGGGGGCAAGAAAGAGTAAGGGCTATTTGCCAGGACCTGGAAAAAGCAAAGTATGTCTCAAGGTGTTTAGTTTGCCAGCGAGTCAAGGTCGAGCATAAGCAAAAAGCAAGAGAGTTACAACCCCTCCCAATCCCTAAGTGGAAATGGGAGCACATCACCATGGACTTCGTCATGGGACTACCTCGAACTCAGAAGGGCAATTTGGTAATTTGGGTGATCGTGGACCGACTAACCAAAGTGGCTCACTTTGTGCCGATAAGGGAAAATACCCCCTTAGATAGCTTAGCAAAATTGTACAAGGATAAAATTGTGAAACTCCATGGGGTTCCGTGTACAATCGTTTCCGATAGAGATCCCCAGCTTTGGCGGAGTTTACACTAATCATTGGGTACTAAGTTGCATTTTAGCACAACCTTTCACCCACAGACTGATGGACAGTCGGAGAGAACTATTCAAACCCTAGAAGACATGTTGAGGGCTTGTATTCTGGAATTCAAGGGGTCGTGGGAACCACATTTACCTATGGTGGAGTTTGCATATAATAATAGTTATCAAGCTAGTATCCAGATGGCTCCGTTCGAAGCGTTATATGAGAAGAAGTGTCATTGGCCAATCCACTGGGATGAGGTCGGGGAGAGAAAGATATTAGGACCGGATCTAGTACAACAAGCAATTGAGAAGATACAAGTAGTGCGAGATCGATTACGTATTGCTCAAAGTCGACAAAACAGCTACGCAGATGTAAGGAGACGGAGGTTAGAGTTCAAAGAGGGCGATCATGTGTTCTTGAAGGTTTCCCTATCAAAGGGCGTGATGCGTTTTGGCATGCGAGGAAAGCTAAGCCCTCGATTTATTGGGCCATTTGAAATCTTAGAAAGAATAGGAGAAGTGGCCTATCGACTTGCTCTACCCCCATCTTTAGAAGGAGTACACAATGTATTTCACGTATCAATGTTGAGAAGTACGTCTTCGATCCGAGCCACGTGGTGGAATACGAACCCATGCAACTCAAAGAAAATTTGACGGTCGAGGAGTTTCCAGTGAAAATTCTTGATAGGAAAGGAAAGGTCCTGCGAAGTCGGGCAATACCCTATTTTAAGATACAATGGAGCAACCATTCTTAGAGAGAGGCCACCTGGGAGCATGAACAGGAAATGAAAGGTAAATATCCACAACTTTTTACAACCTCAGATACGATAAGTTTAGAGGACTAAACTGTTTCCAAGGAGGTGAGAATGTGATATCTGAATTCAATATGCAATTGGAAGGTTAAGAATTTTATGTATATTTATATGTATATGTCTTATATTTAGGGGTAAATAGAAGATTTTAGTTTTAGGGGCTTAAATGTAAGGAAACAATTATTAATAGGGTTTAAAGGATAATTCAAAGAAGCAAGTCAAACCCTAGCCTCTTATAGGGTTTTCATATATGGACATATAAAGAGGAGGATGAGTGAGAGCCGACAGTGCAAAAACACCCAATATTGAGGTTCATCAAAGGACAAAGAGAATCAACACAGAGCAGCACAATTAGGTAACTAGCTGAGAAAAATAATTCCTCATAGTCAAGTACACACGTATGACATCATGAAGGAAATGATGGCTAATGGTGGTGATTGGATAATTGTGAAATACACGTATTATAAGCTGAAACAGTGAACTATGTTGCTAAACTGTACAATTGTTAATGAGAAGGTATTTGATGATAAAGTAGGATTGTAGGTGAGGTACTAGGATTTGGTCTTGAAACACGTGTATAGTGAAAATGTATGTGTACACCTATAGTTACAATGAGCATGTGTGTGTGTGTGTGTGTGTATATATATATATATGTATGAATAGGAATTCATGAGTTTGTAGCAGCTGGTCCATCATTAACTAATTCATCTCAATATAAGCAGGTTGTATGGATATATATATATATATATATATATGAATAGGAATTCATGAGTTTGCAGCAGCTGGTCCATCATTAACTAATTCATCTCAATATAAGTAGGCTGTACGGATTATATATATATATATATATATATATGAATAGGAATTCATGAGTTGCAGCAGCTGGTCCATCATTAACTAATTCATCTCAATATAAGCAGGCTGTACGAATATATATATATATATATATATATATATGAATAGAAATTCATGAATTTTGCAGCAGCTGGTCCATTTCGGTAGGAATATGTTTGTCTACGGATGTATATATATATATATATATGTATATATAGGAACTCATGAAGTATGCAGCAGCTGGTTCATCTCGATAGGAGCATGTGTATGTACGGATGTATATATGTAACGTGAGCAATTGTGTGTACATAAGGATGGGGAACTTTGAACTATGAATTGGATTGTACCTTTTGTCTCATACTATAAACAACGATATGCGAGGGTTGAGTATGGTACAAGATGCATGCGATACATATTCCTTAGGTTAAAAAAAAATAATGAAAATAAAAAAAATAAAAACAAAGATCATTCCCAAACATTGGGGCGCAAGTGTGTTGTTAGTTCAAAAGTACTAATAATAATAATAATTTCTCTTTAGCTTATGTTTATTTATTTATTACTTATTTTATGCTTCTATCGAATAGGAATATTAGTGACTTTGGTTAATTACGTAGATTCTATTGGGGGCGAGGCAAAGAATCCTGGATGAGTGCCTTTTTAACTTGAGTCTATTTGATTAAGGTAAGTGATCTTTCACTCGTCTAGATGTATAAAAGCTCATATAAAATGATTTGGTGTGCACGTGAAAAACTCTTTTGTGATCTGGGTCGAGCATGCTTACGTGTGTACTTTGTGATAACTGTGAACGTTGTTGAATTCGCTAGTATGTTGTGAATTGTGAAGTTTGACTGTGAGATTTGTTAATGTCGATAGTTGACGTGTTTCTTTTTTTAAAAACCCATGGTTAGAACCACGCATCATTGACTATTTTGGAATAGGCAACTAGGAACCGCGACTAATTATGTAATGGGGGTTCGTCTCTGACCCAGTACAAGGGGGTTAAGCTTGTACTAGGACCAGTATGGGGGGGGGGGTTAAGCCCATACCAAGACCCAGTATAGGGGGGTTAAGCCTATACTATGACCCGAGACGGAGGGGTCAAATCTGTCCTTGGCTAAGGTGGTCGCACATGTGTGGTTGTCTTGAATGGTGAATTCTTTCTTGCATACTATTACTTGGGTTTTACTCATATTAATGTTGATTATTATTGTATCCTTGTTGTTCAATAAACCATGATCCTTTGGGACCGAAGTACTCGTGTGCATACTTTTAATTATTTATTTATTTTCATATGATATTAAGTTGCCTTTTAGCCTGAACCAACTGGCCCAGTGTTGGGTCATCTACTGGCCTGTCGTGCTCATGATTCTTCTAACACTTTTCAGATATTGAAGTTTAGTCTGCAGTCTGAAGTTATGGAGTACCTAAATGCCTTAGAGACTCTACATGCCACTGTTTATGCTTGCATTTTGGAGTAGAATGCGATCGCAGTCATTTATATATGTTTTCTCCAATTTAGGCACTGAAGGCTATTGCCTGGAATACTATTGTTCGCTTATTTTCTTTTAAAACTCATCTCCTCTTGTTTAGTGACACTATATCCTAGTGGCTTGACACGGATTTAATAACCTTTAATTTTTTCATTATCTTATCTTCTTTATTTATTGAGAGAGCACTATAATAGTCAAATGGCCCATATTAGCGCCTCGTGTATTTGGTTATACGCGGGTGCGTGTGTGAACATAATGTGAGCCTGGAAAGCTACTTTAGAGCTTGCGGCGATTGTTATGGTCCCGGGGTTCGGGGGGTGACAAAAAAGCTTAATTAGATGCGAATTTTAACACTCCATATCTGCTACGTTTAATATCCGTTTACACTCCTACTCACGTTTGATTAAACCACTAGAATGCCTAACATTAACCTACAACTTTCCATAAAAAAAGGCGGTGACGTACTACAATGTGTATCTTAATTTAGACAAATCCAATATATTTGAAAAGAATTACTTCATAGGTGCTTTACAACCACACTTGTGTTCATTGACATATATGTACAATTTTTGATAATGATACTTGAAATATTAATGTAAAAACAAAAATCGAGTCATATCAAATACCAGTTATAACAAATATAAGATTGCAAAGTTAAATTTCATTTGATCCGCTCTTATGTTAGCATCATGCGAACTTTGTATATTTTTCCTATTAATAAGAACAATTAATTATAGTTCACATATTATTTATGAATTCAAAATCAAATTTGAATTAAACTTAGTTGCTTACTTGCTGTCTTTTGTTTTCATAGTACTTGTAAAATCCAACTTACTGAATCCTTTCTGTTCTTACCAAAAATTGCTTTCAAAATAGGCCTTAATATTTTCATCTTTGAGGTTGCAACTAGGGATGGCAATGGGTCCGGGTTTGGCCTGGACCCGACCCGGACCCGACCCGCTAGGACGGGTTTAGACCCGTTTAAACGGGTCTTGGGGCGGGTCGCGGGTCCAAAATTTTGGACCCGCCCGGGTTCGGGTCGGGTCTCGGGTCCACTGAGACCCGGCCCGAACCCGACCCGTATATATATATGTATTATATATTATATATATTTTTAATATATAAATAAATAAAATTAAAGAAATTAATTTATATATAATATATATTATGTATATTTATAATATATATTATATATATTTATAATATATAAATGTTTTACTTGAACATATTTTATTAGGCTTTGTAGTTATGATTATGGTAATTTTTCCTTATGGTTGGACATTTAAAGTTGGTTATTATTATTTTACTTGAATATGTTTTATTAGGTTTTATGTACAATTTGAATATTTTCAATTATTAAGTTTCTTGTACAATTAAAAATTATTGTTTCAAAAAAAAATTTAAAAATAAAAATTTCAATTATTGAAGCGGGTTTGCGGGTCGGGTTTGGCGGGTACGTGGGGCAGGTTGGGAGGGGTTTCGGAACCCGGCGGGTTCAACGGGTCCAACCCGCCGGGTTCGGGTCCAAGCCGGGTTCGGGTCGGGTCCGGGACCCGCCGGGTCTGGGACGGGTCCCGGGTCCAGAAAAATCTCGCGGGTCGGGTCTCGGGTTTGGCCAAACCCGTACCAGACCCGACCCGTTGCCATCCCTAGTTTGCAACATTGTAATTTTATGACAATAATTATGCTTCGTCACTTAGTATGTAGTTGTTAAGTATTGTGTCTAGTTTTCCATAGACATATCAAGATGCGTGAAATTCCTTTCACGTATATTATGCTTCCATTTGCTAATCTAATTCTTTAATGTATGCAACACCAAGATAACATTGAGTACTGGAAAACATTCACCTACAACAATAAAGTAAAAAAATATCATCAATTTCTCAATTCCACGTAAGTATTTGAGCTATTCTGCGTGAGCATTTTATTTCCTATCAATCAATATATCAAACTAATGAAAAAGTATTTACATATAATAAGTTTGTGGGAATACTTACCTTTCCATTTGAGACTGGGTTGTGTAATGTCCCGGTACTTTCCTATTATTTTAGAATTTATTATATATTATATTTCATGCAATATTTTAAAATTTATTATAAATAGTGTAATGTTTTATGCAATAATTATGTGACTCTTATTTTATATGTGTGAATTATGTGATAATTATTATAATTTTATGTGATTTCATGATTAAATGTGCATTTGCTCTACATGTATTTTAGCAATATGATTATTTCTTTAATTCCTCCATAATAATTAATATATCGCTATTATTATTATTATTATTATTCTCATTATTATTGTTGTTATTATTTAAAATCGAGTATATTTAAAATAATATCAATTATTTTCAAGATTGATATCATAAATACTATTCTCGAAATTTAACTCTATTTTATCATTATTTTTAAAAATAGATACATACTTATTTTCAACATTATAAGATTATTCTACATAAATAAAATAATTATATATATATATATGAGTATCTTTAAGAAAATATACAATATATATAATATATACACACTCGTTTTTTTTATAAATAAATACACCACTGTAATTTCTTATAAAATAACACTACTTCTTTAATAAAAGTTTTTTTGAAAATAGAAAACAAAAGCATCAAATTAGTGCATGTACAGGAATGTAGTGCACAACTTGTCACGACCCGAAAAAATATCCTTCTTTTTTTATTAACAATAAAATACCCTTTCCAAAAATAAGAGTACATAATTTTCATAAAATATTACCTTTTTGAACAAAATAACAAAAGTTAATATAATAAAGTACGAGATACCCTTGTATTTTTATAATAAGAATAAGATTTAGTACAATATAGAAAAATCATAAGCAAGTAATTCTATCTAATCAAAAGCTCCGAATGCCTAGTGGTGCCTTCCTCTTGGTGGACTATAGCATTTTTTTTGCCTAAAAAAATATTCATAACATACGTCAACACGACGGTTGAGTAGAAATTTCACTTAATCACATAAGGTGAGTGTGTGTAATAGGTGCACATAGTCACATATTATTTAGCATAATATCATGATAGCAAAATGTAAATTAGAACAAGAAACTAACTTATGCAATTAAGGAAACTCCTACCTTTTCAAGAGTGTTTTATGGAATTATGGGGATATATAGAGGGTTTTTTTTTTTTTTTTATAATAAAAACCGGGGTTAATTATGGGGGCCCCACCCCTTTATTCAAAGAAACCATGCGGATTACAGTGGGAAATGACTAAAATACATCAAATATAAAGAAAAAAATAGAAAATTCAAAAACAGCGAAAGCAACAAAACCAAACAAGCTAAGTTTGTCTAAAAGAAGGCATCCCTAGGCGATCAAGCATAACCATTCCCCGGAGATATCCATTAATGTCATGAGACTCCAAAATAGAATTCTCGCCCCTATCACATGCCATGTTCGCAAGAAAATCAGCTGGCTTGTTCCCCTCCCGAAATATGTGAGTACATTTGAAATTAATGTGTCGAATAAGAAGATGAATCCGCATGACCAGGTGTTGAATCGACCAGCTGACCATGCCTTGCCCGTGTATAATGGCAATGGCAGCCTTGGCATCCATCTCAAGTCAAATAGTTTGAAAGCCCCTTTCAGTCGCAATACGTAACCCCTCATAGGCGCCAAAAAGCTTCGTATGTATGCTCGTGGGGCTATTAAGGGCCGAAGAGAATGCAAAAAGAACATTTCCAGCATGGTCCCTTGCAATGCCGCCAGCTCCTGCAAGTCCTGTCATTCTTCGAAAAGCTCCATCGGTATTAATCTTCAAACATTGAGTATGTGGGGGGTTCCAGCGAACCAAAACAGGCCGCTGCACCCGGGGTGTGCTGGCCGAGACAAAGAAAAAGGATGTCGCATGCTCCGAACCTTTCCATTGTGATGATTTGAAGTGTCCACTAGCGCCCATGAGATAGATATACCGCCACACCTTTTTGACAATAAGGCTAGCGATCATTCGATGATGCCGATACTTGCAGTTATTCCGAGCATCCCAAATGTACCAAAATATGAGAGCCGGGATAAGGAATCGAATATGATCACCTCCATGCGCCTGCCTCCAGGCTTGTAACATCAGGTGTACACGAGAAGTCATGGGCAAATTAATCCGGAAGAGAGATGCAAAAAAATCCCAAATGCGAACCGCTTTATCACTGGTAAAGAAGAGATGTGTGAGGCTCTCCTCCCAAGCACAACAATAACATTTCGAAGCCATGTGGATCCCTTTGGATTGAAGACGTATATCCACCGGAATCCAGCCCTTAAGCAAACGCCAAATGAAAATAGAGATGTTAGGCAAGAGAGACCGAGACCAAACGCTCTCGTAGAGCAAGTGACGCGTCCTAGTTGCTCGAACTTGATCCCACGCATTTCTCATGGAGAAGTCACCGTGGGGTGCACGAGTCCAAACCAGTTTATCCCCAAGAGTCGGGTCAATTGGGCGAGCCTGACCTGGGCCGCTAAATCTGCCGGCAGTAATTCGCGAAGGAGATCCTCTCGCCATCCTTCCTCACCAATATAATGAGAAACCAAACTCAGCGAATAGTCAGCCCGCGGGACCAAATTTTTAAGAGGTCCAACGTCCAACCAGCCATCGTGCCAAAAAGAAATGTTCCCCTTGCCAAGCTGCCAGCGTAAGTCTAGTTCAATCCAGTGGCGACCCCGACACATTCGCTTCCAAGCAGCTGAATCATTGCGCGTTTCGATAACCTCTGAAGGATGCCGATCCTTGACATACTTTGCATGCATAAAACGAGCCCAGAGGGCGTCCCCTTGTCGAAACTTCCACCAAAGCTTACATGTAAAACTATTAACAACATCCTCAAGAGCACGAATCCCCAGTCCTCCTTCATTAACGGGGTAACAAACCTCTTCCCAGGAACACCAATGGATACGCCGTTGCCCGCCATAGGAACCCCAAAAGAATCGGTTAAATAATTTCTCAATCTTTCTTATCACACTCTTAGGGGGCTTCAACACCTGGACAAGATGAAGAGGCATGGAGGAGAGCACACTGCGGATCAAGGTCAAACGCCCACCATAGTTGAGAGCAGCCTTCTCCCAGCCTAGAATTCTAGACCGAATACTTTCAATTAATGGAGTAAATAGACTGATTTTCTTGCGGCCCGAATAAAGTGGAGCTCCCAAATATTTAAGAGGAAAATCAGTGCGAGTGAACCCCGTAATTCGCTGCATGCGACGGACTTTACCCTCAGAGCACCTGTTAGAAGGAATAAACATGCTCTTAGTGGCACTAATGAGTTGTCCAGAAACCTGCTCGTAGCGTGTTAAAAAATCTCGGAGTTTTTTAAGTGATGAAGCCCTGGCACTTGTGAAAATGATAATATCATCCGCATACGAGAGATGTGAAATAACGACAGGAGAGTCCGCAATATAACGCATCTTAACATTAGCTTGAAACATCTGATCCAACCCCCTAGAAAGCCAGTCCGCTGCAAGAATGAACAAAGCCGGCGATAAAGGGTCACCTTGTCGCAATCCGCGCGTAGAATGGAAAAAACCAGCTCCTTGGCCATTTATAAGAATAGAAAACCAGCAGTGCTCAATAGAATTTCTCACAAGCTGGATCCATCTCGCTGAAAAACCCAGTTGATGGAGCATGGATATAAGGAAAGGCCAATGAATTCTATCATAAGCTTTAGCCATATCCAGCTTCACCACCACACGATCCCCTTTGACTTTTTTATTTAACGAATATATATGTATGTAAAAAGAAGGGTTCATGTGTATATATATGTGGGTAGAAGATTTACTATAAATATGAAGTGTTTTTTGTGTTTAGGGTAAGGTGAGTGTGAGTGGGGTGTTTTAGGCGGGATTTAATATGTGTGGATGTGTTTGTGTGTGTGATAAAAAAAATGAAAGCATGCCTCCTCTTTTATAGTGTTGAGCATGTGAAATAGATTTATTTAATATTAAGGTCAATTTTCATTTAATACAAATTTTACACATTGGTTGGATAATTAGTGAAATGGTCCAACTAATGGACTTAAGTGGCATCCTAAATATGCTCGAGTGTGCCCTAAATTGTATGAATCATCCCCAAAGTAAATATGAGCCATGCAAGTGCATATTTTTTAGAAATATTGCTACAAAAATAACAAGAACAATGCAAGTGTAAAAGTTGAAGAATAATCTTAGAAAAATATCTTTGTGTGAAATCATACAATATATATATGAAATCATCAATATATATGTATAAATTTTCGTGCATATATATATATGTACAAATATATTTTACAATTTTTTAAAAGGTAGTTACTTAAAATCATCTAACCTTGAAATATATTTATTGCACTGCTAGAAAATTTACCTTTGGACACATCAATAAATGTCCCTACAAATTGTGTATGGGGACGCTTCTCTAGTCGGGGCGCTTTAGCAAAGTGTCTTTTAGGAGGGGGTCCTTATATGTTATCATCAATTACAATAGCGTCCCTAAAATACATTCTATGAGAACTGCTGTAAGCATCTCAAACTATAGTTTTAGTGACAATAAAAAGTATCTCCTTAAATGAGTATTTGGACAATTATGTGTGATAATATATTATAGTTTCAAGACACTTTGAGGTGTCTTTAAAAGACTAATTTTGAGACAATTTAACGTGTCCCGATATAGATGATTTGATGACAGCATGAATGCGTCCTATTAAATGAATATAATGACCACTATAAATGTCACTATACATATATTCAACCAGGGGAGTATACTCTAGCACATATTCATGCATACAAGGAAGACTCAATACGTTCAGAAAAAAAAATGACAATTCATCCAAAGTTTAAAAAGCATAATCATTTGCACTAGATAATATTCCAACATCTAAAACAACCATATCCAAAACAGTAAAAGTATGAGCTGGTAACAAACACTCTTTAACTTTTAGCTTACCATAAAATTTACTTCTTTGTCAAAATAATGAAAAGGATCTAACTTAAGAGCTAAACAACTACATGCTGCAAACTCTATCACCAAATCGAATATTTTCCAATGGGACAAGGACTTACTCCAAACAAAGTGAGGAGGAAGGCCGTAGTTGTCACCAAATCGAATATTTTCCAATGGGACAAGGACTTACTCCAAACAAAGTGAGGAGGAAGGCCGTAGTCGAGGCTTACTCTGACCGTAGGGAGGAGTAAGACGAGAGCCTCGAAAAGCACCAATGGCAACTCTGTTGCCTAGAGGCTTGTAGAGGATGAGCTACCCAAGCTTCCTAAGCGCCGGGTAGCGAGCTCCCCGGCACTTAGCTTTCTGGGTTAATCGCTTCCTTGCGGATTTATTAAATCCTTTAGTCGCTCCTAGTTCACTTCGTTCACTATCAATCCCCCACCCACCTAACCCATTGGGATCTTTCTCTCTCTAGTAAGTCCTACTACTATGTTCTCCAAGCTTGACACCTGTTATAATTAAAAACTTGTAATTAATACACTAACCCTTACTAGAGGTATCAAATGGGCCGGGCCGGCCCACGAGCCCCCCAGCCCATGAATAGTGACAGGTGGGCTGGGCTGGGTTTTGGGTAATTTTGTGGGCCCCTATTGGGCTTAATGATAATAGCCCAGCCCAGCCCGACCCAGGCCCATAAAAACCCGGAACCAGGCCCAGGCTCGAGCCCATGATCGGCCCGGCCCAGGCCCAGCACAGGCCCGATTATGTGTATTATATAAATATAATATAAATATAAATATATATATTATACAAATATAAATATACATATGTATATTATATAAATATAAATATATATATATATATATATATAATAATATTATATAAAAAAGAATAATCACATAGCCACAATATTTGACCAAACTTTCCATTTTGACTTTTTCAACTCTTCAATTTTGACCCAATACACAACCGCAATTTTTGACCCTAATTTCCAATTTTTTTTTTTATATCTGATTCTTTGAGCCGTTGGATTAGGCCCCATGAATATGATCCAACATTCCAACGAATTTTACCATTTTTTTTACCCTTTTTTTTGACCGTTTTAAATCATGAACGGTTATGATTTTTTGACCGTTTTTTTATCAAACGGTCAGATTTATTTCTGGCCTTAATAAAACGTTTTTTTTTTTGAATGTAGTATAAATATGGCATATTTGTAGATTTTATCACTACAAATTCTCAAATCTCTCTATTTCATCTACATTCTCAATTCTTTCTATTTCATCTACAATTCTACATTCTCAATTCTCTCTATTTTATCTATTATATATTTAAATTATTTTCATCATTCTCCTAATCTTTTTTGTCCCCCTCACTCATATCAATTACATTTCAATTTTCTTCTAATTTACAATCACAAATATTTGGTATTCAAGTGATTTCATTTGGAGTTGGAGACTTGGAGGAGAAACAATATTTGGTAACATCTTTCTTTTATATCATTTCTTCTTGTTGTTATACAATTATTTGGTAGTTTTATTGTTATATTATTGTTTGGTGTTGTTATTGTTATATAATTATTTGGTGTTGTTATTGTTATATAATATTGTTATCAAATATTAATATTTCAATTAACCATGCATCCATCACGTAGGCATACTACTTTTCCCGATTTTACCATTTCTCCTATTTCTACTAATTCAAATGATCCTCCACTTATACCTCACACAAATTTTAGTCCTAGCACTAGTGATTCAATTACTTCAACAAGACCATTTAATATACGCACATCTTCACCACAAACAATAGATGAAGAACATGAATTAATTTATGAAAACACGAATGCACCTCCCAATAAAATTTTGTATCTTGTGGAAAGATTGGCTAGATCAAGAATATAAAAAAGAAGAATTGTATCGATTGGGAGAGAGATGGTTGCCACGTCAAAATAATGATTCGGATGATGAAACGGCAAAAAAAATAATATTTAGATATGAAATATAAAGTATGTAAAGAAAAAAAAAGAAAAAAAAGTAAGGCCCGGGCCGGCCCGCAAAAGCCCGGCCCAACCCGCCAAACCTGGGTTCATGGGCTGAGCTGGGCCCAGCCTTGCGTCTCCCAACCCGGCCCAAGCCCAGGCCCACCTCTGGAAAAGCCCGGCCCAGCCCAGCCCGCTACAGTACCGGGCCTGAGCCGGGCCGTCCCAGCCCGGCCCATTTGACACATCTAACCCTTACTAAAGAAATAAATAAGTATTATTAGAAATATGTAATAGAAAATTACCAAATGATGGCCAAGCAATAGTCTTTCCAATGGACTCTCCAATAGTAGTAAAATTATAAATTGGTCGAACTAATTCTTCATATTCATTTCCACTCCAATATTGATATGCACTGCACACATATTACTTCCAAATTCTGCTTCTCCAACTCATGTTAATGGATCTGCGTTAACAACAAGACCAATTTTGATGGAGTAGTCAAACTTTTGATAAATACTCGCATGCCGACCTGGATTAGTAATGCAAAGTTGTCATTAACTAATTTAGCTATTGGAAATGTGCTTTATTTGATAACATTATATATGTGTTATTAGAAATTATTTCTCAATCATGTGTTGGGCCCGAAAATTTCTGGAATGGATGTGGTTGAGTTCCGCCTGGACATTCTATTGGAGATGTTGGTATTAAGCGTTCCAGCACTCCATCTCCTAATCCCTCCTCATATGGACGGAGTGTTCCATGTGAGAGTGGGTCGTAGGCTTCGGCATATACCCGGGTTATAACCACTGGTGTGACTCGGTTGAGATTGGTGGGATCGCGGAGTGACTCGGTTGGATTATTTGATCGTGTTGGGAGTTATAAGGCATTACATCACTATATGTAACGAACAGGGAGTATTATGTGATTTTAAGTGTTTATGTGCAACTTTCACACACACGCACCTTATGTGATTGAGTAATAGTTCTACTCAACCGTAGTGTTGACACATGTTATTAATATTCTTTTAGGCAAAGATGTTATATTAGAGTTCGCAACGAAAGACCACCGAGCATTACGGCGCTTTTATAGTTACTTTTGTATTATTTTGAAATCGTAACTTTTGTATTTTGTAAAATTTTTAATGTAAATTATTTATTGTAATAAAAAAAATGAAGGGTGTTTTTCTGGGTCATGATAGACCCAGACATGTTTTTTTCAGCTGTCTAAAATGACTATAATATGCTATTATAGATTTGGACCAAACTGTTTGAAATGTCACCAACTGTTACCTATTGTTACAGCAGTTTCAATTTCAGACTTAATACCCGGCATTTATGTTTAGTGTCTTCTCTCCCCTATAAATACCATGATCTTGTCCTGTAGAACTACAACACAATAAACATACTTGATATTTGCTTCTTCTTAAGTAGATCATTGTGAGAAAACTTTCTTTGAGTGCACATTTAATCTTGTGAGATTAATATCGAATTGGTACTTCTATTATAGTATATCTATATTCAAGTATGGTAATTTACACCTAAACTTGATTTGAGTAGCATACACCAAAGCTGGTATGCACCTTACACAGAGTTGGTTAACATTTGAAGTGAGATTCTATAGTAGCAATTTTTGGGAACAACTATTGGTTTCTTAAGTCTAAGTGCCACTAAAATTGACATGAGAGGTTTGCCTGAACCATACTCTGGCCAATTTTTCAAATGTTGGCAACAATAGATGAAAATTGGTTTACAATGAAAGGGCTCTTGTCGATGATTCAAATGGATAAGACAGTGCCAATTGATATTGACCCGAAAACGGCTGAAATCACTTTATGGAATGAACGAGATCAAGTGGGCAAAGGGATCATTTTGTCAGCACTATGAAATGGTCTCTTTGATGTCTACTACTCAGATTTCTGTACAACAAAGTTGCTTTGTGAAGAATTGGATGGAATATATAGTACTGAAGAGTAACGGCTGGAGAAGTATTTTGTTTCTAAATTCATAAAGTTTCAAATGGTAGAGGGAAATCAAGTGATTGAACAAATGCATGATCTTATAAACTTAAAACATTCGCTTACTGATGGTGATATTAAACTTCTGGAAAAGTTCATGGTTATGACAATAATTGACAAGTTTCCTCGTTCGTTGGAGAACTTTGGTATGACACTTAGTATCAAAAAGGGAAATTAGCCATTGATGACTTAATGATTGCCATAAGTATAGAAGATAAGCATATGAATCAAGTACATGACCTCATAATTCTTATTAAAAAGATACTTCTTTTTTTATGGTGTCATTTTCAAGTTGATCGCAATATGTATATATTTGGACTTCTCATTCAATTAAACACATTTTCTATTTCATAATTTTCATCATCTTATCAATTTTTATTAAATTATCACTTAATGTAAATATGGGTAGATTACATTAAGCAACCCAAATTTTAGGGATATATTGCACTTCGATACCCAATCTTTGCGAAGGTGCAACCGTGGTACCCAATATTTATAAATTGTGCTCTGGTGGTACTTCCAATGGAATCTTTGGAAATATTTCACTAAAAATGCAGAATAATTGCATTTGACCCCCTTGTAGAATTAAAAATTGATGCAAAACTCTCATAGACAAAATAAAAGTCAATAAACGTTCTTATATCTTTACAAATACAGTACATTTTTTTGTACTTTTTATAATATATATTTTTACCAAAACAAAAATACTCAATTAAGGATCCATAACAATTTTATCATTTTTTTTTACTTTTTATACTTTGTCATTTATTATTATTATTTTGGAGTCAATTGCATCTACATTTACATAGAATTAAATTTTATATTTTTCAAATTAATTTTACAAATTATAATATATTACTAAACTATGCGCCCCTTTACAACCATACCCAGCAACCTTAAACACAAAAAAAAAAAAAAAGAAGAAAAAAAAGCTAAATAAAAATAAAAGAATATTTCTCCCTTCTACTTTCTTTTTAATCATTTATCAAATTGAAAGTTTGTATACAAATTGAAGCGTATATTGGCATGAACAACGAAATGATGGTTTTCTCTTGAGACGTGGCACACTCTTAAGGCGCCATTTATTGAATCGCTACTATGATTGTAATATCTAAAATCATATAACTCAAGCCTATAATTAATTTGCAAGTTTGTAATGAAGATAATTTTCCTTAATTCACGGTTGATTACAAATAAACCATTTCATAGTTTTTGTTTTGAATAATTTGTCCTCCGAAGATTGATATCCATCAAACTTCATGGCACAAGCAGTGCTTATATTGAAATCTTAGCTACATTCTAGATTTTGAAGTTCGTTTTTTCTTCATTGCAATTTTAATTAACATATTGTAATCTTTTAAATTAATTTGAAAAACATAGTTTTCATCCAATGTAGATACATATGTAATTGACTCTAAAATAAAGGCAAAGTATAAAAATTCATTGAAACAATCCAAGACATTTATGGATCTATAATTTAGTAAAAGGTACTTTGGTATTTTTGAAGATTTAGGTGGTTTTTGACCTTTTTTTAATTAAAATTTACATCAATTTCAATTATACAAGGGCGTCAAATGCAATTAACTCTGCATTTTCAATGAAATATTCTCAAAGATTCTGTCAGAAGTACGACCAGAGCATATTTTATAAACGTTGGGTACCGTGGTTGTACATTTGCAAAGATTGGATACCCACAGTGCAAGACACCTCAAAAGTTGGGATGCTTAATATATTTTACAAAAGAAAAAAGAAAACAAAAGATATTTCACTTGACAAAAGATATTTCACTTGATAAATATATATATAGTGTTGGAAAACTTTAGTTATAAGTTTTTATATGAATGACGATGAACTATTTTAAATTGTTGGAATGAAGAGTTTCGATTTGTTTAAAGGGTAAATACAAGTTGAACAAATTAGGCAAATGGACATGTTGAATGGGTTGTCCGGGTTCAACGAATCTAAGAGAGATTCAGTGAATGAACGTGACTTTAAAGTTCATGTTTATTATGTTAAAAGCCATGACTTATGGACTACTATAAATAACACTCATTCCACCATAGTGATGTTCAATAGAAATTCATTTTATGATTTCTCTCATCTCATTTAGTCTCTAGAGTGCTAAATACTTTAAGTTCAATAGTTCTTGAGATTTGTAAGATTGCTATTGCAAAAAAGTATGTTGTTATATCTAGTGAAATAATTACCAGAAATCCGTGAGCACTTGTATGTGGTAAATTTGCCTTAAAAACAAACAATACAACTCTTACCTCGACTTATCTATTAATATTTTGAAATCACACATTTTTCAGTTTCCAACATATATAGTTGGAGATTATATTATGTTGGGAAAACTGACAAAAATTAATCCGAAAATAATAAACATAGTAGAAAATAAAAGGACATAGTACTTACGCATACATGCATGACATTATTGAAAAATAATAATCAACTAATTAAATAATTTAATTAATTAAGTAACCTATTGTGTAATTCTAAAAAGCATAAAAATTACGGACTTGAGAGAACTAACCACGTCGGGATGCACTAATTGCCCGCAAAACATTATCATCACGAATTCTCTATGAAACCCGATATCCACTCATTCGACCCTAAGATCTTCTTCGTAAACCCTCACCAACCCCGGAGTATGGGCCCCAAGAAACCAAAAAAATATTTAACTAGAAAAAACTATTTAAAAGAAATTCTCAACTAAGTAACTTTGTTCTTAAATTTTCCAACTTAAATAATTATTAAGAACTATTGCTTTCTAGGTGTTTTCCAACTTATGTAATTTTATTCTCTAGGCTCCCTTTTATAGGAAAAAGTAGGAGGAGAAATGAACTTTTTTCGGCATCGGATAAGTGAAAAATCAAGAAAAAAAATGATTTTCTCACATAAAATGTATCCTACAAACACTGCCAGCGTATATCATCTAATCATAGCTCACCAAGTGCCCGTGTGTGTAGCACACGCTCTCACAAGAGAAAGGAAAATGGCTCTAGCGACGCCAGTCAATGGGAAGCTAACTCGCACATAGTAGGCACATTAAAAAAAAAAGAAATATGTTTTAGGGATAATGCACCACTTATATTTTGAAATTGGGTCCTATGTCATGGCAAGGTGTCAAGAATGGGCCTTCGCACACCAGACATCCTTGGACTGCATTTTGCACTAGACTGCACTGACAGACGCTGGATTGCAAGGAACATTCTGTTGTGTCATAGGTGTTAGGCCCTTTTGCCTTTGTTCTTGCATTGTACAGTTTTATTGCTTTTCGGGCGCATTGTTCGGCCCTTTTAATATCTACAGTTGTCACTAGGATTTATTTTTTTTAACTTATTATAGGGAGGGGATAGTTATTGAAGTGAAGCCTTCTCAAGTAAAGTCGAGCATTGGATTTTCCCCTATCGATCCAACCCATTGTAATATTTCCCGCTGCTATACTGGAATCATGTTTTTTGCGATCAATGGAATCAACTTTCAGTTAAATTTCATGTAATCATGTTTTTGCAATCGATCGAATCACTTTCAATTGAACTCGAGTTGCTGGTCCTCTAAAGTGTGCTCCACGTGGCCGTAAGTGCGACGCCCAGCTAGAACTTGTGTTGTTCGCATAATTTTTAGGCATACATAATTGCACCCAGGGATTACTAGCTGCACGGTGTTCCATTTCCTACAATAAAACTGGCGCCCCGTGAAAGGTGGTATCAAAGCCTCGATTCTCGATCCATCAAGCCGAGGCAAAATGATGGCTGATCTAAAAAGTTTCGCTCCTAAAGAAAATGATCCGATTGTTGGGGTCGAGCCCGACCTGCCAAAGAAAGGAAAGGGCAAGAAAGACGAACCTAGCAAGCAAGGCCAAATAGATACAAGAGCTCGAAACCAGGGTCTTGGTGTTGGAAGAACAACTTGAACTAGTCCTTGCCGAATTGAAGGATAGTCGAGCTGCTTGCAGAGAGCTCACTGACACAATTGATGCTGATGAAACTTTGAGACTGAGGCAAAAGGTCGATGATATGACGGTCCAGTTAAACTTGATACAAAGATTAGTGAGTGAAGAAGGCAGGGTCGCTCAACATCCCGTGGCAAAATTGCGACTCCCCAAACCAAAAGCATATGGGGGAGCGCGGGATGTGAAGAAAGTAGAGAACTTTCTATTCGATAGGGAACAATACTTCCTTGCAGCGAATGTGACAGACGAAGCAAGAAAGATGTCGACGATGATAATGTACCTGGAGGGTGATGCCAAGCTTTGGTAGCGAACAAAATACGCAGATATTCAGGCACAATAAATACGCCTGGATACGTGGGAGCTTCTCAAGAAAGGTATTTGACAACAATTCTTCCCTGAAAATGTTGAGCATGCTGCTCGGCGGGCATTAAAGGACCTGAGGCATACCGGAACCATCCAGGATTATGTCAAGGCTTTCTCCACCCACATGTTGGATATCCGGGATATGTCAGAGAAAGACAAGCTCTTAAACTTCATGGAGGGCTTGAAACCATTTGTGAGGACGAAACTACAACGTCAGAGAATTGCAGATTTGAACACCGCCATGAGAGCGGCAGAACGACTCATGGATTATGTTGCCAAGCCCCGACGAGATAAACTAGCAGGCCCTATTACCTCACAATCAAAAGGGAGTGTTGCAAAGCCCTTTGTTTTGAGCTTCCGTTGAAATTCAGGGGAACGACAATCCTCCCCACAATCTAGCTCACATGAGAGCACTTCAAGGGGACCCTCGCAAGAAAGTAAATCGAACAACTTCCAAAAGGGCGAACCCTGTGTGATTAGATCATGTATCTTCTGTGATGGCCCACACCATTTTAGAACATGCCTGAAGAGGCAAGCCCTTAATGCCAAGCTAGCTTGGGCGGGAATGAGGCAGCATCTAAGCCGACTGTACCGTCCGAGACGGTTAGTGATGAAGAGAAACGGGAGGAGGAACAACATGGCGAGAATCTTGGCGCCTTCAGTCATTGGTACAATTCTCATTCCCAACAAGTGGTGGCAAAGGTGAAGGTGGCCCCAAGAACAGCAAGAAGTGCATCGGCCCTAACCAAGAGCTGGCCTAATGAAATGCTAAAATCTAAAGCCGAAAGGAAAAGTTGATTAATGTATGTGGATGTGAAACTCAATGGCAAACCCATTTAGGCCATGGTTGACATAGGAGCAACACACAACTACTTGGCAAGTTTAGAGGTAGAAAGACTTGGGCTTGTCCTAAAGAAAAGTACTGGACGCGTGAAGGCAATCAACTCGGTTACCCAACCTATTATTGGAGTGGCAAAAGCTGTGCTTATGAGGGTCGGTCCATATGAAGGAATGGTCAACCTTTCAGTTGTCACCATGATTGACTTCAAACTCATTCTCAGGTTGGAGTTCTTATGAGATACAAACACCAGCATAATGCCACATACGAACTCCTTAATGTTGATGGGCGCAAACCATGTGCCATCCCAATCTTGGCTGGAACGATAGGGCAGAAGAACCTATTTGCCCTAAAATTTGAGAAGGGATACAAGAAGAACGAGTCATCTTACCTGTGTACCCTTAAACTTGAGGAAATAGAAGGGACCTCGGGACCTATCCCTGACGCAGTAAAGAAACTCCTGACGGAGTTTGAAGATGTGATGCCAGACGAGGTACCTCGGAAGCTACCGCCGAAGAGAGCAGTGGACCATGAAATCGAGTTGGTGCAGGGTATGAAGCCTCCTGCTTGGGCACCATATAGAATGTTACAGCCTGAGCTTGTGGAACTCAGGAAGCAGTTGAGGGAGATGCTGGACTCTGGTATCATCAAACCAGTAAGGTCACCATGTGGGGCCCCTATCCTATTCCAAAAGAAAAGCGATGGTTCCTTGCAAATGTGTTGCAATTACCGGGCCCTAAACAAAATCACAGTGAAGAATAGGTAGCCTATCCCACTGGTGGCAAATAGTTTTGATATATTGAGTCGAGCAAACTACTTCACAAAGATTGACTTAAGTTTTGGTTACTGGCAATTCCACGTTAAAGAAAGGGATGAAGCAAAAACCACAGTGGTGACGAGATACGATGCATATGAATTTCTGGTCATGCCTTTCGGCTTAACAAATACACCTGCTACATTTTCTACCTTAATAAACCAAGTACTCCATGGCTTCTTCAATGAGTTTGTGGTAGTGTACCTTGATGATATTGTCCTATACAACGAAACTCTCACTAAACATGTCGAACACCTGAGAAAGGTCCTCACTCGGCTTCGTGAGCATGAGTTGTATGCGAAACCGTTGAAATGCTCGTTTGCTCAAGAAACCGTTCAATTTTTAGGTCATATCATAGAAAGAGGCAAAATAAGAATGGACTCAAAATGTGCAGGCTATTCAAGATTGGCAACCCCTGAATGATGTGCATGGGGTGAGGTCATTCCTTGGGTTGGCAAATTATTATAGAAGATTCGTGAAGGGGTACTCTAAGATTGCTCGCCCCCTCACAGACTTGACAAAGAAGATAGAGACTTGGAACTGGTCTCCCTAATGCCAAGTTGCCTTCGAGAATTTGAAGGAGGCCATGATTTCTGAGCCAGTGCTCATGCTCCACAACCTGGAAAAACCTTTTGAAGTCGAAACGGATGCATCCGATTTTGCACTTGGAGGAGTGTTGATCAGGAAGGCCATCCGGTGGCATTTGAGAGCCGTAACTTGAAGGATGCAGAGAGGCGCTACTCAGCACATGAGAAGGAGTTGTTGGTCTTAGTCCATTGTCTTCAGACATGTCGGCATTACTTACTTAGCTCTCCCTTTGTGGTTGGGACGGACAATACTACAGTGAGCCATTTCTTGTCGCAGTCAAAACTAATCAGCAAGCAAGCACGATGGCAAGAACTTTTGTCGGAATTCAGTTTCTCATTGGAATATCGTGCCGAGTCACACAATCATGTGGTAGATCCCCTAAGCCGAAGAGTAGAATTAGACACCCTGAGGTTGGTAGCCGCCATCTCGACTAGTTCGGTTGCCACCTCAATCAAGGATCAGATTAGAGAGTTACTACTAAAGGATGATGCTGCGCAGAATCTGATCAACCTTGTCGAGCAGGGCAAGACTCGAAAATTCTGGATAGAGGAAGATTTGTTGAGAACCAAAGGCAACCGCCTCTATATTCCAAAGTGCGGGGACCTACAGAAATCAATTATTGTTGAGTGCCACGACACTCTATAGGGCGGGACACCCAGGCGAGGAACTCACTTGTGCCCTAGTTCAGAGGGCCTACTTCTGGCCGCATATGCGGGATGATATTGAGACTTATGTTTGAACTTTTTTGGTATGTCAGTAGGACAAGGCCGACCATCAAAAGAAGGCAAGACTGCTTGAACCATTACCTACCCCAAGACAGTCGTGGGAGAGTGTCTCAATAGATTATATCTCTAGGTTGCCCAAGGTGGGGGACTTGGGGACTATTATTGTTGTGGTGGATCATTTTTCAAAATATGCAACTTTCATCGCAGCCTCAAAACACGTTACGACAGAGGGGACAACTCACCTCTTCTTCAAACACATTGTCAAATATTGGGGACAACCAAAGAATATTATCAGTGATCGGGATTCCCACTTCACCGGCATTTTCTGGACCGAGCTCTTCAAATTATTCGGATCCAGACTCAAACCTCTCATCGAGGCATATCACAGCTCCATGGCGTCGAGGACGTCAGTTGACTCAAAGGGGAGAGAATGTCAAGGATAGGCCTTAACGCACCAGACATCCTTAACCGCATTCTGCACTAGGATTCTGTTGTGTCATAGATGTTAGGCCCTTTTGTCTTTTGTTCTTGCATTGTACAGTTTTACTGCTTTTCAGGTACATTGTTCGGCCCTTTTAATATCTACTGCTGTCACTAGGATTTATTTATTTTTTAACCTATTATAGAGAGGGGATAGTTATTGAAATGAAGCCTTCTCAAGCAAAGTCGAGCATTGGATTTTTTCCTCTCGATCCAACTCATTGTAATCATTTCTGCTACTATACTGTAATAATGTTTCTGCAATCAATGGAATCAACTTTCAGTTAAATTTCATGTAATCATGTTTCTGCAATCGATCGAATCACTTTCAATTGAACTTGAGTTGCTGGTCCTCTAAAGCGTGCCCGACATGGCCGTGAGTGGTACGCCCAGCTAGAACTCATGTTATTCACATAATTTTTAGGTATACGAAATCGTACCCAATGATTACCAGCCGCATGGTGTTCCATTTCCTAAAATCAAACTGGCGCCCCGTGAAACAAGGTGACCTTTTGCCACTAAACTATTGTACTACTTTGTTTAATGTTTTGCCCCTTTTTTGTTTATGTATTTTATTTTTCTCAAAAAATAAAATCTTTCCTCTTTCTTCAACTTTGGTCCCATGTATCCGTCTCATGGATATTTAAATATTTTTTCAAATGAGTTATAATTAGACGGTTATGAATGAATCTGAAGGAAAAATGAATTTTTGCTTTAAATGGGTCAAATCCTATTATCATCTCATGATAATATGACTGCCATTTAACAATATTTAATTCTACAAAATAAATATTGTTACACTCAAAAATTAATTAAATTAACTACGAGTACCCAATGTAACAAGAATTTGCATTCGACCCTTTTATAAGGTATCTGTGAGAAATAAATTAAAATTACTATTAATTTATTTTCTCAATTCTGATCATAGATTCCAAGTTTGTCTTTGTTCAAATATTCCATATGAAAATTACATTTTCATATAATTTTGGTGACACTTCACTCGATGTACTTTGGCTAAAGATTTATAATTAATTTTAAGTTTACAAATCAATTTAGGAGATATCTATATCTTCAAGATATTATAGATTCCATCAAATATTCTCTTTAGCACATTTTACACAATTACCCAATGTATAAATTATGTTGGCTACTTAAGACTTCACTTTCAAGTACATTAGAGTGATTAACGCTACTTGCCTAAAGTCGGAATATTTTCATGAATTAGAGTCAATGCCTATGAATTGTTCATTTTAGATATTAGTATGAAATGAATAATTCAAAAGGCCTATTTAGTGTTCCAATCTCATTGACAAACACCAACATGCTATTATTCGAAATCTGAACTCCCATGATTCAAGACAAATTATCATTCATAGCATATTATAGTCTTAGCAAATAAGAAAAAGTATTCTTGTCACAAACTATAAACATAAAACAATGACGTATGATTTTAGTAATTTAAGTCTTTTCGTGAAAAACACTTTCATTTAAATTACAATCATGCATTATTAAATATTATGTCCATTTTATAGCATAATTGTAAATACCCTTAACTTGTAGTGAATTCAATTTAATAAATAAAATAATACAATATTATTCAAATTGAATTGTAGAGCACACTTTCCTAACAATCTCCCCATTGTCCTTCAACACAATTTGCCCTGTATTGAACACCCATCCCTTCTTTACAAGAATTAAAATTCTCGTGTCAAGGTTCTAGCTAAAGGATCAACTAGATTACTAACTAGGGCTTTTGTATCCTATATCGTTCCTCGGTCCACATATTCTCTATAATGTAATACCTTTTTTAAATATGCGATTTACCAGCTACTAGCTTACAAGTCTCTACTTATCAAACCATTAAGTTATTCCAATAGCTTCTAAAGCTGCCATATGCTAGGTCTTAATGTTTAAAAACAGCAATATGTTATTGTAGTATGTTGTTCCAACTTAAAGACTTCTTACCCAAAGGTAAAGATGTATAAAGAAGTAAAACATTACTGACTTAAACTCTTAAGTCTAAGCTCAACACCTTGGTAGGTTAGTATATAATTCCAATACATACCATGTATTCAAAAATATGCTCTACTGGTACTAGGTGCAATGGCCTTTATAAATTAATTGGTCAATTAAATCTTGACTTTGGACAACATTTCTACATTATTCTAAATAAATGTATATTGTCCATAAATGAAAGAACTAGTTAAGAACACTATAACTTCCCCCGTGATGCTTCTTGTACAAATATGATCCTTCCGACATTTACTCAAATCCATAAGACTTGATATTTTGTTAATGCTCCATAGATGCTTGAGCTCTTTCTAGTTGAGAGGATCATGCCCATGGAACTCAACCACTAGAGCTTCCCAAAATCATTAATCAGGTAACCTGACAATCCTCCCACTATAATGAGGCTCTGGTGTACCGAAGTCAACATCAATGTCATACTAGGTACATTTCATATATCATTCATGTTATTAATAATTGGGCATCTTGACTACAATATCAAATATTGTTATGTACTTTTAATACAAGCTTGTTTCTACCTTGTGGTCATTTATTATTCTTGCTCAATATACTAAGTAATTGTCTCACAAATACTTTATATCATTTTGTATAATAAATTGCCCACCTCTTGTCGCTTTAGGATACCCCAAAGAAAGATAACTAGAGTAACATAACTCATTATGTGTTTTACCATATTTACTGAAGTTATAATTTTTCTTACTGCAACACTATTTTATTGGAAAAACCAAGTGCAATAAGTTGAGATATTATCTCATTTGCAGTTTAAAGATTCCTAAAATTCAATCAATAAATATCCACCATTTTGATCTTATCAAAAAGACTTGATATATTTATCTAATGATTCTCGACTTCAATTCTAGTTTATTTGAACTTTTAAATGATTTAAACTTATGTCTCATTAGATGTACATATCCTTGTTTTTATTTATCATTCATGAAGATGCTGAAGTACTCGAAACCTCCCACTAACTTGAATCTCTAATGATCCTCAACTTAAAGGCAAACCATTTTAAAACAATTCACTTATAGGACCTTCTAATAGCAAAGCTTGCACGTTTGTATTAACTTTTTAATGCATTGTTGATAGAGTACTTATAAAAATAAAATGCTCAGCATATATTTATTTTTGTATCAAAGCAAATGAACAATTATTACGCTTTATAAAAAAGTATTTATCAATGATATAAAAATATCATTTTTAATAAATAACCCTGAAAAACAATTTTTGTTCAAAATAGGCACTAAAAAAGATAATCTTATAAAATAAATTAAAACTTTATGTCCTAAAAATATAAATTATATATGTTATAATACTAGCACTCTTGCCATTATTCAACTTCCTAGTCAACAAAAACCTCTCGACTACATTAGTTGCTAATTTTATAGCTAGACTAGTTATACATTCTTTGCAATTCCTTTTGCTAGCTTTGATTTCTCCTGAAACTTAGCTATAGGACAAACAACTTTGTCTTTTTCCTTCTTCCATTTCTTGGCTTTTTCCCTTGTTAGCGACGGAACTAAATGTTTAAACTAAGTGAGCATTGCCCTTAGCTTTTATCGCTCCCTCCGCCACTTGAAGTACTTTCATCAATTTAGACAAGTTAAGTTTGAATTGAGCGAATGAATCTGGCGAGGAATTCAGGATCATATTCTATAAGATTTAACTATTAATATTCAAATTCAAGATCTCAAGCACAGTCAATTGTGCCATCATATACATGACATGCTCTTGAAATGGTGATTATTCAAATATCTTTTGAATTTAGCATCTTTTACCTCAGTTGACATGTTTTTTCTAGTAACTATTACTCAACATTGTTAATCCACCATTTTAATCTTTAACCTCTAGGTAAATATGATAGAGCTCATCACTTAAGTTAATATATAACCTAGCCAAGTGTATACCATTACTTAGATATTCGTATGGCTAGGCGAGACACTCCACATCAGCGTGGTCGCACTCACTTTTCCATACTTCAATATATCATTAAAGAGATCTAATCTTGTACCTGAAAGTATCTCTCTCCTTAGGTGGTAGTACATATCCACTTTATTATTAGCCCAGTAATGGAGGCAATGAGAATTCAACTCTTGAATCTCACTCCCCCTTGATATTCTATCATTGTGAAATTTTCAATTGTCACATAATTATCATGACATTTAATAACATACAAATAGAGAGTTCTAATCACACTAGATTTTTCAAATCAATATAGGAAAACAATTCAACTAATTGAATTATTGATCTCACCATAAATTATTATATTTTGAAAAGCACTCCCACCAGTGACATCTATATAAATCATATTTAAAAATCCACTATTCATAAGTGTATGTAGACAAAAACATTCTTATTTTATGGTAATATATTCACAATATTAAATATTATTATGTACACATCTCATTATTCAGTAACATGTACAACTATCACTATTTGATCCAATCAAATTACCATGCCTTAAAATAAAAGAATTTAATCATGCATAATATAATTCATGTAAATTTAAACAATTTAAATAACATATTTGATCTAATTAAAATATTATTCAATATAAAATACCAGGCACATATATTATATTGGACTTTTATTTAATTACTTAAATTACATGTTTATATAATCAAGAGTCACATTGAATATAATGAACAAATTAAATGCACCTCATTATCTAGCATTCTCATGCTTTTAAAATATATGTCCAACAACAACATGTCAACATCATCTAGCTTGACTCCTGATACATGGATGTGAGGTATATCAAACACAATTGAATGATATAAATCAAATAGGTTATGGATTAGTTATAGAATTAGATTCTAAATTTTGAAAGCATGAGCTAGATTAATTTTAATTTCTCTAGCATTCTCATGCTTTTAAAATATATGTCCAACAACAACATGTCAACATCGTCTAGCTTAACTCTTGATACATGGATGTGAGGCATATCAAACGCAATTGAATGATTTAAATCAAATAGATTATGGATTAGTTATAGAATTAGATTCTAAATTTTGAAAGTATGTGCTAGATTAATTTTAATTTCTCATACGATTATTTGATAAGACACTACAAGAAAAAAATAATATTATTGACAAGATTTAAAAGTGGTAATATAAAAGTTGTCACTAATAATTGTATTAAATGACAATACCTTTTATTTTGTCACTAATCAAGTTTTTTTTTTTTTTTTGGAACAACAATTTTATATTGTCATAATATCACTCAATGGTGACAATAATTAATACTTTAGTTATCACCAATGATAATTAATGACACACTTATAGTGACAACTTGGCGACAACAAAAATTGTCATTAGGATTTTGTGACAAGATTCCATTATCACCAAGTTGTCACAATAGATGTGTCGCTAATTAATATCAATTTAGCACTATGTTATCACATTTTTATATTATATTGTCACCATTGACATTCTGCAAAATATTGTTTGTGACAACATAATTTTATTGTTACTAAATATATATAATTAATAACAACTTTTCATTATCACTTATTATATTATTTCCAATTTATTCATTTTCTTGTAAAGAGATAAAATTAAATTTGCCTAGTATATTTATTATTAATGTACTAGCATGTTTATTTGATGTAATCAAATACTTTGATACATGGGAGACGATTATCAAAAATCCGCAAACACTTATACGTGACAAATTTATTTTAAAAACAAAGAGTACAATTTCTACCTTGATTTATCTATTACTATTTTGAAATTACATATTTTCTGATTTCCAACATATAGTTGGAGATTATATTATACATTGTCACTTGTGATGTTCTAACATTAAACTTTATTCTTTATTCTTTATTCTTTTTTTCTGTTTATGTTTCTTTCTTAGTGGGTGTAAAGTGTGTATCTTATGTTCGACACTACTTATATTGTCAATTTTATTCTAGTGAGGCACCAAATAAATAAGTGTCCCGACAAAAATAATGGAGTCCACATTAGGCAGTATGTGAATGTTAAGACATGTTAATGGTTGTTAACTAACCAAAGGGTTGCATCATTTCAAATCTTTTCTTGTAATTCATCTTTGTTTGTTAGTGAACTTTTAGTTTAAATTTTGCTTTCCAAGTTAACAACATATGAGTTGAGAGTACGCTAATGTCTGGTTGGCTTATCGTTGATTTTACTTAGCGCTAATCGTGGCCATTTTTTCGATCTGTAAGCAAGTGTGGATTTTCTTATCTACTTTTCACCATAATAACACAATCATTGGACTGTATAATCATTGACCATCAGAAAAAAGAAGACTGTATAATCATTACCATTTCAATACAAAGGTATTACATATATATATATATATATATATATATGTATATAAATGTTCAAGTAGACTTCTTTTATTTGCATTTTCTCCCCTTATTCGAGTGGTGACAACTAACAAGAAGCCACCTAAAGATATGTTAATTTTATTTTTGGGTTTTGGTAATTAGTATTATATATACTAATAAGATGGCATGTTCTTCATTAAAAAAACAACAAATAAATAAATAAAATAAGATGGCATACCAAATGTGTGTGCAAAATAAAATTAAAATTAAATTAAATTACTTGTTTAAATTGAAACAAAATTTTGGTTTAAATGAAAGGAAGGACAACTAAAACAAAACAAAATTATATTAAAAAAAGATAAATAAAAAAGAAAAAAGTGAAAATAAAATTGCTAGCAGAAAGAGAGAAACAAAAAAAAAATGTTAATAGAGGAATTAAAGAGAAAAAGATATAAAAGAGAAGAGACTAGAATGTGAAAAATTAGAAAGGAACATGACGACAATGGAAGACAATGAAGGGAGAACATGATAGGGAAAGAACAACTGCAGACCAAACAGACTTGAATGGTTATCATTTATCAGCAACTCTGATATTAATTTTATATAGTAGTACAAATAGTATTGACAAATTGATATATATACACATATGAAATTAAAGGTCCCAATGTGTATAGATATATTTTTATTGGACAATTCAATATCAAAGCATTTTAGATTTTCTATTACAAACACTGTTTTATTTCATATTTCGCTACATTGGTTTGTTCTTTTTTTTTTTTTTTTGTTTTTCCTTCTCTTGAACAATTGAGAAAAACGCTTTGATTTCACTTTCCAAAGGTATCAATCGCAACAGACCATCACAACTACGGAGATTATATTTGCTATGCAAAATTGCCTTGCGAGATGTTCAAACTTGCAATGGTGCAAACTCGATCCTCGTAAACAGTTAAAATAAAATATAATTTGATTACATATTAATTTTTAATAATATTCCTCAAATCATCTGTATGAATATATACTTTTTAATTATTTGAATGAGTTATTAAATTGATAAGAGAAGTAAAAATAAGACGGAATTATATGATTTAAAAAATAAATAGCAAAAATAAAAAGTACAAAGGAAAAACTTGAATTAGTAGAGTAAGGAGAGAGGAAAAGGGAATGCAAGGAGGGACAGGAGATGGAGGAAATAGTCAGATCACGACGTAGTTACTCCAAAAGTCTGATATTGGATAACAAGAAGTCTGATATTGGATAACAACTACATGCACCTCCTCAAGTTTGATGTAGATACAATTACACCCTTTGATATTTGTATAGTTACAAAAATCACTCTTACTATCACATTTTTTTATATGGTCTAATTCTACGTTGGCGAAAATTGACAACAAGGATGATATTTGCAATCATGTAAACCTCAAATGGAGTCTAGCTGCAAGCCAAAAATGGTAAAAGTGATTTCTATAATTATTCAACCCTCAAAAGGTTTAAGTATATTTCCACCAAATCTTAAAATGGTGTAAAGATAATTATCCCTTACAATTAACTACTTTAGTCAGGGAAAAAACAAGAATAAAAAAGCTAGTTTAGTCAAATGCAAAGTGTATTATAAAGTCCAAAGTAGATCAAAAAGACAATTGAGCTTTTGATGCAGTTGACATTTTCAAAATTGAATCAGATATTGAATTGGTAGCCAAAGATGTCAAATGGGTCAGGCCGGCCCACGATCCTGGTGGCCCAGTTCCATTCGGCCAGGCCCAAGCTCGGCCCATGAATAGTAAAAGGCGGGTTGGACCGATTCAAGGGTGGTGTTGTGGGCTCCTAGATATTGGACTTGATGGAGATAGCCAAGGCCGGCCCAAGCTTGTCCCAGCCCAAGCCCGACCCAAGTTCATTATATTAATTTATAATATATTTTTTATATACTAATATATGTATATTATATATATTGATATCTGTATAATAAATGATTAGATATATACATATAACTATAACATAAAAGTAATAAGTACTAGAATAAATTTAACAAAAAAAAATACTAACTAATATTTAGATATAGAATGTAAAATGTGGAAGAAAATATATTTTTCTCAAAGCGAAACAAAAGAAAAACAAAAAAAGTAGGCCCACCAAGCCTGTCAAGTCTAGCTCGAAAAAGCTCAGCCCAACCCCAGCTCCAACCCACCAAACTCGGGTTCATGGGCTAAGCTGGGCCTAGCTTCACCACTCCAAGCCCAGCCCACCTCAAGACGGTCTGACCCATCCTGCCACAGTAGGCTTGGGTAGGATTGGGTCGGGCCAACCCAGCCAAGCCCATTTGACAACTCTGCTGGTAGCTTTATTTGTTATTGGTTTTATCAGATCAACCGATAGCTTTATTGGTTATTGATTTTATCAATCCAGCTAGTGTGACGTCACGAAATATAAAAAATTATGTTTCATTATATAAATATTGTAAATATTAACCAAAAATAAGAAAGAATCTACACATTTGGAAAAGTCATGAAAAATTCCCAATTTTCATTTTCTTTTTAAGTATTCTTCGAATAATACATATCACAATTAGTCAGTATAAAGACATAATCTAACTGAACAATGACTGATAATAAAAAAATCTAATAGATTTTTTTTTTTTTTGAAATATCTAATAGATTATCTAACATTAATATAAAATATCATTCCTCTCAAGTTCAATCTTTGACATGATAAAATCAATTCTGTCGTACCAAACATATTAGGTAATTATTTATTGTAGCAAACAATTATAATCATAGCCTCCAAAAAAATTATAAGCGTAATTGCTGTTTTAATATTCAGGCAACTTTGTACAAAGAATTAGCTCATTTTATCAAAAGAAACTGTTGCTGGAAGGCTGTTAAGGCGTTGGCCTCTTCTTATATAAATAAAAAAATATAATTAATATTTGTATATATCCATAAATATACAAAATAGTCGGTCGGACAAACTCATACATGTGTAAATAAAAATAAAAATAAAATATAATTTAATTGTATATTTAAATTCTGAATATAAAATGAAAATATTTATTGAATTATATACATAATTATATATTTTTAGTAAATTTATTATAGAAACATAGTTCAAAATAAAATTAAAATTATAAAATAACAAGCTGGTGATATCTTCGTCTAAAATGCCCATATGCCCTGCCTAAGTTGGATTGCCAGCTCCTTATTTCCGAACACATTTCCATAAATTTGTGGGGCTTCGGATTTATTTGTTTATAATATGTATTTCTACATGTAAAGCCCAATTTCAAATACTCAAATACAACTCCGGATCTTTAGTTTTGCGTTTTTCTGTTACGAAATCCAGTGGCGGCTCTACACGGAAAAGAGGTTCTCAACTTTCAGTTCCTCCAAATTTCAATTGTTCTCAAATCAGTGATGGTGGTCAGGGTGTTAGATTGATGGTAAATGGCAATTTGTTATACACCCATAAGGTCAGTTTCAGTTTCTGGAGAAGAAGAAACGGATGAAATAAAGGCTAAAGCTGCCGGTTACTCACCGACTTCAGGTGGGTCAATTGCCCACCAATTTTTCCGAGTAGCCCGGACCAGACTGGCACCAGTCACCGATTGAACCGGTCGGACCAGCCCAGACTGGCACAAGTCACCGATTGAACCAGTCGGTCCGGTTTTGGAAACACTAGACTCGAGGGAGATTAATGAGTAAAAATACCCATTAAGCCACAGCAAACCAGAAATAAGAAGAAACTGCTATTATGGAACACAAAAAGTTAAGCTCACATGAGAAATTGACACGATAATTCTCAATCGCAAAACCATATATGCATTAAGTTACAAAGTATCCACTTAATAAATAAATAGATTAAAAAGCATCCAACAAACATAACTATCAACAAGGATCAAAAAACATATCCTGTTAAATCAAGCACTTCACATTGATGATCATTTTGCCGTTTTTGAGTGTTTGATAAGCCAATCGATGACGATGTCTATGTTAACCGACTCCTTGCAAGATATCATATAGCAGCACACTTCTCTATCTGTGATTGAACTTAGTTCCCTGTAGAGGGGCAAAAAAAGCAAAATGTAATGAAATCCACACAGAAAATTAGGGTGCGGGTGCGTTTGGATGGAAATATTTGGATTTGAGGGAACAATTTCGAGTCCACCATAATTGCTTCAAAAATTACTTGAAAATAGGAGCTAAACGATTTGAAATCCAGCATTACATGCCATCATCCGAACAAGCTCAATGATTCTTGAGGAGAAGAGAGTTTGTTACGTAAAATTCCAACTTACAGCTGATCAACGAGTGCTTGCTGCGAAAGTGCTTCCGACTTATCGATTTTGTTTCCGAGGACCAGCAAGGGGATCCCCTCTAGTGAAGGTTTCTTCAAGAGATCATGTAATTCACTTCGAGAGATGGGGATGCTGTCTCGATCAGCAGCATCAACAACATATCTGCCACAAGTAAAGAGGAACAGAAATTTTATTCTACGAGTCGAGTAATTTGTTCTGTTATTTGACACACTTAGCGGACATTCTGTTCAACTCAATTCAGTTTTATTGAATGCATATCCTTTCTGTTATCTTTTGTTAAAATATTTCTGATTTAGGAAATACATATATATATATATATAGATGGATATCAATATCAACGTGTGTGTATGTGTGTGTGTCATGGACCCGAGCAAACCCAAAACAATCCCATTAACCCGACCCATTTTCGATCAGATTATTTAAACCAACATTGAATCAAATTTATTTTAGAACAACTCACTTTGACCCATACCAGACCACCTATTTGCCACCTTTAGGTGTGAATGAACATAGCTTTAGGTACACAATAGTTGAAAAGAGACCACAACTCTGTATGCACAAGGGAATCAAGATTCATGACTACTAAAAATAAGTTAGATTTACTAATTTTTCTTGTTGAAGAGTTCAAGGTAAAAGAATGGAGCTATTTATTTTTTTCCAATTAAAAAATGCATGAGAGATGTGCAGAGCAAGAAAGAGCTAGCAAATAATTCAAATATAATCTGGTACGCAGTGGCATAATTGATTACATACAATAGCAAATAACAACGACAACGAACTCCCCCACACTAAGAAACTTAAAGAAATATATAAAATAGGGATAATTACCCAAAATCCCGAGATTCACCTAAATTACAAAAGGCACCCTTTATCTATTGAAATTACAATTATCCCCCTGCAACTAACAGATAAGGGAGGTTTTTTGTAATTGAAAGAACTAATCGCTGGTACTATTTGTGAGATGGAAGCAAACCGTAAGGGTGGTAATTGAAATTTCAACAGATAGAGGGATTTTTTAATAATTGGGACAACCCTCATGGAATTTTTGTAACTGTTCTGATGTAAAGTTTCAATAATAATAGAAACAGTGAATCAGCTCAGAAGATCAAGACTTTGGTTATTTAGCCATATTGCAACTTATGAAAGTTTCTGTGTTTCTAGAAGTTAATAATTTAACATATTTAGGAAACTCAATGGACTGTTGCATGCAGCAATTGATTTCTTATTAAATATGACATGACATTTTTTATCAAAGAATATGATGTAATGCAATCATATTATGCATGATTAATAAAATTTTAAACACATGTGAAATACTTAACAGTATAGCCGAAACGCCGCGACAATAACGCTCCCACATGGAACGAAACCTCCGTTGCCCTCCCAAGTCCCAAAGTTTTATAGTCACGTTTCCTTTTGTAACTTTGCGCATATTAAATCCCACCTGTTATCCAAAATAAGAGATGTTAAGAATAGTGATAGCTAGAAGATAGTGGCTGAAGCAGTTTCATTACAAAGTAAGATAAGATACTTACAGTTGGAATCATATCCTCGCTGTAGCCTCCTGTCTGATGGGAAACAAAATCCACAAGTATAGCCAACTAAGTAACTATATTAACGTACAAAAGATGGGCAATGCATCTTTGCAGACGTGCGTGTGTGTGCGCCTGCGTGCGTGTGTAAGAGAGAGAGAGAGCAAAATATTTGTATCCACTCACAGCAATTGTATTAACAAGTGATGTCTTCCCGGCATTCTGAAGACCTACAAGAGACAGCTCCATTTCTTGTTTGAAGAACAAGCTGAAAGAGAACATGGCAGTAAAGACATCTAAAGTTCTGTTCTTCAAACAACACTCACCAAGAAGTAAAAATTTGGAACATCAGCCAGTTGACTGATTAATGCAAGGCAAACAAGCTAGTTACATCATTGACAATGTACGCAATAAATATCATAGAATTAACCCCATTTCTAGGGACACTAATGAAATATGACTTTGATATAACTTAATATAATATCCCTTCATTTGTTGACTTCAGAGTAGCAAAGACACGAGGGTATGACTTAGATGCTGCTTGAGTGCTAA
The DNA here is from genome assembly GCA_026212405.1 of Petrea volubilis. Taxonomy (NCBI): domain Eukaryota; kingdom Viridiplantae; phylum Streptophyta; class Magnoliopsida; order Lamiales; family Verbenaceae; genus Petrea; species Petrea volubilis. Next base: position 14,308,879 of record CM047872.1, on the reverse strand, counting down.
TTAATACATCTTTACCCCTAAAAGCTAAAAGCTTCCGACAAGAAGTGAACTATTAAGTGGTACGAAGATTATTCCCAGGCTCCCGTTTTAAATACTGCTAAAAATTACATGCAACAGAACAAGACAAGACATAGGGTTGCAGTAAAAAAACCAACTTTACATGATTAGAGGTAGTGTATAAGAGATATGAGATTAGTCAAGTTCTGGTGATTTTCGAATCCAAAAAGTTCAATCTACTCGTCACACAAAAACCCCACACATTTTACAGTTAATATATTTCCCTGTCTCTCTCCAGTAGTCACACATAAAAGAGCATTATGCCATAATCTCATTCCACAAAACATAATAAGGCATGGGAAAGGTACTAGTCCGCTTCTAGCAAGGACTTTATTGAATGCCAACTTCATTGAAAGGGTTACGCAGCTAGAGACGGAACACATTAAATATTTAATATCTCTGCCCTCTTCAGGGTCAGGATGATCTTCCATTTTCTCAAGCCTTGAGCTTGAAATTCTTTTTCATATACCTCTTGTTTGGTCCGATTCCGATCACATATAATATGATCATCTCATTTAAGCTATTAAAGACAAGAGATATTAAATATTTAAAATCTCTGACAACTAGCATCTCCAACACTTAAAAACCGTATCATGTTGTATTCTAATACCATAATAAGGCATAGGAAAGGTGATGCACGAATAAGTGGACACGTCATTTTGTTGGGGCGTGTCAACCGAATATCTAATAGACCTCATCAAGTCAGAAGTAGCCACTTGTTGCCCATTATGCTCGTTTGTCTTTCTCTTTAGCTGGTATAGGATCTATTATAAATACAGAGCATTTCAAACTGTAATATTCAATTTTAGAAGTCAGAAAAATGATCTGTTTCTGTTCTCTACACCCAAATTCTCTTTCTCCCAAATCAACCCGGAATATCATTATCCAAATCCAATTTTGTAGCTTCAATGATAGCGCATAACATCCCTATACCAATTCCCCCTTTATAGTATTCTTTTCCTCTTAATTTTTTCCTAAAAAATATCAAAAATCAAAATACTGTAAGCATATTCACGGAATCCTTTGATGCAACAACATACTACATGATATATTATAAGCCCACTAAATCAATTCTTCAATACAGCAATTGTAAAGCATAATCCCCCATTTACTCAATCAACACTGGCATAACAAAAACATTAAATGCATACATATCATACAAATGCTAACATGTTAAACCAGAAAATAAAACAATTAATTCACTAATATACAACCAACCCTTCTCTTTTTTTTTTCCACAAATGAAAGAAAAAAAAATGAAAAATAGATAAGGGAGGCTACAATGAAAGAGAACCCGAACCGAAAATCCATCAAATGAATACGGGGGGGGGGGGGGGGGAATATAAATAAAAATAAAAATGAGAGAGAGAGACCTTCGGAGCCAGTTGAGGAAAGAATCCCACAAGCCCATGTTCAACACATATAACAAGGTGATGATTTACGATGAAACGGATTGAAATGAAGATTAAAGAAGACCCTTTTTGGCGTAGGTTCTTGAATTCTCAGAGGAGAAACAAAGGTGTGGGTGTGAGTGTGTGAGAAAAGGGACAAGAAATAGAAATGGGTAACTTCACCGACTGAAAAGAATCGCAACTCTCTTTTTGTTAGTTTTCGGGCAGGGTACATTCTAGCAGTCGTCATACGTTTCTTCATTTCTGTTCTAACTTCTATGGATTAACAGGTGAATTTAACATCCAAGTGGACTGTGAGTTGTAGTAATAGATTCATTTTTTCCAATTTATAACTGGCACTTTAACTTGGACCCCTGGTTCTTACCTTGCACATAAATTCGTCAAAGGCGACATTTGAAAGAAAAAGTTTTGACCAAATTCAAAACTTGTTAAAAAAAAAAAAGACAAAATACACTTCACCTCATTCAATTATATTTATATAACGCTTGATCCCCTTGAGCTATAATAAATTTTATTTAACCCCTCCATCTTAATTTATAAATAAACAAAGCGTTAACCATTATTTATAAAATAACTATTATAATCTTTTAGTGTTTTAAACTCCAAAATTACTTATACGAAATATATAAAATATAGAAAAATTGAATTGTTGATGTCAACCAAAACGTTATACCTTTTCATATTATGTCACTGATTTATTTTGATAATGAAAGTGTCAACGTCAATTTTATTGTCAATCCCACAAGTTTATTATTATATATTGAAGAACACAAATGTAATTTTTTCATTGTTTATCATTTCATTTTTTGATCCAAAAAACTTAGCTCAACTACTGCACATTTTCAGACTCTTTTTATCATAAACTTGCACCAATTATGTTTCTATGTAATAAACTTTAGGAATTCGAATGAAATAAGAGAAAGCACGAACTATTAAATAATAATAATAATAATAATAATAATAATAATAATAAATAAATAAATAATATAATTTGTTACGATCTAAAAAATTCAATTTCAATATTTATTAGAATAAAACAAGTATTAACTAACACCTCAGAAAATTTTCATAAATAAAATAAAATAAAATCCTAACAAAAATTTTGAAGTCTATTACAAACATTTGCATTTGCATTATGATAACACTATAATAGAGGCGAAAAAAATAAATATAGCTGTATAATTTACCTATCTCACTCTACCAAGTGTTTTATTGTTTAAAAATTAAAAAAAAAAGGTAAAAGGTTGTAATAGATATTTTACAAATAATAGTTAATGCCTTGTTTGTGCTCGAATTAAGATGACGAGGTTAAGTGAAGTTTATTATTATAGTACAAAGGCGTAAAGTGTTATATTAGCATAGTTCCAGAGCGTTAAGTGCATTTTGCCCTAAAAAAAACAAAAAACAAGAATAAAATCAAACTTTGTATTCTGGTTTGCCATTGAGGTTGTAGTTTAATGGTGACAATTTAAACCCGACACCATTAAGGTTTTGGATTCGAGAATCCTCTTGTCCTCTTTCATTCCTCCTTTGGGTGGGTCTGCGTATATGGCATTCCCATTAATATTTATAGGGTATTTCAAGTTGATTGTATCAAAAAAAATTGTATTCTTTTTACGAGCAATTAGAGATAAAATTCCTATCAATATTTGCATTGGAGTTGTTCCAAAATATTACTCTCATTAAAAATAATTTATACTATTTATAAGTGTTAGACCCATTTAATAACTACATTTGGTGTCTAGGTCTGGCATAGTTCGGATCCTCTATTGCATAATCGTCTTACATCTTTTATTACACTCATCAATACACGCCACGTGTATTGGTGAGCGGTTGAGATAAGGAAAGAGAATCTTTATTTTTTTTCATATGATTAGTTTTTCTCCCTCCTTATCTCAACCGCTCACCAATACACGTGGCGTGTATTGATGAGTGTAATAGAAGATGTAACACAATTATGCAATAGAAAATCCGAACTAGGTCTGGCAAACTATTTTTTTCACTTTGCCCTTTCTTCTCTCCTATTACCTTTCTCTATCTTCTTTAGTCTTTAGTCTTTACAACGTGATATTATTATTTTTCTCTTCTTCTTCTCTCCCCTGTCTCATATTCTTTATCTTCATTATTTATTTAACTTTATCTTTTTATTTATTTTTCTCAATCATTTATTTAATTTATTTTTAAATTAAGTTTTGTAAATCTAATAAGCACATTAAAAAGGTTTTAAAATATTTTTTAATACAACAATTTAATAAAATTTAAATTTTATATCATTCAATTTTAAATATGTGATTAAATTATATTTATTTTTATTTCTTACACGCATAGAGTGTGTCATTTTCGTTAGTTCTTATAATATTACTCCTTCAAAAATATTACTTATATTGCCACATACATTGCCATATAAACAAAAGAATATTAGTTGGATTTTTTCTTTTCCTTTTCCTATACTTTGTAAGCCCATGAAAATCCAATTTTATTTTCTCCACCTTTTTGAGTTATAGCTAGTCTTTTTTATTATTATTATTATTAATTTAATTTATGATTTTTATTTTTAACTATTATTATATTCTTAACATTTAATAATCTCAACATGAAATCATCGAATAATCGTTGAATTATAATAAGAGGTTACAATTTTTTTTAAATGTAAGATTAATTGATTGTATCATATCCGAACACACCTATTGTTATAGATCTAAGGTTGAAATTTAACTTCTTATTCCTTGAAAGTGTGAATATAATACAAAAAGTGTTGCTTTCGACTTTCTTTAATAGCAAAATTGACATAGAAAAAGGAAAAAAAAAGAGTGATAAATTTATTGATTTATGAACAAAGTAGAAGCAAAAAATAAATCAGTTTGTATCATTATTGAGAAATTAAAATAATTACCATAAATATTACTGCATCATATTGAATTCTTAAAAATGATTCTCTTTTCAAAATCAAATAGACTAAGAAATAAAATTTAATTACCCAATAAACAATATTAACTAGATTCATGTAGTTAAACTATAATTTTAAAGGTTTCGCAAAACAAATGAGAATCTTGTTTTATAATCTCTTAAATTCTTGATATAAATAAAAAAGTAAAAAAAATATATTGTTTGTCACTTTAGTACTATACAAAGTTCAAATTAGTGGTTTAAAAAATAAGTAAAATCTAAAAATAATATGCCACTTGATTGTAGAAATTGGTGTGAAAAAATATATAAAAGTTTGATAAATTGGTATAAATGATATACAAAAAAAAAAGAAAAAGAAAAATTACAACTAGTAAATAGACATAGGCCTTTAAAGTACAGGAAAAGGGAAAAAAAAAATCCAACTATAATCTTTTGCCTACATGGCAATATATGTGGCAATATGAGTAGGGGCCGGCTAAAAAAAGTTTGCTAGTACTACTTATTATTAGGTAGGGCTTTCACAAGCTACCACATGTATTTATCAACCGATTTTTAACTTTTTTGTTTCAACCAACTTGTTGGTAATTTTATAATTAAATTATATTTCCATAAACTATTTAAAGATCCCATCCTTATCCCCAAAAATCTCTCCCCCAATTTCTATCTCATATTCCATATTGGTTAATGTCAATTGTCTATTTATTATTGATTTATACTGAATATTTTTGTTTTGTCATAAATTAATTTTTTTTCATATTAAGTAATACCTCTATTAAAATTCAAAAACAAATTAAAAATGTGATATAGTCCTCCATTTTTTTCCATAACCATATAAAATATGGTTAATGAGATATAAGTACATACTTTAATATGATGTGATTTGAACAAATAGATTAAATAATAATCAATTAACAAAGGATATTGTTCAAAATTTTATTTTCTTTCATAATTTAAGTTTAATTATCAAACAAACAATACTATAGAAATTCTTTATTAATTTAACGTGAAAAATACATTAGTGCTTCTTCAATTAACTTTTTTAAAATAAGAGTAAATATTAAATAAAAACAATTAACGCAGAAAAGAAATAATGATCTTACAGTTAAAAAAATTTAAAAAGACCACATTTCTTCAATAATTAAGTAATATTGATTTTTTCTTATTTCTCATCATTTAGAAAGTATGAAATTATGTTTATATATTCTAAGTATTTCCCACACAATGTTAAAGTTTAAAAAAGAAAATATTTGACATTAGTATAAAGTAAGTAAAAACTAAATCAAGGCTCTAAGAAGATTAAAATAACACTAAAATCCATGCCTGTTCAAGTTTAGTCTTTTAGAAAGCCATGAAAAAATTATCCTTACCAGCAAAATATGATATATTATAATTATCTAATGTTTCATAATTTTAATAGTTTTAAAATTTTCAAAAGAGATTACCAACTGCAATAACTAAAAACAAAAGGAAATTTAGAAACACATATGGTTGATGAGAGATACACATTGTATAATAATTGAGGTGAAGAGACAAATGTTAAAAATAATTTATCTAAAATTAGAAAATATTGATTTTTTTTATATTACATATTCTGATTTGTATGGTATATTTTATAGTGATTGCATACAATGTTTATTTCAGTTATAAATCTATTATTAATATTTTTAACATTCTTATTTAGATTAACAACTTTTAATTTTAAGTTGATTTCTCTACTTTTACAATTGAGAATACGTTGAAGTGAGGTAAATTATAATTTTGATGATTAAAATTGATGTATTAATTAAGATGTAATAGAATATTAAACTTGTGGATACAACAAAATTACAATACATTTAACATAACTTAAAAAATAAAAGGTGTGAAGGAATGAATAAGAGAAAGCTGATTTAATACACCACAAACATATAAATAAAATTTACAGCTATAGGTAAGTAACATGTACTAGGTTATTCAAATTTATATAACAAGTGTTAGGTAATTGTAACATGTTGCACAAGTTATTACAGGTACTATCACACATTTTACTAAAGTACTAGGGTATCTGATGTTAACCCAATGCTAAAGATATCTTATTTTAGACAAACCCATATGAGTAATAATATGGGAAATACTTGAGAGAGTGATAATTTGGGAATTACTTTTAGTTGGATTAATATTTAGAAAAAGTCTCTTTGCATTTTAGAGATTCCTCCCTAGTGGAGTTTGATGAAGACTTCACTATCCAATTTAAATATTGTTTTGGCTTCACTTCCTAATCATGATAAAATTAAACCGCACCTTATCCCTTATGTCATCATGTAGCTTACACTTTTCCCTTTCCTGTATTTTTACCCACCATTAAATTTCTTTCCTCTTTTTCTCACTTTTTAGGTTTTATTACAGTTTTCGCACTGTATGTTTGGCCTTTTGGTAGATTCGTTCTGTAGGTTTGGAGGTTGCACATTTAGTCATATATGTTGCTCCAATTTGATACATTTCGTCTTGAATTGGCACATTTAGTCTTGAATTTTCAAATCTTAGTCCTGCATTTTTTCAATGTTGGTCCTCCTAACTTTATTTGGCCAAATTGGTTGTCAGAGTGTAGATGTGTTTGCCAATTTAGTTCTATAATTACATAATTTACACATTTAGTCCTATAATTTTCAAATTTACACTTTTAGTCATACAAGGACATTCAATTTTACATGTCTAGTCCTATAATTTTTGAGTTCTCTAAGTTTACTCATATTTTTTTGTAATTTTAATTAAACTTATTTGATGACAAACATATAACATTTTTGTATATACATTTCACAATACTTAAAATCAAAATATATATTATGTTTCCAATTAAGCTTGAAAATGGTCTGGTTAAAGTTAAGACAAGTTATTTTAATGCCTTTTATATATACCAATAGACTGACACATTCTATGTGTACGTAAAATAAAAATAAGATATAATGCAATTATATGCTTGAATATTGATAGTATAAAATTTTAGTTTTTATTTAATTTTATACATAAATATTAACTAGTCTTAAATAATTTGTTTAGTTTTAAAAAATTAATTTAAAAACAAAATAAAATTATACATTGATACTTATGAACAAATTATGGAATACCAAGTTGATATTGTATATTAATTATTCAGTATTTGAAAATTTAATGTGGCCCATCTCAAAACATTTGTATGAGTTAAGAAATCTGTTTAATTGAGTAGCTGTTTTAATATATAAACTTATGTCAAAAATTTAACATATTGTTGTAGGAATATTGGAGTTTTGTAGCAACGTCGAAAAACACAAATTATGATCATAAATAGCAGAACAAACACTTATCTAAAAAATAACAAGAATTTTTGGCAATTTTACATCTTAAAAATATTGAAAAAACTTGGAACAATATAAATATATTTGATTAAGGAAATTAGTATTGAATTTCAAAAGAAAAATGAAAATGTTAAGTTAAATTAAAATTTCAAAAAATATGATCAAATTTGGAAACTCGAAACTTATAGGATGAAATATGCCAAATCTAATGCGCTTGTAGGACTAAATTTGACTGGCACATGTACAATTCGGCAACCAATTTGGCTGAAAAAAATTAGGACCAACATTGAAAAAAATGGCAGGACTAAATTTGAGAATTCAAGACTAAATGTGCTAGTTCAGTATCAAATTGGAGTAACATACAAGACTAAATGTGCAACCTTCAAACCTACAATACTAAATCTGCTAAAAGGCTAAACTTATAGGAAAAAGTGTAATTAAATACACTTTTTTATTTTCTGCAACAATGTTAGATTTTGGATTGAATTCTCATGAAAAATTTCTTTAACGGGGAATGAAAAAAAAAAAAATGAGCCATATGCTGTTAGATAGCTACCAATGTCTAGTTTTCGATAAAAAAAAATGGTGCTAAGAAATTATTTTTTAGAGAGTTATACTTAAAAAAAAACCAATTAATACTAGTTTTGGATTCTCTTGTTGGCGATTAAATTTCGTCCAATCAAAAAATTGACAAGTGTAAATTAAAATATTAAATATTAATTAAATTTTCTATTTATCATTTGGAATTTCCTAAATTTAATTCCAATATTAAATAGTTAATTTTAATTAATATTTTAATATTTATTTTACCAACAAATAAGAGCTCGACAAGTGTTAATATGAGGTGTTCCGGCCAATTAAATCAAGTCTTGCAGCCCGAAAGTCCAAAACCAATTAAATGGTGACAAGTGGCGCATTTGGTCGCATGGACCAATCAAATAATGACACATAAATGGTATTTTTCTCTTTAAAAAAAATAATTTATATTAAAGAGATAAATATCGAATAAATTGCTAGCCATCCAAAGACCCTACAAAGACGCCTATAAATAGGGGTCATTTGGAGCTGAAAAAAGACATCAAGAAGTCTTCAATACACGGAGAAAAAAGCTCACGAGAACACAACCTTCGTACGAGCTCTCAAAATTCTCAAGTCTTCAAATTGTAAGCAACCGCTACGACGACGTACTGCATCCACAAAGGCTCTACTTCGTCTTCAAAGCGCAAGTGCTTCAACGCCTTCGATTTCAAAGCCGACCTTTTGACTTCAAGGTAAATCGTGACTTCCATCCCGCGAATCTAGGAAGGAATCACATCACTCATCCGAGAACAAGCTTCAAGCCCTCGGAAACAAATCCGGAGAGAAGAATCAGGGGATTTAGTCTACTAGGAAATTATTTTCCTTTTAATTATATCCTTTCTTCAAATTTGAAATATTTGTCACATATTTTTCTCGTATTGTACTTGTTTGTTTTACAGATACGAAAATTTTGTGTGAACAAATTTCTGGCACGCCCGGTGGGACCCGAACCTACCCCTCATCTCTTTTCTCACCACAGACATATCAAATCATTTGTGCAGCAAGTTCAATGGCCCCTAAGAAGAATAACGTTGGTGTTACCATAAGGGACGACACTGCCAAGCCTGCTGAGGATGCTGTCAATCAATCCTCAACCGAAGCCAAGGTCTCCGATTCTGAGTCCTTCCATGGTTCCAATCCTCCAAGCCCAACGGCATCTGCTGGCAAAGCGCTCCACTTTGCTGAGGCAACCTCTGTGGACAACCAGTTAGCTCAAATGGCTCAAACTATAGCAACCTTGCAAAAAACTATTGAGGATAAAGACTTCCAAATCACTCAGCTTATGGACAAGTTGGAGCATTCAAACGTTGGAGAACCAAGTCACCAGCATCAACCTCCTCAAGTTCGAGCTGCATATGAAGGGCGAACTCATGAAATACTTCCAGAACACGAGCACATGCCAAGGCTTATGCAATCAATCACCTCCATTGCCACATTGTCTGTACAGCAACTGCAAGACATGATTGCTAACACCATCAAAGCTCAATATGGTGCCCCGACGCAGAATTATCCAAGGTATTCGAAGCCCTACACCAGACGTATTGACTCACTGAGGATGCCAATAGGCTACCAACCCCCAAAGTTTCAACAGTTTGATGGGAAGGGCAACCCGAAGCAACATGTCACACATTTCGTAGAGACGTGCAACAATGCGGGAACTTATGGCGACCACTTGGTAAAACAATTCGTGCGTTCGCTAAAGGGAAACGCTTTTGACTGGTATGTTGATTTGGAGCCTGAGTCCATCAACAGTTGGGATCAAATGGAGAAGGAGTTCCTCAATCGCTTCTACAGCACACGACGCATCGTAAGCATGATCGAGCTAACTAACACAAGACAATGGAAAGATGAGCCAGTTGTGGACTACATCAACCGCTGGCGTGCGCTAAGCCTAAATTGCAAGGATAAGCTCTCCGAGATTTCTGCGGTGGAGATGTGCATCCAAGGAATGCATTGGGGGCTCCTATACATTCTCCAAGAAATCAAGCCTCGCAACTTTGAAGAGCTAGCTACTCGCGCCCATGACATGGAGCTCAGCATCGCTAATCATGGAACCAATTTCTCTGCGAAAGATCAGTGGAAAGAAAAGAGAAGTACAAAGAAGAATGATGACTACAATGAGTCCTCCGCCAAAGAGTCCATGCTCGCTAAGACAACCTATGTCAAAATCCCTACCGGCAATGACAAAAGTGGAGGAAAGGTAGGAAATCAACACATCACAAGTGAAAGACGTCGGCTAACACTAAAAGAGATGCAAGAGAGGGATTACCCATTCCCAGACTCTGATGTCTCCCACATATTTGATGAGCTGCTGACAAGAAAGCTTATTCAGCTACCAGAACCAAAGCGCCCCGAAGAAAGCAGGATGGTGAACGATCCGAAGTACTGCAAATACCATCGAGTCATCAGTCACCCTATAGAAAAATGCTTTGTGGTTAAAGATAAAATCATGGCACTAGCGAATGATGGAAAGATAATCCTTGACAGTGAAGATGTTGCGGATGCAAATATTGCTAGCGTCACAACTATTGCAAGTGCAAATGATATCCCTGAAGTCAAGGAAAGTGTCGTTTTGTCACCTACACTCATGGGGGCATCGACAACGATCCAATTTGGGAGTTTTGACCCTCATATGGTTGAAAATATGTATGCTGATGCAAATACTAAATCAATGACAAAGCCTTCTACTAAAACTACTGATGGCGGCGAGAGGACTCTGGTGACTAGCCAAAGAAAACAAATACAACGCGTCAAGCAAATTCATCAGACATGGTCAGGAAATCCAACTCCAATTAAGTGCAAGCACCATGAGTCGATCAAAAGCTCCAAAACTCAGCATGTTGGATTAAAAAAATCGTTAGGTATTTCCAAGCGGGACTCCCTGACTTTAGCTGACTTGTTCACTGAGAGAGGCTTTCAGCCAAAAGTCAAAACAGCGCATGCTACCTCTGACGAAATAGGAGGCCAAAATTCTTCTTCTTTTTGTACTACCAAAATTCCTCATACGAATGAAGTGGAAGTCACTGTCAACTCTTACTATACAAGTACCGCAGAAAATACAAGAACACGGCCTCGCCGTCAAGTTATGAATAAGCTCAAAAAGTTTAATGAAGATGGTTTTGTACAGCTAACAAGATTCGGGTGGAAGCCAGTGCTTGTCCCAATTATGAAAACAAATGGAACAATGAGATGGAGTCTTGTCTTCAAAATGCCAAGAATTCCTAAGGATCATGTAATGGTTGTGCCATCCCAAGAAGAAGCGGGGGGCAAATAATTTTCATCTTCAAGCTGCAAATGCTCCTGGATATGAGCATAAACTGTCTTATGAAAAAAAAAAAACAAAAAAAAAAATCAAAGTCAAATTCAAGTATACTCCTTAACATGAGTATAAACTGCTAAAGTCAAATTCAAGTGTACTCCTTAACACGAGTATAAACTGTTAAAGTCAAATTCAAGTGTACTCCTTAACACGAGTATAAACTGTTAAAGTCGAACTCAAATGTACTCCTTAACACGAGTATAAACTGTTAAAGTCGAACTCAAATGTACTCCTTAACACGAGTATAAACTGTTAAAGTCGAACTCAAATGTACTCCTTAACACGAGTATAAACTGTTAAAGTCGAACTCAAATGTACTCCTTAACACGAGTATAAACTGTTAAAGTCGAACTCAAATGTACTCCTTAACACGAGTATAAACTGTTAAAGTCGAACTCAAATATACTCCTTAACACGAGTATAAACTGTTAAAGTCAAATTCAAATGTACTCCTTAATACGAGTATAAACTGTTAAAATCAAATTTAAGTGTACTCCTTAATACGAGTATAAACTGTTAAAGTCAAATTCAAGTGTACTCCTTAACACGAGTATAAACTGTTAAAGTCAAATTCAAGTGTACTCCTTAACACGAGTATAAACTGTTAAAGTCAAATTCAAGTGTACTCCTTTACATGAGTATAAACTGTTAAAGTCAAACTCAAATTTACTCCTTAACATGAGTCTAAACTATTAAATTCAAACTCAAATGTACTCCTTAACACGAGTATAAACTGTTAAAGTCAAATTCAAATGTACTCCTTAATACGAGTATAAACTGTTAAAGTCAAATTCAAGTATACTCTTAGACAGGAGTATAAATTGTCTACAAAATCAAGTCCCAAGTGATGATTCCTTGACACGAGTATAAAAGGTCTGCAAACTCAAAAAAAGATTGCTCCTGATGCACGAGCCTAAACTGCGTCACTCCTGGCCCGCATGAGTATAAACTGTGTACGACTCCCCCTCAAAATCATCTCAAGTTCTTTGAACTACGTTATGACTTGATCCCTTCATTGGGTACGTAGGCAGCTTGGATAATTTCTAAGTTCAGTCATGATCTTTCGATAAAATCATTTGTCTGTGCAGCTATTACTTTACCAAGTCTGAAGAAGAAGAATCGTCAAACATTTTCATAAGCATTCTTCCAAGTTCTACAAGTCTTTGATTGTGGTTAATAAGCCTCTGAGCCAATTGAATTTGAAGTTCTATAAATCTGCATGGTACGCACACCAAGTCTTTGAGCATACTGGGCTACTAAATCTCCAGAGCACAGTCTCCTAGCAACTTCGGGGTAGAGAATTGGGCCACGCCTCATCACGGGATAATCTTCTCTGCAGTGGGAATGGTCTCTTTTCTTTCTTCAATAACCTCATATATTCTCGCTCGGACGTGGTGAAAAGTTTAGCTATTCACTCACTGGAATACTTGCAATCTTGGAGGCGCTTGGAAGTATCGGGTTAACGTCATCAACTACAAGGGTGAAGGTGCAAAGCCAGCAAGCCAAGTGCGCTGCCAAATATACGTCTTCCTTCAAACTCCCTGTGATGCCAAGCTTCGAGAATAACTCTTCTTCCGTCGTGGACCATCCTTCATGAGCACCAAAGTCGCCAGGAGGATTGTAAGTTGGCTTCAAATGAGCTGATGTTTTTCTCTCTCCGCGGTGATGGTTGGAAATACTTCACGTCTTTCTTGCACCAAAAGCTCACCCAATCGCCGATGGTAACTGGAGAACATTGACCTATGTCGGCACTTCTTTTCAGTAGGTGGAAGGCGTGAAATAAGCACTTGCAGCAGCGAGGAATAATCTTTTCCCGTTGTCATCAACTTTGTTCAGCTCCATGGCGCTAGAAATCACCTCGTCGTGTAGAAGTCCCGTCATTGGAACGCCCGCCAAGGTGCATAAATCCCACAATGATATTGACAACTCTCCGAAGGAAGTCAAATGAGTGTTGGTAGATGGACACCATGCCTCGCAAAACACCTTGGATATCTCGTTTATAGAAACTTCTCGGGGCAATCCTCCGTGTTCATCAATCTCGGCCACTTGACTTTGCCTTCTATGATGCGCCTCGTCCACTTGCTGGTGATGAGTTGCTTGCAAAGTCCACACCTTGGATGTTTCTCTCAAAGAAACTTCTCTGGGCAATCCTCCGTGTCCGTCAATCTCGGCCACTCGACTCTGCCTTCTACGATACGCCTCGTCCGCTTGCTGGTGATGAGTTGCTTGCAAAGTCCACACCTTGTATGTCTCGCTCAAAGAAACTTCTCGGGGCAATCTTCCATGTCCATCAATTTCGATCACTTGACTCTGCCTTCTATGATGCGCCTCGTCGGCTTGCTGGTAATGAGTTGCTCCACTTGCTGGTGATGAGTTGCTTGCAAAGTCCTCACATGGGATGTCTCGCTCAAAGAAACTTCTTAGGGCAATCCTCCATGTCCGTCAATCTCAGCTATTTGACCTTGCCTTCTATGATGCGCCTCGTTTGCTTGCTGGTGATGAGTTGCTCGCAAAGTCCACACCTTGGATGTCTCGCTCAAAGATATCTCTAGGGACCAATCTTGTATGTGCAGCGGGTTCATCAACTTAGGCCACCCCTTCGCGTACTGACCAATAGTGGGGGCATGGACTGCCAAGAATGTACCCTTCTTCATGGGCTCGTCTTCATTGTTAAGAATCATCAAGTGCTTTTCTCTTGAGCGGGACGTGGTATCTTTAAAGTACACCATAGTTTAGAACTATCAAATTCCAAGCAAAGGTGTAAACACTGTCAATTCAATTCAAGCAAAAAAAGAGAGAATAGAAAATATGTGGAAAATCAAAGGAAATTGATATATATTCAAATGGAAAGAGAATGCAAATCATTATGAATATACACAAATTCAAGTTCAACGGCAGAGTGTTGATCTTTTTCAATTTTTCCTTCACCAAAGTTCAAATTGTCAGAAGTAGGATCTCGGTTTATTATTCCCTACGTCAAGAAAAGATATAGAGTCAGTAAATCAAAACAAATAAAAGAAAGAAAATTGCATTCTAATGCTAGCATGCAAGCCTCGATTGATGCAAACAAGAGAAAAGAAAAAAATCACCAAAGGCACAAGATTGAGTTCGTATCACATGATAGAACTCCAGAAAAAAAAATTCAGCAAACAAACAGTCTGCATGATTAAAAAAGAATATTGGTGCTGGAACGAAAAGAAAAAAAAAAGGCGTGAGATGGCTGTACAACAAGTATCAACATGGTGAATTTAGCTTTGATATGTTGTCTCCCATGTTTTCTCAAACTTGTAGCGGACGTGAAAGGAAAAAAAAAAGAATCTGGATATGATGCATAGATGGTTGACTCACCTCGGGCAAATAATCAAGCTCTGCTATCGTGATTATATGAAGTTAACTATCATGAGGTGCTTTTATAGATGTTCGGAGGGGTAGGCAAATTCAATTAGGATTGGAGGAATTTGAATACTAATCTGAGTTGGAGAGGTCATGAGATATCCATTCAAAGAATTTGACTTCCATTAGGATGTTGAAGAAAAAGATGCCTAAGCTCCGGAAACAATGAAAAAAGATGATAAGTTGCCTTGACTTTTCTGCATGACATTAAGTGGTACACTGTTACAGTGTTACGTGAACATGAATCCTACAAAATTAGAATGGTAGTAGGAATTAAATGCCGTGGGGCCACGTCCATTAAAGAAAAGGAATTGTTTTGCCATTAAGAAAAAAAAAAAAAAAGAGTTGGATTTTGATATTGGCTTGCATTCAATTCCTGGCACGTGAAGCATTAGGAGAATTACTGTATGAGAAGTCTCCAACTCCAACTCTAAAACTGATATTGTTTTCCACATGTGCATATAGGACATGACCATAAGAATTGGAAGATTTCTTATTTTCGTATTGGGCCGAATTCCATGGGCAAGCATAAATCTTGGGCTGAAATTTCATGAGCAAGGATCAATCTTGCAATTATATTGCTAAATCATGGGCCAAATTTCTTACAAGTTTAGAATTGAGGCCCAAATAAATTCAAGTGAAGAAATTAATGAGCTTAGTCTCTTAAAAGTCCATAATTATTTCTTTGACAAAAAAGAGAAGTTCAAATACTTCAAGTCCCGCCTCACTCACACAAATATTCGGTACATTTTTCGCCGAGCCTTGAAGTAGGGGGCATTTGTTGGCGATTAAATTTCGTCCAATCAAAAAATTGACAAGTGTAAATTAAAATATTAAATATTAATTAAATTTTCTATTTATCATTTGGAATTTCCTAAATTTAATTCCAATATTAAATAGTTAATTTTAATTAATATTTTAATATTTATTTTACCAACAAATAAGAGCTCGACAAGTGTTAATATGAGGTGTTCCGGCCAATTAAATCAAGTCTTGCAGCCCGAAAGTCCAAAACCAATTAAATGGTGACAAGTGGCGCATTTGGTCGCATGGACCAATCAAATAATGACACATAAATGGTATTTTTCTCTTTAAAAAAAATAATTTATATTAAAGAGATAAATATCGAATAAATTGCTAGCCATCCAAAGACCCTACAAAGACGCCTATAAATAGGGGTCATTTGGAGCTGAAAAAAGACATCAAGAAGTCTTCAATACACGGAGAAAAAAGCTCACGAGAACACAACCTTCGTACGAGCTCTCAAAATTCTCAAGTCTTCAAATTGTAAGCAACCGCTACGACGACGTACTGCATCCACAAAGGCTCTACTTCGTCTTCAAAGCGCAAGTGCTTCAACGCCTTCGATTTCAAAGCCGACCTTTTGACTTCAAGGTAAATCGTGACTTCCATCCCGCGAATCTAGGAAGGAATCACATCACTCATCTGAGAACAAGCTTCAAGCCCTCGGAAACAAATCCGGAGAGAAGAATCAGGGGATTTAGTCTACTAGGAAATTATTTTCCTTTTAATTATATCCTTTCTTCAAATTTGAAATATTTGTCACATATTTTTCTCGTATTGTACTTGTTTGTTTTACAGATACGAAAATTTTGTGTGAACATCTCTGTTTGAAAATGTGATAGAATTTGGATTGAATCCTAATGAAAAATTGCTTTCATTGGAAATTAAATAAATTAGGGGTCCTATACCATTACGAAGCCATGGATGTCTATTTTTCAACAAAAAAGGAACCGTGTTAAGAAATAATTTCCCTTGACAGATTTTGGGTTTAATACTAATGAAAAATGCTTTGTATTTGGAATGAAATAAATTATGAACCATATACCATTAGAAAGCTATGAATGTCTAGTTTCAAAAAAAAAAAAATAGTGTGAAGAAATCATTTCTTTTCAAGAAAGTTACACTTAAAAAACTAAGTAGTGGAAATTTGGAATTCGTTAGTGGAAAATGTGATTGAGAACGAAATATATTATCATCCATATATCATTAGATAGCCATGGATGTCTAGTTTTCAAAAAACAAAATTGTTAATAAATTAACTTTTTACAAAGATTTAAACTTAAAAACTGCTTTGATTGGAAATGAAAAAGTATGAGACACATACTATTAGAAAGCTATGGATGTCTAATTTTTCACAAAAAAAAAGGAACGATGTTAAGAAATCATTTTCTTTTATAGAAAGTTATAATTAAAAAATCAAGCATTGCTAATTTTGACTTTTTTTGTTGTAAAATGTTAAGATTTTTGGTGTAATTCTCATGAAAAAGCTACTTTAGTTGGGAGCAAAATATATTATGAGTCATATACCAATGAAAAACTATGGATGTCTAGTTTTCAACAAAAAAATAGTGTTAAGAAATTATTTTTTTTTACAAAGATTTATACTAAAAAAACCAACCAATGCTAGTTTTATATGTACTCACACTTCAAATTATGAAAAAATATCCTCATTGATGTGTAATATAAATTTGTAATATCAACAAACTTACATAGAAATATGCAAAATTCAAATTGCATTATAACAAACTTTTTTCCTCAAAATATATAAACTATTCTCATGAAATTTACAATTGCATTATATGGGTTTGTCTTTTTTTTTTTCTTTTTTTTTCTCTTTTTTTAGGTCTTAGCTACTCGATTCCGACCTGCTGGCTGGCTGGATAATTTGAGTTTGAGTACTATAGAGGCCCAATATGCTGGTGACCCTCCCAATAGGGACAGAGCCCGGAATTTGATTGGGGGGCAAAATTTTTTTGAGATCATTAATATATGTGTCATGCCCCGAACCCCGGGACCATAAGAATCGCCGCAAGCTATAAGATAGCTTGCCAAGCTCACACTATGTTCACACACGCACCCGTGTATATGTATACATAAACAGATACATGAGGCGCTAATATAGGCCATTTGACTCTTATGGTGCTCTGTCAATAAACAAAGAAGACAAGATAATGGCAAAATTAAAGGTCATTAAATCTGGGTCAAACCCACTACGATATAGTGTCACTAATCAAGAGGAGATGAGTTTGAAAACATAAGCAAACAATACTATTCCAGGCAATAGCCTTCAGTGCCTAAAGTGAGAAAACATATGTAAATGATTGCTATCGCATTCTACACCAAAGCACAAACATAAGTAGTGGTGTGCAGAGTCTCTAAGGCGCTAAAGTACTCCAGAACTTCAGACTGCAAACTAAACTTCAATATCTGAAAAATGTTAGAGGAATCATGAGCATGACAGCCTAGCAAATGACCCAATTGGTTTAAGCAAATGGGCAAATTAATATTATACGTAAAAAAATAAATAAATAAATAAAAGTATGCACACAAGTAGTTCGATCTCAAAGGATCATGGTTTGTTTAACAACAAGGATACAACAATGATCAACATTAATATGTGTAAAACCTAAATAATATTATACAAGAAAGAATTCACCACGCAAGACAACCACACATGTGCGACCATCTTAGCCAAGGACAGATTTGACCCCTCTGTCTTGGATCCTAGTATAGGCTTAACCCCCCCTATACTGGGTCCTGGTATGGGCTTACACTACTAAAAAAACAGCTAATAGCCATGGAAAAAATTCGTGTCTAATCCGTGGCTATTAGCCACGGATTAAAAAAAATGAAAAAAACTTAGCCACGGATTAGTCACGAATTGGCCGTGGCTAAATTAGCCACGGATTAGCCGTGATTATTTTTGGTGGCTAAAATTGGAGTGAAATTTGCCGCCAATTTTTAGCCACGGATTAGCCACGACCAGACCGTGGCTAAAAATCCGTGGGCAAGTTTTTTTTAGCACTAAGTATGGTTTGAACTTTTGACTTCTTAGTTGAAGTTAGAGTATTAAAGAACTACACCACTTTAACTTTTTATTTAATAATTAGTTTTTGCTATACTTAACTAATATATGTATATTATATATATTGATATATATATATATAATAAATGATTTGATATATTACATACATATAAGATTAGATATACTTATATACATGTGTATTTACATATAATTAGATGTATATATATAAGATATATATGTACATGTATAACATATATTAGATATATAATACACTGATATATATTTATATAGATGATTGATATATTTCAATGTTTTTTTCAATATCAATTCCAATGACGAATGATCGTTTCAATTATTTGATGATATTATAATGTTCTATTGAGTTAATATACAACTTAACTTTCATAATTATTTTTTTAGATTTAATTTACCATTTTATTATAATATCACAATAAATATGTTGGATTATACTACATATATAAGTATATAAGTATACTCCTAATCAGTCCATTTCATCGTTTATTGTCAATTGTTTATATATAAGAGTTAATTATCTGGTTTTGAAAGTTTATAATTGATCAATTGTCATAACTTATATTATAGTTTTATTAATAATTCAACAACGTATGATTGTTATTGATAATTTATAATATTTAAGTGTAAAATAACTAGGCTAATAAGGCCAAAGTGGTTTAGCCATGGCTAGTTGTTAGCCATAGAATAAAGTTTTTTTATTTTTTTGAATCTGATGTGGTTTGAAGTCTTAACCTCTTGATTGAAATTAAAGTATCAAACCACTGCACCACTTTAATTTTTTGTTGAAGAATTAGTTTTTGTTGTACTTAATTAATATAAATTATGCGAAATTCTTAATATGTTAAATGTTTTTTATGATAATTTTTGTTTTTGCTATTAATTTATTAAATGTTTTTTTATAATTAATAAATTACTTTTTCTGTGACGACCCGGTAAACCACATTATTTTAAACTTGGAAGTATAAAATATTTTACTATTTTATGAGAAAATCCTTTTATTTTGAACAAATGTGCATTGCATTACATGCATTTATTAAAAATGTGACTTGTTCTTAGTGAAATTGAAACCTACGAATTTCTCCTCAATTTTTTTTCGAAAACTACCCACAAACCTAAACTGTCGGTTTTAATTTTCTTATTGGTAAAATTGTTTCTATATCATGAAATTGAAGTTTCATTTTCCTCCCTAATTTCGAAATTAATAATAAAAATTATTTTAGAAACTATACATTTACTAGAATTAATTATTTACTTCACAATTTTAATATTTTTGAAATAATATTATCAAAAATATATATATATATATCTATATAAAATCCAAAAATACTTTAAAAATAATATATATAATTAGTTAAATATGTTTTCTATTAATTTAATTACCTATTTATGTCATTTTCATGTAATATGTGGTAAAAATGAAGACTACATGTAAATTTTACCTCTTAGTATTTCAACTACCAATATGTGTATTAATCTTTACCATTCATATATAATTATATATTGGCTATCTCTCCTACTATTATATATATATATGTAGGAAAAATAATTTCCTAAAACCATTGAGCTTTTTAAATTGTTTTCTTATTTATAAGAATTTATAAATTTACTTTCTCAACACATAATATTTTTTTTCAAAATTGTATTTTATTCCTTAATAATTAATAATTACATATCTTAGACTATTATGACTTGGAAAAATATATTTTTCAAAATTAGAATTTAATTTCCTTAATCTTCGAATTTTGCTCAAATTAAAGCATAAATTTCCAATAAAATTATAAACTTCCAAATAAAAATATAAATTCTAAAATTTTAATTACCACAATATATTTCCTAAATTTATAAGTATAAATTTTGAATTTTAAAGAATTAAACTTTGATTTTCGGATTTTAATTGAAGGCAAATATAAATTGTGGATTTTAACCTATTTTAGGATATTTATGCAAGAAAAATCTTCTCTAATATACCATAAATAAATATTGTTGCATGGCTCACATTTACTTAGCCTATGAATCATATCATAGCATGTACACCCAAGCCTAAGTGGTCTTCCACATGGAAGAATTCATTTAATGTATTAATCTAGGTGGAAAAATTGTAATTATGAAGAAAATGACCCTCAACAAAAATCTAATTCATTCTTCCTCTTATTAAAGTAAACAAGACAAAATCCCACCTCCTTTTCCCTAGCAAGAACCGGCCACAACACACACTTCACACACTCTTCTAAATTTTCTCCCAAAAACACTCTAAGTTCCAATTCTTTTACCCCACAAATTACTACACCCAAAAAGAAAGAGAAAGAAGGTAGAAACCTTGCTTAATCTCATAAGTAGAGGGTTATTAGGATACCTTGATGAAGAGTTTTGCTTAGACATGCCTCAATGCTCATGAGTAAAGGTCCTTGCATAAAAGCATGCTTCAATGCTCATGAGTAAAAGTTCTTGTCAAGCTTGCTCCAATACTCATGGTTTAGTATGAATTTAATTGTTATATTATGTGCTTTATGTGCAAGTTGTCTTTTGAATGATAAAGTATGTGTTGGTTCTTGAGTTCAAGAAGTTATGCTAGTTAGTT
Source organism: Petrea volubilis (assembly GCA_026212405.1). Classification (NCBI taxonomy): domain Eukaryota; kingdom Viridiplantae; phylum Streptophyta; class Magnoliopsida; order Lamiales; family Verbenaceae; genus Petrea; species Petrea volubilis. The sequence continues at coordinate 14,287,458 of CM047872.1, read as the reverse complement.
TCACTACTTGAGTCCTATTTATGTGTTACCTTGTGATCTTGCAAGAATTATGAGAATTTTATGAAGTATTATGTATTTTATGAAAGTGCTATGTCCTTAGATGTTCATAACATATAATATACGATACAACTAATTTGGTGTTAATATAGTATACTTGAAATTATGTTTACATTATTTGGTGAAATAATATGTTTTAGGAAAAGTATGAGTTTTGGAAAAGATGTACTATTTTCACAAAAATAGATTACTTAAAGTTACCAAACGAAATTGTTTATATATATATATATATCATATGTATATAGTTATATAGATATAGATATATGTATAATACGTACATATATATATACATATAATTATGTTGAATAATTGTTTAGTTATATATATATAATACGTACATATATATATATATATAATTATGGAGTTAGGGATATTATATTTATATAAATATATGATGTACGTACATGCATATAAGTATAGTTATGAGTAATTATATGGTTATTTAGATTAATGGTTTAATTATGTGTTTAATCTAAACTTCTATTATGTTTAATCTAAGTTTCTATATTAATGATAGGTTTAGACTAAATCAATAGATAAAACAATATACATATATATATATATACATATATATGTATGTGGGACCGTGTATATATATATTTACATACTATTATATTTTGACTAGATTTTTAGTTTAAAATATTCTCTTTTATTAATTTCATTTTATATTAATGATATTCTTTTAAGATGTTGGAATAACATGTTGAATTATGGAAGTAAGACTTCCAAGATTATGCTATGTGCATAAATTGTAAATGTGAAACGGGCCCGAAATATATCGGAGTGGTTTGGGTGAGTTCCGCCGGGACATACCAATGGGGTAGCCGGCTGTAAGAGTTCTCACTCCCTCCATCTCCTAATCCCCCCTTATGTAGACGGAGTGATCTATATAAGAGAGAGGGTCGTAGGAAAAATTTGGCGTAACACCCGGGGTACGACCATTGGAGGATAAGGCAGGTGGGAGTAATGTGCTGGTTGTAAATTTCGGCCGGGGGGAGTTATAAGGGTCACTGTTAGGTGACGAGAAAGGTTTGAAATTGAAAACTATATCTATTTGTGCAAAGTGAAAAATGTGTTTATGTGCAAATCACACACGATCACCTTATGTGATTAAGTAATGTTTCTACTCAACTATATGTTGAATGTGCTCACCTGATATGTTTTAGACGAACCTGAAGCTAGCAACGAGGCCGAAGAAGAGGAACAATTTGAAGGTTTTTATTAGGAAGAGAGCTGTTTATTTATTCCGCTGCGTGCTTGTTGTTTGTGCGCTCGATCTTTTGTACTTTGTAACTAAATAATTGCTCGAAATTGTACTCGTGATAAATCATTACTCTATTAAGTCTTTTGATATTATGTTTTCTTTAAGTTTATTCTCATTGCATGCTTTAATTGTAAATTATATTAAAATGGGATACCGGGGCGTTATATTTTCAATCACTAAATACTTTTCAATAACAAAAAAAGAAAAGCCAAAGATTAGTAAAAAAAAGAAAAGCCAAAGATTAGTAAAAAAAAAGGAAGGAATACTTTTCATAATGTGGATTTATGCTTTAGAACTATGTGTTTCAAATTATTTTCTTAATTATACACTTTATTTAAAATATTTAAAATTGATGTATATTCATGCAATAAAGTAGATTCAACATAAATAATTTAATGAAATTATGAAGTTATCCCACAATATAAAGATAGAGCTATACTTAAATACATTTATGAACAAATTAAGTAAAGCGAGTTTGATTTAACTAGTGATCAAAAATCATTTGATAAAACTTGTCAAAAATTAATTTAAATAACTAATTCAACAAAATAAATTCAAATATTTGATTTGTGTAATTAAATTGATTTAGGATTATTATTCATTTTACTCAGTAGGAAAATAAAATTAGTATTTTAAATTGTTGAAATAAATATTTTACCTACATATTTGAAATAAAAAATAAAAATTGGTTAATAAATCAAAAATTAGTAAAACTAATAAATTATAAAAATAGATAATTTATTTAGATAATTTAAATTTAAAATATAACATAGATATATGTTAAATATAAGAAAAATCGTTTCACAACCAAAGATGTCAAGTGGCTTAGATACCACAATTGCAACCATGAGGTCCATGATTCAAACCCCATGAAGTACAAAAATGTTACAATTATCAATATGGCTCTTTGAGGGGGGGGCTTGGTTTGTGGGTGGGTTGGGGGGTACCTGGGTTGGGGGGGAGGGGGGGTTTGTTAGTTTTTATTTATTTTTTATTTTTTTATTTTTTAGATTAGCCACGGCCAGACCGTGGCTAATCCGTGGCTATTAGCCATGGCCTTATATTTTTCAAAATTTTGTGGCCAAATTGGCTATGGCCTGGCCGTGGCTAATCCGTGGCTGAGTAAGGTCGTGGCTAATGTTAGCCACGCCACTTTTAGCCACGGATAAAATCCGTGGCTAATTTTCTAGGCCACGGATTTTTGCCAAAATCTGTGGCTAAAATCCGTAGCTAAATTCATTTTTTCTAGTAGTGTTAACCCCCCATGCTAGGTCCTAGTACAAGCTTAACCCTCTTGTACTGGGTTAGTGACCAACCCCCATTACACAATTAGTCGCGGTTCTCAGTTGCCTATTCCGGAATAGTCAATGATGCATGGTTCCAACCTTGGGCTTTGAAAAACACGTCAAGTGTCGACATTAACAAATCTCATAGTCAAACTTCACAATTCACAACATACTAGCGAATTCAAGAACGTTTGTCACGACCTGAAAAATACCCTTTTATTTTATTAAAATATGTTGGACTGAAACGTGCAACGGTAATATTTTCATAGTTGTATAAATAATTATTTTCACATAAAATTTGTACAAAATACAAAAGTTACAATTTTCAAAAGAAATACAAAAGTAACTTTATTGCGTAAATGGCTTCTAAACGCTTCTGCTGCGCCACTCTAATACGCTATCTCATTTCTGTCTAGAAATAGTCATGTAACGAATAATCAATGCGACGGTTGAGTAGAAATACCATTCAACCCCATAAGGTGGGTGTGTGTTTTAATAGGTGTACCTAGACACATAATTTCACATAATACAACAATGGAAATTAAAGCTTAAAAGATTTAAGACTTATAAGATACTTAAATTCCTATTCTACTCATGAAGTTAAACAATACTCCTACCTTTCAAAGGGGTGCCTTCTTCTTTAAAAGTATAAAGTGTAGAGTGTATTTATAGATACATAGAAATGCTAATATGTATATATATATATATATATATATATGTTTAGAAGATGGGTAATTATATATATATATATTTGTATATAGAAAGGTATACTAATGATATTATGTGATATATATATTGAAAGTGCAAGATTTTGTGGGTGTGGGTCTTATAGGCGGGATTTTGTGTTTTTGTGTGTGGAAAATGAAGATAATGCCCCCCTTTTTATAGAGTTTAGGGCAAGAAATATAATTATTATATACTTTAAGTCATTTTCTAATTATTATTATCTTATCATATCTTATCATAATCTTATCTTAATCTTATCTAATCTTATCCAAATCTTATCTAATCTTATGAAATCTGAAATCATATCTTTATTTAATTAAAAATTTGAATTTTTATTTATTTATTTTTTTAAAAATCGAAAATTAGGGTTTTAGAACATAAAATCCGAAAATTCATAATTAATTTAGAAAAATTCCAAAATTATGAAATTTAATATTTATAAATCTGAAATTATATATATTTCCCATAAATTAAAAAGTTTTTAGTTATATTTTCGAAAATTGCACTTTAGGACATAGAATTTCGAAAATTGTGTTCGAATGTCAAATTCGCCTAAAATTTGAAAAATCATGTAATTTAATCAAAATTGCATCTTCTCCATGCATAAAAGTCTAGAATACTTATTCATATTATTTTTGAAAACTCATAGTATTTAATAGATGAAATTTTGAAATTATATATATGCATAATTGAAAATTGTGTATTTTATGATTTATTTGAGCAAAATTCGAAAATTAAAGAAATTAAATTCTAATTTTGAAAAATAAACTTTCCAAGAAATAATAGTCTAGGATATGTAATTATTAATTATTTAAAGAATAAAATACATGTTTGAAAATATAATTTTGTAGAGAAAGTATATCGGGCCCCAAAGTGCTAGAGTTGGATGTGGTCGAGTTCGGCCGGGTGGCATTGGGCTTGCCTGTCTTAAATTTGTTCTCGATCCTCCATCATTGCCTAATCCCTCATTGGATGGACGAAGTGTCTATGTATTGAAGTGGGTTGTGGGATAATCGACATATACCCAGGATATGACCACCAGAGTGATTGGTTGGGAATTGAAGTGTTTGGTTGGAAATATCGGCACAAAGTGATAAGATAGCCACCCGCCGAGGTGGAAGAAATAAACGTGAAATTATGTGATTATATGTTCGAAAATTTCTGTGTCAATATGCACAAACCTCGCATGAGCACCTCATGTTATATGCAAAGTTTCTATTCAACATGTTTGTTGATAATGTATTCCAAATTGAACACCATGCACCTCATATTAGAATTAAATTGAAACATTTCATCATTTTTAACTCTTACGGCTTGAACTTTCAAAGAGAACTTTAAGATTATGAAAGATTCTTGTACAAATATTTCTTTTGATTTTTTAAATAGATATATTAAATTAATGCAAATTTAATTTTCAATGTTGAATAAGATCGATATATATTTTTTTGAAAATATTGAATTGATATTTTTAACCCATCCACACATTTATACAATACTTTTAATCAAAACATCCACTATTCTGAATAATTAAAAATTATATATGTTTATTTAATTGACATGTTATCATCACGTTAATATATAAAAAGTTCAATATTTTATTTTGATGTAAATAAATAATGTTAATACACAAAAAATTTAAATTATGGATGTAGCGCCCCGACCCAAAGCAACTTGCCCCAAGTCGGATCGCTATTCGAGCAGGCAAACCTCAATCTAAAATCAATAATTAATGTTTCAAAATAAGGCCACGGGCCACATAATATATAGACAATTATCCGAAATACAACCATTGGCTCCCGTACGACCCGAATACATATGCTAATCATTTTGTATGAATAAAGTACAAATGGAAACCATTTAGTACTCGTCTTTGTGCAGTGATAACCTTCAATCTCTGCTCACTTCTCTCTCAATAACTCTGAGAACAATAATCATCAAACAAACGATAATGAGTCCAAGCGACTCAGTGAGGGTATACGATATATGCAAGATAATGAAGAGTTATAGCAAATAAGACCACAACGGTGTACGAGGATACAACAAATCAAGGGCTCGAATATCAAATACTTCAAGGAATGATTGGAACATATAACAATACAGCAATCAAATGATAGCAATTCAAGAACGGTCTTTATAACGGCAAAAGTTCAGTCAATCAATACAAGCAGAGACGAAGAACAGGGTTCGATTAATTAGTGTACAGTAACGGGCGATAGCTGAGCTCAAGGGTACAACACGTCAAGTGAATACAAGGACCATGATAACACTTGGTTATCGAAATAATTCAAGGAGTGAGTACAATAAATAGTCAAAGGTCAGAATAAGCAATAGCAATTCAAAAACAATCTCAAACAATCGATAAAAGTGAGTCTCACCACCTTATCACTCTACAAGCAAGAAACAATTAAGACCCTTTCTTATCCCTTCCAAAATTCTGGGTGGCCACTCCAGACAATACAGGCAATAAACAGTTGATCGGGCGACTTCCCCACCCGATCGTTCCATGAGAGCTTTTCATGAAACAAACGTGAACTATGGGCACTCCTATAGTCGCCATAACAGTACAATCCCCAATCCAATAAACAGGCAGAAAGGTTCCAAAACAGTGCAGTGCAATACAATAACCAATAATCATAATACAGGGGAAACAACAAGTCCCCGTCAATACAGTACAATAGCACCAATAACAAACAACAATCACAAGCAATCGGTATCAGGAAACAGTTGAAGTCTATCACGGCTCAAATAGGCTGCAGGCCCAGATAGTACAGGATACAAAGGAATTACGGAACAATAGAATAAGAGCTAATCAGAAGTTCAGGATAGCATATAATGGGCGGCAAGCCCCAAACAGTACATTAGACAAGGTAACAATCATGAGAATAAAAGTTGGACATTAGCAGGATTCAAACACAACATGAAAATGGGTGACAAGCCGAAAACAGTCCAATACAAGAGTGTCGGTACAAGAGATCAATCAAGAGTTCAATACGGTTATAACAGGTGGCAAGCCTAAACAATTCGAAACAATAAGACATATTCGAGCTCATAGTCCAATAAGTACGATAGAAATATGGTGGCTACATGCCCCAACAAGAAAAGGTAGAACCCTCACCTGGATGCGCTTACCGAAGCCCGTTATGTTCACTTATTAGTGCCTTTGCACACATTCACCTAGAATTCAAGAATAGCATAATTTAATTGAGTACAATCCATAATCTATTACAATTCCATATCAAGCGCAATTCCTTTATTGACTAAACCTCAGGGTCTTTATGGCCAAAACCACAACTTATACGTACATATGATATTAAGCTAAGTTCATTGTTCAATGTCCCATTCACTTCTCAAAATCATTACAAAACTAGTTCTTTGGGTTTCTTTAGGTTCCCATATACTTCACTTACTCAATTCGTCCACATACAAAATCTTCAATTACTAACCTCTTTTACACATACACAAATTTACTCCATGCACTAACAACTTTCCATCATATACATACATTCACATCTTATAAGACTTGTGCAATTCAAAATCCCAACCGAATTATCCGAATATATGTACAAATATCAAATATTGGGTCAATAATCGATTACCACTTAACCAAGTGCTAAAACAGGTCCAATACCTCAAAATTCGAGCTCAACCCGTCGAGATGAATATTCTGCCTGGAAATCGCCACAGGCCGCCGCCACCATTGCCGCCGGACCGTCGCTGAAAAATATTCTGTCACCACTCTTGGGTGCGCCTCGCTAAGAGGAGTAAAACCCCTCAACTATTTTCACGAAAATCCAAATGATTTGAACTTACCAAGAGCCACCCAAGTCCTTCTCAAAACCACCGTCAAAACGGTCGAAACCGCCACACCCGCCACCACGCCGGTGTCGCTGCCGGCTGCTGGCCTTTTTCTGGCCACCGAAACACCAACACCAAACACCACCACTGTTGCGTTCGTCTCGTTGAGCTGGTCAATTTACACTACTCACACGCTCGATTTGGCCAAGAAACGAGGGAGATATGAGCAAAACAAGATTTATATATAAATATGTATATATGTTTATGTTGTATGTATATATTGTATATACGTGTGTACGTGTTTTAGCAAGGAAGAAGAAGATAAAGTTCAATTTTCAGAATTTACAACATGGTCCCTCAACTTATAACCACCTTACACTTTAATCCCCAATGTTTGCAGATATTTTCAATTCAGTCCAAAAGTATAAAAATCAAGTCCTACAAGTTCTAATTCTCCCAATTAGGCCCCCAAACTTTCAATATGTAAAAAAAAATACCCTTTACCAATATTTCTCATATTATAACACAAATGTGGGGTGTTATAATGGACAACAATTTGTCAATTGAATATCCAAATCCACCCCCCCTTCCCCCCAAATAAAATTCTAGTTGACTCATTAGTTTCTTGATTTAAGCAACCAAAGTTAATTTAATACATGGATAAATTCAAAGCCTCCAAAAAAAATGCGATTCAACACTATTAATAATTCATTTAATTTTACTAAATCAAATTTTTGGACAATATTATTATGTTAAATTTTTTTAGTGGAAAAATAAGATTAAACCATTTTAGAATGTTGTTTTATGTATAAAAATATCATTAGGATTCCAAAATTGATAAATGTAGCATAATAACTTTAGTTTTCTGCGTAGTAAAAATTCAAGTATTTTTTGTTGATGCTAACTCAATTTGTATAGACTTAGTAATATCACAACAATTAACCTTAATTTGTGGATATTAAAAATTTTGATTGAATAATAGAAACGATATAGTTAAAATTTAAACACCTAATGAAAGTCAATGTTGTTCATTTATCCATTCAATATTACATAAAATAAATGTGTCTAATGTAACTCGTCTATCTATAATTTTAATTTTTGAGATGGCTTTTCAAATTAAAAAGTTAACATGGAGGAGTAAATCAATGTTTTATGAAAGGGTGCAAGTGCTACAATTAGCTTGATATAGGATGCACAAAACCAAAGTGTTGTAATTTGAGGGTGCATAGTGCCATTAGAATCTATGCTTTTGGCCAAAAAAATATGGGGGTGGAAAGTGCCAACACTTGATGGTTTTTTAAAGGACATGAAGTATTAGTTTTTATTCTTTTAGGGTGCAAAGTGCATTTTACTTGGAAGTTCAACACATATGACCCTTTTATACTGACACAACAAGCACGAGCATATTATTTAGATTTTTCATGAGTAGAAATAGACATGATTGGCGAGCCATTTGCAAAATAAAAGTTAAGAGCATACTAGACTTGAAGTGCTTATTTTGGGGGTGGAGAGTGCATTTTGCTCCGAACTTTCTTTGATGATTAATTTTGACCAATCCAAACTTTGAAAGGCCCTAAGTCCTCTATCAGAAATGTCATATGAATGATATTTAAATAGAACAACTTTGTTTCCTTTTCCAAAATATCCTAACTCCAAAGCTTCTAGTAACCCATAATAATCAAGCTTTTTCTCATTCCATGAGTTCCCAAGTACACACACACACCACTCTTCATTGTTGATTTATATTGCCTATATTATGTTGTATGAAACTTGAACTCATTACAAAGTAACCTTTATGGATTTTAACCCATCGACTTAAACCGTGAGGGTATCACTTATTTATGAACCTTGCAGATCAATATAACCATATTACATTTTAAACAAATGCATACATGTAAAAAATAACACTTACATAATTCTTCAACCATTATGAAAATTTTGTATCATGTTGCCTTCCTAAATCTTCTTCCATCGAAGATGGATTTTGTCTTGAGATCTCTTCATCAAATTGGCCAAAAAACAATTAATGAATAAGATCTCTAATGGAAAGAAAATTGTACATTTCATATGTCTCTGAAATTATTAAGGAGAAAAAAACCACCTATATTAGTTAAAGGATGAGCTCAATAGAACTCATTAGATTGTATCTATGAGTAGCCTTTAACTCATCATCTTCTCCAAATAAAATATTATCTTTTTGTCTCCCTAGTGCTATTTCTAAATGGTTAAAAGTGGAAGATGCCAATTTGTTCTAGCTCACCCCCATTTTAATTTTTCGGATCTTGAGTTAATTATGTTTGCACACTAGGCCCACAACACAACAAACAAAATGTTGAGACTTCCACAATAACTTATGTTTCAACATTAGAATCCTCAACTCAACCTTGATTTTTCACTTTCTACTTTAAACAATGAAAAGTTCAAACAATAGAATTGATCGCAAAACTCATTTTAATGATGCAAGGTTTCATGTTTGAACCTTAGCTAACACAATATTGAGATTATTAGAAATCATTCTCATTATTTATGTAATATTTTGTTTTTGGAACAAAAATGTAAACTTTGGAATTTAAATTTTTGAAAGAATCAAAAGACCATGAATGATCTTGAATGAGTATCAATGGTGGTTAAAGTATATATTTTCCATTGAAGACAAAAATGGGGAGGGGTTGAATGTAGTCATGCCACCCTAATAGCCTAAATGACTACACACACACACACAGAGTTAAACATCAACACACACACACACATAGCACTCACACACACAACAATATCACACACATGCACACAAAAGTGAGAGAGGAATAAGGTCAAGAGAAGGGAGAAGAAGGAGTTGCTAACAATTCATCTTAGAAAGATTTAACAGTTGGTAAGTTATGATTTTTCCTTTCTTTTACTTATAGATTCGTACCTCATTTTAAAATCACTACAGTCAACTTACCATAGGAGTTTTATTTAAGATGGAAATAGATAGAAATGATTAAGAGTAGAAAGATGTCATAATTGATACTCATATATATTGATGCAATGGATACTTGGATTGACAAATGAAGATTAGTGGTGGTGAATGGATGATAATGTTGGTTGGCCACATAGTTGTGCATGGCCAAAGTATATAGGATACTCACATGCAAAGTGATGTGCATAGGCTGATACCACACATCCAAGAATAATGTGTATCCTTAAAAATGGATAAGAACCAAGAATAAGTGGTTAAAAATGACTCTAATCATGATCTTGTGCTGCTAAGTCATGAGACTCGGGCATGAAACACATGAAATACCCAACACGTCAAAGTACTATAAGTGGTTTTGCCAAACTCATTAGTCTAGATTCTAACAGAAAATATGAAACAAAAAAAAAACAGTTGTGAATTAAGTTATGACTATTTTTGTATGAAGTGTCATCAAGTCAAATGCTTTTCTTTCTTTTTTTTAAATGGCACATATGGAGTCAGTTTGTGATAAAATTGCTTTTACTAAAAACTAATCAAAAAACTTTGTATACATGGATTGTTAGGTATGTTAGTTTAGGTTCTAGAAAAACTAACAAAAATATAATATTTGTAAATTGAGTTATGACAGTTTTTGAATAGAGTGTCATGGAACCCAGTTTTTGAAAAAATAAAAAAAAAAGTTCAGAACGTATAGGATTATGTTATGTTAAACATTGCTTCGGCTCAAATGTAATCAAAGAGCATGACATACATAGACAATTAGGTATACAAGTTTAGGTTCTAACAATAAAAGCGGAACATAAAAATAATGATGTATGAAGTGTCATTTTCCAAAAACATTCAACATATATGGGGTTAGTTTGTGATAAAAATTGCTTTTACTCAAAAACAAATTAGGGAGTTTAACATACGTTGATGCTTCATGATTAAAATGGGATTGGTCTTGTTAACATTATATAGGTTTTCAATCTAGGATGGGCTATTTCTGGTGCAATCCATAGATAAAGCCTTCTTAGTGTTATGTATAGTATTAAAAGATAAGTGTTACTATACCGCATGAGATTTTTAACCTTGACAATTCAAGTATATATATGTAAACTAATTAACTAATTACCACATATTGGAAGTATCACACACGCATGCCACTGCCCCACCCGACCCGACTCCGACTTTGTCCACGGGGCGCGGGTGGGGTGTTTGGGCAACTTGTCTTGATCTTAGTCTTATCTTTTACTAAACTAGCCTTGGAATAATATTTGAATTTTAAATTCAAACTTAAATCAACCGTTACAGAGTATTAGTGCGCGATATTGATTGCTGGTAAACTATTAGGTTTGACCTTGACATGTTTAGCAGCTGCTTGAAGTAGCTGTTACGTGCTATTATGGATTCAGACTTAACTATCTAAAATGTTAACAGTTATTACCTAATGTTAGAGCAGTTTTGTTTCATACTCAATACCTAACATTTACGGTTTGTATATTTTCTCCCTTATAAATACCACGATCTTGTCCTGCAGAAGTACAACACAACAAACACACCTGATATTTACTTCTCTTTAGGTAGATCATTGTGAGAAAACATTTTCTAAATGCACCTTTAATTTTGTGAGATTTAATATCGGTTTGGTACTTCTATTATAGTGTACCTATATTCAAGTTCTGCAATTCATATTTGAACATGAGTTTGCGTGGCATACACTAAGCTTGTATACACCTTATAGGGAGTTGGTTAGGATTCAAAGTGAGATTTTATTGTAGTAGTGTGGCTTGAAGAAGAAATCTCTAGACAATTTTATTTTGGAAGGAGTATTGCTGTCCCATCACACCGGTTAGTGAGACAAATATTTCTTTAAGGCAAATCAATGCATGTTGGTAATTTATTGTTTGGTTTTATTTGCTAAGATGATAAGTATTCTAAACTTGTTTGTTTATATTCTGAATCTGGCAATTGTTTGTTTGCTTTTGGCATTATCTTGGATTTTTATAGTAAAACATTGCAATTTTATATATCTAGATTTGAATAAACCACCATGTGAATATCTGGCATCTTCTTATATTCTAAAGCTATTGTTCCAACAATATTAAAAACATGTTCAGGTTTATTTGATTGATATATAATGGATGCCTCCAATCCAATTATTGTTGGTTCCTTGAGTTCCACTAAAATTGGCATAAGCGATTTGCTTGAGCTATTCTTTGGCCAATTTTTCAAACAGTGGCAATAACAAATGAAAATTCGGTAGACAATGAATCAACTATTTATAAGCTAGTACTAACTAATACTAACCCAAAAATGGCTAAAATCGCTCTATGGAATAAAAGAGACCAAGTGGGCAAAGGGATCATTTTGTCAGCATTGTCAAATGTTCTCTTTGACATCTACTGCTTGGATTCTTGTACAACGATGTTGCTTTGGGATGAATTGGATAGGACTTATAATATTGAAGAGCAAGGGCTGGAGAAGTATTATATTTCTAAAGTTTTAAAGTTTCAGATGGTAGAGGGCAAATCGGTATTTTCTATAGTTTCAAATTGACACTACTAGAAAATTTGTATTTAGCCATGAATTTTAGCCACGGATTATTTTTAAAAAAACTACAAAAAAAAAATTTAGCCATGGAATATCCGTGGCTTTTTTTTTTTGTGGCTAAAATTGGCACAAAATTTGGCGCCAATTTAGCCATGGAAAACCATGGATTTTTCATGGCTAAATTAACCACAGAAAATCCGTAGCTAATCCGTGGCTTGTAATTGTTTTTAATAAAATACTTTTTCTTGCACCTCATGTGGCTTGAACTCTTAACCACTTGGTTGAGGTTAGCCATGGATTTTTCCATGGCTAATCCGTGGCTAATAGCTACAGCTTTTTTTTTTAAAAAACATTAATTTTTTTTTTGATCACAGCCAATTTTAGACACGGAATATCTGTGGCTATTAACCACGGATTTTCCATGTCTAACACATGGCTAATTCTCCATGGCTAAATTTAGCCATGAAAAAAAAATCGATGGCTATTTTATTTAGCGATGGATTTGTGAAGAAATCCGTGGCTAAAACTGAGTTTTCTAGTAGTGTGAATAAACACATGATTGTATAAACTTGGAACATTCTCTTGTGATGCGAATATAAAACTTCTAGAGAAGTTCACACATTGACACGTTTTCCTGCTTCTGAGAGAACTTTCGAATGACACTTAAGCATCAAAAAGGGAAATTAACCCTTGATGACCTAATAATTGCCATAAGTATAGAAGATGAACAATAGAATCAAATACATGTAGTACCATTTGAATACAAGTCAAAAGAAGATGTTTTACTATTGAGAGAAGAACCCTAAGATAAAAAATGCCCAACTCAAAAAATGTTGATAAAGGCAAGGCCAAAGCTAAGAAACTGAAAGCAAACAAACTATGTTGGATTTGTGGACAATTTGGTCATTTTGCGAGGGAGTGTCCCTCCAAGACTGAAAAAACCAAACCAAAATCCTGAACACCAATGGTCAATATGGTTGAGACTAGCACGGCTAGGACTCTTGGACACGTTGATGGGTATATTTCTTTGAAATTCAAGATTTTAACCATATATGAACCGTTCAATTGGCTATTTGACATTGGAACAAATAACCATATATACGCTGATAAATCTCTGTTTATGTCATACTAGCTAATTGATGGATAATCCATGGGGATGGAAAATTCTAGTATTACACTAGCACTTGGAATGGGACGCGTGGATCCTAAGGTTTCTTTAAACTCATTCTCATGTAATTTTAATATCAATTGATCTTGTTTAATTAAAGCAACAGTCATGGACGTCTCTCAACCTCATCATAGATTCTTTCAACAATTAAGGGTGATCAAACCCTAATCAAGCATTAAACAAGATTCATACGTAAATCACAAGAGATCATTCACATCCATGAGATTTTCATATAATAGGGAATAGGAAAATTGCACCATCCTTACACTCGACAAATGATTTGGTTCATGATGAATTTAAAAATAAGAACGAAGTATTAAAAAGAATGTATAAAGGGGAAGAAACAAACCTAGATTGGTGGAGAATCTAGGTGTGAACTTCTCTCCGATGGTGTTCTTGGCTCCCCCCTTTGATTCTCTTCAGTCTCTCCGATCTTCGTCTCCAAATGATCAAAAGCAGATAAAAATTGAAAGAGTAATTTTTATAATCTCTAAACCCTAGTTAAAAATGTAATCCTCAGCTTGTACCTAATCAGAGTCCCAATCGAACAAGGAAAGTTTTTAATTGATGTCGTGTACTTTGCATAATGCACTCAAAATATTTTGCATACATACCCAACCTAGCAATGTGCCTAGGGAAAGAAGGAGAGATCGGAGGAATGAAGGAAACCTCTTGGGACCAATTAGAAGGGCTCGACCTAGGGATTACAGGGATCAAACTCCTTGGGCTAGCTCCAAATACTCTAAGCATACTCCTTTGAAGGTGACACCTGATACAACCTTGATGTAAATAGAAAACACGAATCTTGTATGAAAGCCTAAGTGCTCCGAGGATGGTCCAACAAATCCAGCATCGGGAAAGTTCTATTGATTCCACAATCACTATAGCCACGATACAAATGAATGTCGCCATTTGAAAGATAAAATTGAAAGACTCGTCAAGAAGTGCATTTACAAGACCTAATATGCCATAATAGAAAGCAAGGTCCCCAACTTTTCGGACCAGGAAGCATGATCAAGGGGAATAAGCCCAGAAGGGACCAACATAGGATAGGACCACCCAGACAAGAGCAGTACAGGAGGGAGAGCGGTACTAGAGGGCATTCACCTCTGGTACAGCAACAACCAGTCGGGAGAACACCCTGGCAAGAACCTTAGGGAGTCCTTGACCTATCGAAAGGTTCAGGAGTTGGGAGTAAGCCCTAATCTAGAGGAGTAATCCATATGATCTTTGGAGGGCCCATAGATGGAGACTCCCAGAAGGGCTCATGTTCGATCTTCACACAATTAAGGAGAAGTTGGAGTACCGATCTTCATGGTTGAATGTGCACCCAATGACCCTAGCATCTCATTTGGGCCCAAAGATTTACAAGAAATCAACTTTCCTCTTCATGATGCATTAGTAGTGTTAGCAACAATTGCTAACTATGAAATAGAAAGGATTTTTATTGACAACGGCAATTCCGGGGACATATTGCTCTATGAAGTTTTTCACCAAATGGACTTGGGGGATGTTCACTTGAAGTCGGTTCACACCAATCTGCACAGATTTGCTGGGTAGACGGTATGACCTAAGGGCCTCATCAACCTTCCCTTAACGTTGGGCTCCAGCCTATGGAAGAAGACTAGGATAACATTCTTTCTAGTAGTCGACATCCCTTCTGCATACAATGCCATCCTCAGGAGACTAACCCCGAATGCCTTTCAAGCGGTGGTCTCCATTTACCATATGAAGGTTAAGTTCCTTGTACACGTGGGAGTAGGAGAAATCTTGGAGAACGGGTTAATAGCCTGAAAATGTTATATTGAGGTAATAAGACAAGGAAACAAGGGGATACCATGAGAAAAGAGGAGCAAAAAACCAAAGAGACTAGAAAAAGGAAGGGCAATAGGGAAGATGTCACTTGACAAAGGCCAAGAAGGCCTACAAGGCAAGGGGGAGGAAATTGTGGTACATGATGAACAAGAAAAAGAAATAGGTACGCATGCTCGGGTTCAACACACTGAGGAATTACTTACTATAGAATTAGTAACAGGAGACCCAACCAAGACAACACGCATTGGATCTCAACTAGAAGAGGTCCTAGCTATGGATCTAATCGCTTTTTTAAGAGCAAAAATAGACATCTTCGCTTGGTCCTCAAAGATCTGGTGGGGATAGACCTGAGGGTAGCACTGCATCATCTTAGTGTTGATCCTTCAGTCAAGCTAATAAAATAAAAGAATAGGCATTTTGGACCAAAAAAGGACCAAATCATACTAAGGGAGACACACAAGCTCCTTGGTGCACGACACATCCGGAGATTCAGTTTCCCAAATAACTGTCCAATATGGTGCTCATTTCAAAGAAAGACGATAGATAGAGGGTATGTGTAGATTTTTGGGATTTAAAAAAGGCATGACCTAAGGATTTCTACCCACTACCGCTAATTAACCAATTAGTAGATTCCACCTAGGGGTGTGAAAAAATAAACCACTTAGTAGATTTGGATGAAGCTTTCCCAAGTCCTAAGATGCTACCAAATGAAACTGAATCCTAACAAGTGCTCCTCTGGAGTTAAAGGAGGACGTTTCTTAGGGTATGTGGTGATGGGAAGAGGAATAGAGGTAAATCCAGAGAAGATTTGAGTAATCCAGGAGATGAAGGCACCCATGAAGCTTAGTGAAGTACAATGCCTAAACGGGAGGATATCAGCTCTAAGTAAATTTATATCCCGACTCACAGAGAGGAGTCTACCTTTCTTTAAAGTATTAAGGAAGGTAAACGAATTTAAATGGAATGAGGAATGTCAAAAGGCTTTTGAAAATATAAAGACATATTTGGCAGAATTACCGTTGCTAGTAAAATCAGTGTCGGGGAAACCTTTATACGTATACCTATTCGTTACCAACCGTGCGGTTAGCTTGGTACTCTTGCGGGAGGAAGGAGTTTTATGATGGTGAGGAGGAGGAACCTTTTGAAACATTTTACTAGGAAGAAGGATGTAGGATTTTCCGCTGCATACCTGTTTTGGGTTTTTGCTTTTGCTATGTATCAATAGTAAACTAGCAAGTCGAGACTCTCTTTTGTTGATGTACTCTTATGTAATGTACCTTATACGTTGTAATTAAAAATGTACGCATGTATGTAGCCACTAATGATAGTATTAATCTAATAATAGCCATAAAACTAATAATAATAATAAAGGAATTTCGAGGTCGTCATACGTATACCCCTAAATAACCAACCCACATATATATATACATATACATATATATAAGGAACTCTTATGCTTCTTATTCCACACACACCAAAAGGTGAAAATTACACACACAATTTGTAATCATTACAATGAACAAAATAACACATTAACATCTTAAGTGTGGTCTATGTCATGCGTATACTCCAACTAATTGTAAAATCCTTAAAGCAATATGTACAAGTCTATTATTAAACAAAACAATCTAAAATCCATCAAAACTTTTCAATTTCATCACTGACTAATTGGTTCCCTTGTGCTCTAATCACTTAACGGAATTATTCTCGCAGGGCAACCACGTAAACAATGGGAATTTCAAAGCTTAGTGTGCTCATTAATTACCTGATAATGGATGCTGCTCAATTCCCTAGTACAGGTTCTATTGTCACGGCGTGTTTACTTTTGTCTTCTCTCTCTATTCACGTCTTGTGTGTTTATATAAGTATGTATAACCCTAATTTTCCCAATTAATATAATGCTCAATTCTAATGTGATTAATCCAATAATCCTAGGACATTAGTGTGTTAATAATACAAGCCCAATAATCCTAGGCCTAATAATGATAATAATATAAGTCCAATAATCCTAGACTTAATAGGAAAGTCTAATAATCCTAAACTCAAAAGGATTCGGCTATGAATAATAATATTAATAATAGACATAATAATAATAATAATAATAATATGTCTATAAATATAGTAATAGGGCTTGGGTATTACATAGGCGGTTATCCCTACCGAGATAGGTGTGGAGTCTTACAGAATAAGAACTTACCAAACGAATCAAAATAAAGCCCTACTAAGGGAACGCTTGGAGGAAGCCAGGGAGAGAGCCCTCATAAGGATGGCTTATTACAAAAGTAGGATGGCTAGCATGTACAATTGAGGGGTGAAAGCACAGGAGTTTCAAGTGGGAGATTTAGTCATTCGAAGGGTAGACGCCTTGAAGTCGATTGGAAAACTTGAGCCCAATTGGGAGGGACCTTTCAAAGTGGTCCACGTCATCGAAAAAGAGGGCCTACGAGCTGGTGAATGCGCAAGGAAAAAAATTACCTCATCCTTGGAACGTGCAGAACTTAAAAAATTTCTACTTTTAAGTGGTGATATTACTCGATAAATAACTTGGACAAGCCAATTAGGGCACCTGCAACTTAGTTGAAAGCAAGTTTGAGTCCTCAGCCGGAAGTTGGGGAACCAGCAGAAATCCCCTTAAAAAAAATCCAACGAGGATAATCCTAGAATGACCCCCTTGAGCAAGAGAGCACACCCCTTGGCTGGCAATCATAGCCCATAGGGTACGCCCCTCCTATTCAAGAAGATTAAGCAAGGGGACTTTATAGAGTAGGAGGATACCCCCCTCCTATTCAAGAAGATATGAACGTTATCAAAACTCCACCCTAAAAGAGGAAACATGAAGGGTGAGAGGCATATTCCATACACCGAAAATGGCCTTCCAAAGAAAGAGGTTAACCTTTTGAGCCAAAGAACATTAGGCTTTGAATCTCCCAACAAGGAAGTGAAAAAAGTAACTAAACAAACCAAAAAGGCTTCTAAAAGAAGGGATACATCCTCCTGTGGGATGTGGGAAGATCTCGTACCTTAATAAAGAACTCGACCGTCCTGAATAAACCTCAAAGGAAGGATTCACAATGCAGTGGGAAAATTTAGGACTTTAGCTTAAAATTTCATGGCTTCAATACAAAGAGAAAAGATATATGAGGAGCACAGTGCTAAAATTAAAGTGGAGATCTTCCTAGAGTAGGAAGAGACTCTCCCAACATTGAAAGTCACACTTAAAACTTGCACCCTGAAGCCATGAGGCATGCAATTTCGTGTAAAATCACTAAGCGTGCAATATTATTACATCCTACTAACAAAAATAGTTGTTAACATCTTTAACTTGATTTTAGTTTGTAATCACGTAGCATGGCAATTAAAAAAGGTGCCTCCAAAAGATAAGTGCGCAATAGCAAAAAGGAGATAATAGCATAATCTTTCATGCCGAGGAAAAAATAAAAAGGGCTATCAGGAGGGGTAGAGTTGTCAAGAGGAGAGGAGCTATCAGGATGGGTCTTCACCTTGGCCGCAGAAACGCCTTGAATACCTTGGTCAGCCTAGGGCTCCTTTAGGGGAACAGATGACCCATCACTTAAAAGGCAATAACAATCACAATCAAGAAAAGGAAATATGGAATATTGAATGAAGCAAAGGGTAGGTAGGGAAGGTGAGAAATACCCGCTCCGAAAGCAATGGTAGAAGCTGTCGCAGGGGGAGCATCTGCAATGCCTTCCTCAACAAGTATCCCAGGAGGGTTGCCACCCTAAGTACAGGAAGGTCCCCTTTGGCCTACCCATGTCGGTTCGCACTCCTCATTCTTTCAAAAGAGGCGCTGGCTTTTGAACCTAACATATGGTCATTCTTTTCAACACGATCAGAGGTCTTATCCCCGGCGGGGAGTGCACCATCTAGGGGGGCATCATCAAGAGCGGAAACTACATCAAGAAAAGAAATATCTCCTTCGAGAGGGAGCTCACCAGATTGGAATTATTTAACGCAAGCATGAAAACTTTGGAAAAAGTAGGACGTGACTTTGGAATTATTTAACGCAAGAGACTCCAGGAAGGCTGCTTTCTTTTCATCCCAATAAGAGGCTAGGAATGTTTTTCCTTAGTTTGAGGATACTCCTGAAGAGCCTCTTGATGGGCATCCTTGCGGGCCTCTTCCACCACTTTAGGATGGTCAGACCTCAAAGTTTGGAGTCTTTGCCTCAACTTATCTTTGTTATTAGTAAGCTTCTCAACCTGGGCAATATACCCTTCTTTCACTTGATGCTCCTTGTCTAACTCTGTTTGCAAGCATGCCACGATCCTCTCCAACTCTTGGACCCTCTTTCCTAATCTCTCAAAGGAGGAAGGGGTGCATTGCAACATAAAATGTCCCAATAGTGCTTCGGCCTACAAAAAAGGAGGGGGGAGCATATTAGAAAACATCCGTACATGAAGGAGGTATCCATGAATAGCCCAAAAGGAATCATACCTCAGAAAAGTGTGAAGTAATTTGACCCTTGACATACTCCTGGAATAGCCCCTCCAAATTGCGCTTGTCTGCAGGAAGTGTCAAGCCCTATAGTAAATTGAGCCACATGATATATAGGATCTCCATCTAGAAGATGGATATGGCATCCATCACATCCCACTTAGGGGCAAATCGCATATAGGTGGTGTCCCTTGGCAACAAAGTGAGGAGGAAAGGATAGCCGAAATATTGCCCTAGTAAAGGTCACCTATCAGAGGAAGAACCAGCACCCTCATCTTCTTAGAGAGAGGAAGGACCAGCTCAGCAGGACATTTCTCTCTTGCCTTATCTGGACCCCTCTTAAGAGAACATCCAAATGACTCAATCAGGAGGGAGAATGCATGCCTAGGAGGAAGTAGAGGAGCAGGGGTGTCCGAAGCTCGACCACCGTGGCTCACAGCTTGCAAATGCTCTTTCATCAAAGAATGCAACATCCTTGGGTCTGAAAAGGACAAATAGAAGACCATGGATAAGAGCAAGGAGACAACAAATACAATAATACACCAAAAAAAAGTGAGAGAAAATATGTACAAAATACCGAGGGATCCCGCTAAACCCTCCCGAGGAAAGCATAGGTCAAGTAACTCATTAGTAATCAATTTATTCGCATTATATGTTGTAGCATTCAATCTGCATAATAAATCCCAAAATTTCTCGGGATGTTTACAAATATTATATTTTTAAAGTTTGGGAGCACTATTTACTCAAGAGGAAGGAAAACTCCACTCCCACGGAGGTGAGATAAAGAAAAAGTAATGAAACCAAATGTATGTGCTAATATTCCAAAAGAGAGGTTTACATCATTCCTTTATTACATGTACACAAGTTTGACTTTCAAGTTTCTAGTATAACCTATATACATAATTAACTAAATGCCTCGAACCTATCCTCCGATGTCTCAATTCTGGCTAAAACATAATAAACAAAACAATGTCAACATATACACATGTTGAGTAGAAATTCACATAGGACATGAGGTGTTCGTGTGAAAATGCATATTGTCATAAAAGTACATAACCACACATAAAACTATATAAATTTCAATTCTTGATCAAATCACATAAATTTCAGCTCCAATAGAGCATCACAATCCAATCATATTGTTACCTTTTTTTCCACCTCGAAGGGCGGCTACCTTATCTCGCCGTGCCGTAAACCAATTTCCAACCGAAACTCTCACCCAACCTAAACACACCGGTGGTCATATCTCGCGTATATGCCGAAAACCTATGACCCACAACCAATACATGGAACACTCCGTCCATGCAAGATGGGAATAGGCATGGATGGCGAGAACTAGTTTAAGACCGGCAAGCCCATTGCCGCCCGGCCGAACTCTAGCCCCATCCATACCGAACACATATAGGGGTCTTACACACATAATTCCAATACATAAAAATCACAATTTCATCACAATACACACTGATTCATCTCAAATTCAGCACAAAGTACCCAAATTTCCAGTTTTTGCGAAATTGACATTTACAACGTCGAACTGAAAGTTTTAGCATTCAACTATTGAAATTCCAACTTAAAACCTACTAGAAATCCACAAATATATTCCCAAGGTTGTGAAATAGACTTTTAGAGTATAAATTTTTGGATTTTCAGTTTACGAAACCTGAAACTTTCAGACTGTGATGCGAAACGATTTAGCGCGCAACTTCTGAAATTTCCAGCTTTCGCAATCCAAACCTCCAGCTTTTAAAAACTTGTTTCTACAGATTATTCTACACTGGATTTAAAGTATTTAAACCAAATTTTTGGTTTGAAATTTTTGTATTTTTCAGTCGTGCAAAAATCGAACTTTTCAGCTTCGAAAACAAGAGTTTCTGCATGAACAGTAATTCTAGAATTCAAGCATCACTTAAGCATATTTACAACAATTTCCAGCATGCATATTCAAGGATTTTAACCTAACATGCTCATAGAAACATCATATACACAATATACACATATATAACCAACACGTCTTGAAATCCCTTAAACCCAAGATGGAAACCAACTTGTGGTGACCTCCTAGGTCTTATAGGGAAGATAACATGCTAAGAAATTAAGAAAAACCTAGCCCTAACTCATGCCATAGGCAAATTTCTACCTTAATATGTTTTTCTTTCCTTCTTCGTAGGGTTTGGAGTAGGGAGAGTGTTTGAAGGGGTGAGAGGGTTTCAAGACTTGAAGAATATTAGGAAAGTTGATTGAAAACAAGAGGAATGGAGTGTGTGTGTGTGTGTGTGTGTGGCCGGATTTTAGAGTGTGAGTGTGTGGTTTTTTGTATTTTCCAAGTAATATTACATATATACTAATAACAAGACATAACATTAAAATAGCATTAAGTCCTTTTCTAATTATTACCCTATCTAGCCATGTATTTGGTCTAAGTAGCTTAAGTGTTGCTCTACTTTAACCATGGCCAAACATGTATTCATTCCTCTAGAAGGTGTATGCCAAGTGTATTTATACATTGTATTTGGCAAGCTTGGAGGATAAGGCTTAATACAAGCCTAGTATTTAATATTTTCTATTTTCTCTCCCAAAACCCCCTTCAAAATTCGTCCCCCTCCCTTAAAAGATCTGAAAACATAATTTATTTCTTGTTATTATGTAAAATTATTCATATTAGAGAAGAAAATACTATCTAGGGGTAGAAAATACAAGTTACCTATACCTTAGGGGGGTTTTTTGCAAAAGTTAGAAAAGTTACAAGGAAATCTATTAAGACTAAGTTTTATATATACTTATATAAACCATGTATATATATATATATATCTATGTGTCCATGTATTTCTTAAATTTTATAGTTGTATGGTGATTAACTAAAACAAGAAGGTATCCTACACGTGTACATGTTGCACTTAAACGGACATGTACCATAAAGTATGAAAATAATGAACACTCATACATAGAAACATATAAATTGTACACATTTAGGTATAGACACATATATATATAAGCGAAACGAGAATTCGGGTCCTTACAAAACTAACTCATCTTCACATGAATGTAGGAAAATAAACAATAGAATGTAATTAAATTGACTCAAAAAATAGCATGATCACACTCATGTGTAAAGTTCGATAAATATTTGTACATGATTTTTTTTCTTTTATAAATGCATCGGTTGAGACAATGTTGGGAGGACTTAAATGATGTGGAAATGAAGAAGGTGCGGAAAGAAAATGCAAGTGAAAGGTTTAGATCAATGATTTACATAGCAAAACAAAATGCTTTCGAATATGCAAAAGAAGAGTTAAATAGAGAGGCGGATACAATAGACATGGTTGGGAGGGGTCCAAGTTCAATTATAGGACAAATATGGGAGGAGTTGGTTGAGAAGTATTGGAATGTTGAATCATATAAGAAAAAATGCAAAGTTGCTCAAAAGAATCGGATGATTGAAAAATATAGTTCTACTATGAAGTACACGACAAGTTCTATTCCTATAGGGGCACACAAGTTGAGGATGGTAAAGTTTTAAAAAAATATCATTTATCTTTTTAACATTTCTTACATTTCTTCTAGCTAGAATTTACTAATATTATTATTTACAAAATTTCAGGAAAAAGAGCTTAGTTGGAGTAACTGGAGGTCCGTCTCAAGGACGAATATATGGTTATGGGCGTAGCCATAGTTCTGAGAGCTCAGTGTCATCAAGACTTGTGCAGTCTAAAGAGAGAATCAATGAATTATCAAAGACAATAGATGATATGCGTTTTTAGTTTGCAAGAGAGGAAGAGGAGAACCAAAGAATTCTAGAACAAGTTCTTGAAGAGGCTCGAAAGAGGGAAGAAGAGGCTCAACTAAGGGAGGCTGGCTACAAGAGTTGATTCATAGACTGATTCAATATATGGGGTATTCAAATCATCAATTTCTAGGTGGATATACCTAGACCTCGAGAGCAGTAGACTTTTGGTAAAAAGTAGTGATGTTTGAGTTCTTGCACTTTGTGACAGATTTTGAATATAATTTTGCTTTTGGAATTGTGAATGAGTAAAGTAGATTAATTTGGCATTGTATGTTTGAATTTTGTATTTTTAATTGGTTTAATAATTGATTTAGCTTTTCTCAGGTATAATTAAATTTTATAATTGGTAGATTATTGATATAATATTAAAGATTTAATAGGAGATTTTGGATTAATTGGAATGATTCAAAGCAAATTGGATTATAAAAGTAAAGACAAATTAGAGACAAATTTTAAGATAGAATATGAGATGTTTTGAGACAGATTGGAGATTAATTTTTAAATGGAATGTTAGATGCTTTTTACACAGAATCAGAGACAATTTCACAAAAATTAAATCAATAAATTCATAGACAAATTATTGACAGACATTTGATGGAAACAGAGACAGGTTTGTTTTAGATAATGTTAGAAATAGTCACAAAATTAGAGTCAAAAAATTTTGTATTTGAATCATTGGTGGACATAAATCTGTCTCCAAAATCAGAGACGAGGCATTTATACATTGATTCAAAGACAGAAATATCCATCACTAAAATTCTTTAGAGACAGAAAATTAATGTTTAGAGACAAATTTTTCCATCTTTGAAACTATGTTCTCTTGTAGCATGCCATTCAAAATGCAATTGAGGAGTGATCGATTGTGAAAATTTTTAAGTACCACTAGCAATGAAAGCACATATTATTCATTAATTGATTTTAAAATATGAAATATCACAAAATACAATTGTAAGGAAAATATTAAATGAAATATCTAATATTTTTAATTTTAATTCTTTATTTATTAATAGTTAACTATTTATCCAGTAACAAAAATTTCTAGAGTCGTCACTGATTATCACTTTTATTTCGTTTCCTCTTATTTTTTTTATTTTTTTATTTATTTTTTGTGGGCATGTTTGTGTGTAAAGTAAGAGTATTTAAAATGCATAATTCGACATTCCAAAAGAGCTAGAGCTACTTAAGAACCCCCAGCTACAATCTCAAACTGACTGCAATTAAGGTGGCGGATCAAGAGACGAGATGCGACGAGATTGTTCATATATAACAATTCCAGTTGAGGATGCCTTTTGCCCTAGGACTACTTCATAGCCATCACTCCAATTCTCCATTCCTTGAGCCATAAGCTGCCACAAAAGTGCACCTCCACAAGGGCCTCCTCTTTGTGCGCATCTAAAGACACTCATGAATATGTTGTCAAAGTAGGCATCCCTAGCCGCCACTGTGTAGTCTACCGATTTCGAAGACTTGCCGAACTCAGTCAAGAGGAGTGGCTTCCCTATCATTGCTTGTGAGTCATTGATGTGTGCTCCTATCCATTCCTTCACGAATTCGGCTTGGACCTCGATGTTTGAGTCGGGGATCCTGCATTTGGGGATGGAATTAGAATTTTTTGTTTAAGATATTTAAATGTTTTATAAAATATATTAACTATTTTGAGTGAGAAAGTTTTTAATTTTAATAAAACGTATATAAAATAGTAGTTCTAAACAAACTTGAAAACTTAAACAAGAATACGAATTTCATTGTTCCTATACTCGTCCCCCCTTTAATATAAATATATTTATATATATATATATATATATATATATATATTGTATTTAACTATTGAATTCACCGGTGTTAACGGTTTTTGTAACCAGATAAAAGTAAAATTGATTTATATGTTTGTAGTTATCTTTATTATCTGTTAAAGTTGAAATTGACTGAAATCATACGAAGTAATAAACTTTCTTATTAACAATTATAAACTCAGCCCTCAAGGCTTCAATGATTTCTCTCAGTATAAGGGCACTATCCCGTATGACTAAATAAACGGCCCTGTAAGGTAGTTTATAAATGCAATGTCCTGAGGCCAACATAGAAGTACCAAATTTACAATGAAAGAATAAACTTAATGAATATAGCTTACGTTTCAGTGTTCAAATAATCATATCAACATTCTTTTATGTGAATACAACTCGGAGGGCCAAAATTACGGCGGTAAATGCTGCTTGAATTTTGACATTAAAAAACATCACTGAAAAAACTACTACAACATACTCGTAATGGGTATTGACAATACTTCTTATTCTATCTCTAATGAAATACATTGAGTTAATATAATTTTTATTTTATCACAATGTGACCCAATAATAACAAAGAATAATGTTTTAATTTTCACCATCAATAATTAATGATAACTTGACGATGAGAAATAGTTGCTATAATCTTATGATAAAATTTTCATTCTTACTAAATTATTATTAAAACGGTGTGACTTAATATAAAGAGTAACTTAAAAAATAATTTTTATCACTATTTACCCATGTGAAAATAATTTTCTTTAGACAAACAATTTTTTTTATCACTTAATATATATATATATATATATATATATCATTGCCAAATTTCTTTTTTCTTGTAGTGCATGTGCATTGCACCATTGAAGCACAGTCAATCACTATAGGCTATTTCACTTAATATTTTATTATTATTATTTCAATTTTGTTTATATGACCAATATACGTATATGTATAACTATATATATATATATATGTACACACACGTACACATAAAGAAATATAATATAAGACATGCTACGGATGAAGGATAGCGTACCAGTGTTCAGGATAGACATGAATTGTTGTGAAATCCACTTGTGCAATGCGATTATTAGAAATAAAATCAGTTCCATAAACGATACCACCTGGATTGAACCGTTTCCGGTCGGGCAGGTGTTCCCCGTAAAATCCTTCCAATCCAACTTCAAGCAGATGGTTCTTGTCAATAGACTTTAAATGACTTGACATTTCTTCAATCCACTCCTAAATATTCATGAAATTCAATGAATCACACAAAAGAATTATTTATGATTTTTTTTTTTGACAATTCTATTTGTAGCATATAATTTGCTTGCCTCAATTTTATACTAGTTTTTTTCTTTTAAAAAATAATATGTTTAACGTATTAAATGTTTGATGGGCGTGCTCAAATTGCACGAGCAATTTAGGTCATTTGTTACCATGATTAGCTTCTTTTATTTATATTTATATTAATTGAAGAAATAAGATATACATATATGTTGTTGGTGAAGCAGATTCAGATTATCAAATTTAAATTGACAATTATAGGGGCAATAATATACATTTACTACATGTATATATTAATCTTATCAGTGCCTTTTTCCAAATTTTCGGAAGCGTATCTGAAAACTTTTCAGTATTTTGGAAGTTGACAAAGAAACCTTTACCATCATGAAATTAAATAAAACCTCAATACTACATTTCAATCTTGAATTTTTAATAATAGAAAAAAGGAAAAAAGAAGTTATGGATAATTTTTTCAAACTTTAAATAATTCAATTTCGTAATTTTTGTGTGTGTGTGTGTGTGTGTGAGGGGGGGGGGGGGGAGAGAGAGAGAGAGAGAGAGAGAGAGAGAGAGAGAGAGAGAGAGAGATACTTGCAGAGATTTTCCAGAGTGGTCATTGCAATGAGGTTCATTTATTAGCTCCCATGCAAGTATGGTGGGCTCATCTTTGTACGCGATTCCAGTTATCGAATTAACTCTTGTCAGCACAGTCTGCACCCACATCAATTTGAAAAGTGAGTTTTAAATAACACAAAAAATTTGAGGTGCATTAACAAAAATACGTACATAACTAAATAAATGTGCTATTGTAAGGCAAACGGAACAAGTTAACTTAGTTATAATTATATATATATATATATATATATATATATGGGCGAATTACATCTACCTCCCCTGAGGTTTGGCGAAATTACAATTTAACCCACGATTTTTTGTAAATTACAATAAACCCCCTGTGGTATATTCCGTCTAACTATTTACCCCAACCGTTTATGGCCGTTAGGGTTCCGTTAGTTTTTGTATGTAAAGTTCCGATAGTACCCTTGAGGGGTTTTTTTGTAATATATATAAAATATTCGGGGTTGTATGTTATGTATTACATCTTTGTGGGGCTAAAAGTAATAATATTGAAAAAATTGCTCTGTTTTCCGACAAATTTTTCGGTGAACTTGAAGCGGATCTTAAACTTTTCGACATAGGAAACACGTTGGTGAGGTCAATTGTGGACTAGAGTAGGTTTTATACATTTTTCGTTTATCACTTGTAATTATTACATATCACAGGGGGTTATTGTAATATACACAAAAAAATATGGGTTAAATTGTAATTTTACCAAACCGCAGAGGAGGTAGATGTAATTTGCCCTATTTAATATCAGCAAAAAATAAAGGGCAAAACGGATTTTATACACTTTCCGTCCATCACTTGTAATTATTTCATACTACAGGGGGTTTATTGTAATTTATAAAAAATTATGAATTAAATTGTAATTTTACCAAACTTTAGGGGAGGTAGATGTAATTCACCCTCTCTCTATATATATATATATATATATATATATAGTTGGTACCTTGATGTGATTCTTGTAAAAACCTTTAACAATAGGATCAGTGAAAAAGTCATCTTCCGTACTTAGCTGACGGCCTTTGTCCCTCGCCCATTGAACATGTTGCTTTTTCCCGCCATAGTCAGCCCAGTTGTTCACCAAACTTAGTAAAACATATATCCCATACTCTTTCGCCTCGGCCATCACAAAGTCAAGTCCCTAAATTCAATGAAGAAATACCAAAAAATGAAAATTTACTATCTTTTTTTTGTTCATTTGTACAAAAGGAAAATCCAAAATTACTTCAGATTATACACACACACACACACACACACACACACACACATATATATATATAATTTGCCTACGTTGAAGTCAGGACTAATTCAAATGCTGAAAGGGGCGAAGCAAAATTTTTCAAAATATTAAAAGTTTATTTATCATTTTAAGGGGAGCAAAATATTTAATTTGTATGATATAGTTTTCTAAATATTTAAAGAAGGCTGTCCCGTTCCATTCAACTCCGATAGATATCAAGTCCTAACTCGAGAAATAAATTAATAGCTCTATGATAACGCGTATACCCTGAACATATTTTCACTATAATTGCCGGGTGATATCTGTAAGGCTCTATTACCACCACCATCACTGAAAGCCCACGTTCTCGCGACGTTCATCCCATACCTTGAGGCCTCAGAAAAGACATCCGTCACCTTATTCTTGTTCAAAGGGTTCGATGCCAGTTCCATTAGCCAGTATGCATTGAAACCATTGAAATAAAATGGCTTCCCATCCCTCACAAACGTGGTACCTCTTGTCTTGATGAAAATATTACTTATAGCCCTCGCATCGCTACAAGCGATCAAAAGGGATATTGCTAAAATTATAAAACAATAAACATAACTCTTTCTCCACATTCTTTTTTTGGCTATAGTAATGATTGCTGTTAACTAAATGCCTATATTTGTTTTCTCTAACTTATTGTGCAATATTTTTGTGGTTGCAACCTTGAATATCTAATGCATATAAACGTGTGTGTATATATTTATAATTTTATTTACACACACATACATATAGGTGCATATTACATGCTGCTTGGTGATTCAATTACGTGCATGCAAGCAAAATCTTTTAGAAAATTTGAGAAGGATGTATACAAGTTGAACGACAAATAGCTTACATGCAACGAAATGTAAGTATACATTTTATTACTATACTAGTCGGTGTGGGCACACTCGATGTGTGTGCAAAATATAAAATTAAAATATAATTTAATTACGTATTTGAATTCGGGATATAAATTAAAATATTTTTTGACTTTTTTATATATTTTAAATTATTTTTAATGTATGTATTTTATTAAAGTTGTTATAGAAAAATAGTTTAAAATAAATATGGAATTATAAGATTAACAAATAAATATAAAACAAAAAGTTAAGAAGAAAAGATAAAAGATATATATATATATATATATATTGACAGAGGAGAGAGAATGAGAAAAGAAATCAATTAAAAATACATTAATCATGGGAGAAGAGAGATAGGAGAGAGAATATAAATGAAAGTGAAAAAAATTAAAGAGACTAAAAGAGATCAAGATATTTATTAAACCCCATAAATCTATTATTAATAGTACAGACATATATTGTTATTCCAGTAAATCAGGTCGCGAATGGGCATTTAGTGTAATGGTCCTTAAATAAACGATATTTAGTGAAACTTATGAATTCACTAGGACTTTGCTAGTTAATCAAGTGTTTAAAAACTTATTTGCCACTTCCATTATAAATTATCAATTGCCACTTCCATTATTGGTCCGGCCTTTTTTATTATCGCTCAAAACTTTTGGCATCCACCCCGTATTATATGTGTATTTATCACAAGGCAAGTTTCTTATAGATTTTTTTAATATTTATTAATAAATTAATTTGTATTTACCTATGCTGATTTTAATATATATATATATATAAAGATATTTTCATTCAATTTAATTTATGAAGATTCTAATGTTTTTTAATTTTACTAAATTTAAAAGCTGTATCATCTTAATTAATTATATGTATCTTAATATTCAAAAAAATATTTTTCATAATCTATAAACTATAAAATTAATAAAATCTTTTTTCCTGAATTTAATTTACTAAAGTAATCGTCGATACAATGAATTTAAAAAATTCAAAAAATAATAATATTAGAAAACTGGCTCACTAAGTTTTTGAATCACAAAAATTAGGAGTAATTTAGTCAAAATATTACCTATAAAAGGGTTTTTAAGTTCACGGTATAAATTTTTAGCATTGAAAATTAATTTTTAGGCTTCTTTTTTTTTTTTTTAATATAAAAGTTATTTGAAGAGAATTTAAATATTTTTCTCGAATCTATTACACTTCATCTTAGTGTAATGTTTATTTTTTTATCTTTATAATCTTTTTGATAAAGTATACGTGCATATAAGTACTTTCTTGGGGGAAAAAAAACATGAATATTGGGAGTCCTTTACTGAAAGCTCTTGCCAACACGAAACAATACATACAAAATTCGTTTCCCTATAATGCGCTTGATATTTGTTTTGATTTTCTATTTTTTTTTTCCTTGATCAACAAATTATGTATCATATGCATGAGAAGTTCATGCAACGTTCCTGATTACGAGTTGGTTCGATAAATTTATCACACATTTGCTTGGTTGTTCATAATATTTAGAGTTACGGAAGAATTTGTAAATATTAGTGTAACAAAATAAAGAAATTGTAGGTTGCTTAATGATTTGTCAAGCAATTGATTTATAATTTATGTATAATAATTTCAAAAATTAAAGACAATTCACCTAATCTCCACATGCATATATGTACAAATGGATAGCCTTAATGTATTCATTTGTACCATGCAGATATATATATATATACATACATATATATGTATATATATGTATACTTTTTACTTCTTTATCCAAAAGAATGGTGATTCTAATATGTATTAGTTAAAAATCTGACTTAAATTCCAATATTTTTAATGTAGACAATAGCGACTTCATTAGATTATATCCAACTATTACATATTATCCATCTTTATGCCGGAACAGCTAGTTTGTCACTCTTTTTTATCAATAAAGAATTCTATGTATAACCCATTTATTAGATTATTCTGAAATATGTACAACCTCGTACCAATTCAGTGTGGGTCTCTCATGAGACAAGTTTCTCATTCTTGAGGTGATTTTATGATCACTTTGGATTAATTTTATTTACAATATTTCAGTTCATCATCTTCTTGATTGTTTACTTTTCATTTATGTTTAAGTTAGTGATAATTGAAATTTGATTTTGGATTTTCACTTACATAATCCATGCCAATCACCGCATATGTTTCTTTATTGATTAAGCATTTGAGACAACTCTTTCGCTATTATGTAGAAGCCATGATAATTTCTATGTTCTCTATACGTAACGAAACTCCATCTATAAATATTTGAAACCAATTATCTAATTTTAAATCCAACGACTTACTGTAGCGTATCTCAACTCATTAAATTGTTTGCTCAAAAATTCGGTCACCTAACCTATGGAAGTAAAAATAGCAATTGTGGGATAAGAGTGTGTGTGCGTGTGTGCATATTATATTGGAATTCTTATTTTAAGTGTGGTGCTATTTGTTATATTAATATTAGTATTTAATATTAATATAAAGTGATATTAAATTCTTTTTGGTAGCTGCAGATGTGTGATAATTACATCAATAGTTATCCTAGGGTTTTGGATCAATATTAGTAACTGATTATGACATGGGTGGTTATGAATAATAATGGGATCAGTGTTGATTGTAGATTTATGATAACTACAACAGTAGTTATTTTCAATTCTCCTTGATGGAACGGGGCCGATATAAACCACTCCCATGAGTCTCCAATTTCAAGAGTGTACATAAACCCGCCCAACTTGTCCAAAGAGAGCCGAATCATTTGAGACCCAAGTAACAAAAAGAACCCCAATGAGTTCTACGTGCTTTAATGCAAATCTGATAATGTTTTGTGAGCAGGAAACGTCCGTATATGCCCCCTTTTAATTCTGATATATGTATTCTCCCTCCCAAACCAAAATGTGAGCTTGAAACCCTAGCTTTCTCACCCCCTTTTCACAGTAATGGCGTCTCCTTCAAGTTCCTGACGCTACCAGCCAAAAAATGAAGTGGAGGTCAGGTATCGGTGTGACGACCCCGGTAATGTACATTTTATTCACAGCATATATACAAGACTTTATTGCATTTATATTACATGAACACGTTTCTACAAAGCATCATCAAAGTATATCGTGAAGCAATACAAAATACAAAATACACAGCGAAAATATTAACTCTTCTAGTAAAAGGCATCAAAGGTTTCATCTTCTTCTAACTCATTTGTTGTGACCTTTTTTCCTTCTAAAATAATCATATAACCCACAATCAACACATAGTTGAGTAGAAACACCACTTAATCACATAAAGTGCTCGTGTGTGTGATTTGCACATAAACACATATTTTTCACATTTTGCTACCTTTCTCATCACCTATCAGTGACCCTTGTGACTCCCGGTCAATTTATGTATCTCTTCCTAACTTATACGCCAATTTCCACTAATTCCCTAACTTATTCTCCAGTGGTCGTATCCCGGGTATTATGCCAAATTTTTCTACGACCCACTCTCTTATGTAGAACACTCCATCTACACAAGGCAGATTAAGAGATGGAGGGAGTGAGAACTCTTACAGCCGGCTACCCCATTAGTATGTCCCGATGAAACTTACCCAAACCACTCGGACATATTTGGGCCCGTTTCACATAATTCCAATTTGTTCACATAAGAGCATAATCTTTGGAAGTCTTGCTTCCATATTGCAACATATTGTAAACTTTAATTGAATGTAAAATAATCAAAGATCTTAAATATAACAATATATTTCTATAAACTTATTTTACTTTATATATATATATATATTTATTTATGTATAACATATTATGTTTAGACCATAAAAATACAATCAAAACATTAAGATATATATATTTGTATGTGCGTATACTATCTATATATATATATAAGTATACAAAAAGATCCAATTAAAATATATAGAAATGTATGTAGAGTATATGTATATATAGAAACACATGACATATCTTGGTAAAATATTTTATGAAAAATAATATGATTTCACCACTACTAGAAAACACGGATTTGGCCACGGAAACATTCCGTGGCCAAAATTGGCATTGCTAAACAAGGCCACGGACATTGGCCACGGATCTTTTCAATTTAGCCACGGATTTAACCGTGGCCAAAAATAAAAATTTTTTAAAAAAATTAAATCTAGCCACGGATTTATCCGTGGCCAAAATTAATATTATTAAAAAATAAATAAATAAATAAATAAATAAATAAATTTAGCCACGGATAAATCCGTGGCCAAAAAAAAAAAAATTTAAAAAAATGATAAATTTGGCTACAGATATTTCCGTGGCCAATCTTTTTCTTTTTTAAAAAAATTTACATTTAGCCACGGATTTATCCGTTGCTAAGATTAAAAAAAATATTTTAAAAAAATTAAATTTAGCCACGGATTTCAAAAGTATTAAAAAAAAAAAAGAAAATTGGGCCTAGCCCAACCAGGCCCACAGCAGGCCCAAACTGCACACCTACCAGCCCAGCGGTGCGACCCGGCACAGCTCGGCATGCCCATTTCAATTAATCAAATTTCACCGTTACTAGTGGGACTCGAACTCGAGACCTCTTGGTATATTGCCAAGCGCATTACCGCTAGGCTATGATGAACTTCTTGTTTAAGAAGGCATGCCAAGAATATTTATATACGTTTATATATTGAGTTTTGTTATGAAATTTTACTAATTTATATCTATATGTGAATATATTTTATTAATTCATACTTATTATGATTTAATTAGAAAATATTAAATCGTGCAAATTATAATTCTTTCTAATTTTACTTTTATCCACAGATAATTTTGGGATACAAAATCAAAATTAAAAAAAATTATAACTTTGACCTTATAAAAATTTGAAATTTTTTATCGATTATTTTGACTCAATTTAAGAAGTCAATGCAAGAATTTTGACTCAATCTAATGTTTTTTTTACCATTAAATATATCTAATTAGTGACAAATTTATTATTATTATTATTATTATTTTTATTTTTAATAATATCACTAATTTACTTTTTTTTTGTAGTATTTGGGAAGAATATTACTGAAAATTATATTATAAAATTATTTTTTTTAAAAATTAGATAAGAAAAATGAAAAGCTAGATGAATTGCAATAAGTTGAAAAAGAAAAAATAGTGCCTTCAGCCTCTATAAAACTAGCTCTTAATTTTTCTGAGTGTGATTTCTTAATTTTTCCAAAAAAGTAAAGTCCACTTTAATGTTGAAAAAAAGTGCAAGATAAAACAACTCAAAAGCCATGAATAGGCACTTTTTTGATGCACACTTCTAGAAATGCAACTTATTTAAGAAATCCATTCAAAACTAATTATTCAGCAAATATATGACTTTTATAAGTTTTAGAATGTGACCAATTTTATAAAAAAAAAAATATATATATATATATATATCGATTAAACTCATGTACTTTTTACATCGAACAATATTGGAAATTAAATCCACACATAAGAAGCATAAACATAAAAATAAACTTTTATAAGAAAATTTAAATTTATTTATTGACCATGGATAAATCCGTGGCCAAGTCCAAATTTAAAAAAAAAATTAAATTTATTTATTGGCCACGGATTTATATTGGCCACGAATAAATCCATGGCCAAGTCCAAATTAAAAAAAAAATTAAATTTATTTATTGGCCACGGATAAATCCGTGGCCAATGGTCAAAACTTCATGTTGACTTTTGTCGAATCGTGCGTTTTCGTTAATTAGGTTAGACGGAACCGTACGATTGGAGCAATACAACTTCAACACTAATCAATCTGCTTGGAAAAATATTTTTTTGATAATTCCTATACAAGTTAACTGACGTTAGTATACATTGACGCCGGATTACGAAGTCATTCGTATATGTCACCGAAAGAGGAAAAATGTATTCTCGCTAAGCAAACTGTAATTTTCAACGCATAAGATGAGAAAATATAATAACCGCGATAAAAATAATATGATTTTAAAATGACTCGAACCTTTTGGTGCGCCGAAATGTCAGATCGGGCGATTTAAGCGAGTCATTTAAAATAAAAAAAAATTAAAATTATTTATTGGCCACGGATAAATTCGTGGCCAGGTCAAAATTTTAAAAAAAAATTTAAATTTATTTATTGGCCACGGATAAATCCGTGGCCAAGTCCAAATTTAAAAAAAAAAATTAAATTTATTTATTGGCCACGAATAAATCCGTGGCCAAGTCCAAATTTAAAAAAAAATTAAATTTATTTATTGGCCACGGATAAATCCATGGCCAAGTCCAAATTTTTTAAAAAAAATTTAAATTTATTTATTGGCCACGGATAAATCCGTGGCAAATTCCAAATTTAAAAAAAAATTTAAATTTATTTATTGGCCACGGATAAATCCGTGGCCAAGTCCAAATTTTAAAAAAAAATTTAAATTTATTTATTGGCCAAGGATAAATCCGTGGCCAAGTCCAATTTTTTTTTTTTAAAAAAATAAATTTATTTATTTATTTTTTTCTTTTAAATAAATTGAAATGGCCACGGATAAATCCGTGGCCATATGTTTTCGTTTTTTTTTTTTAAATCCGTGGCCATTTCCGTCGCTATTGGTAACCGATTTCATCCGTGGCTAAAAATCCGTGGCTAAAACCGCGTTTTCTAGTAGTGCACAAAACTAATATCTTTCTATAAAACATATAATTTTTCATAAAATACTTTATTTCCACAAAAGTAATATAGTTTAAAAAAAAGACTATAGTTTCGTAAAACTATTAATCTAATATATTTTCACAAAACTAATATATATACATAAAACTCATATAGTTCCATGAACTCTTATGTTTCAAAGCTACATATAACTCTTGATAAAAGTTTTATTCCCACAAAGTAAGCATATGTTTATAAATTTTCCTTCACAAGACTAAATATATTTTTGCATGAAACCATTTTATTCTATACTACACACATGTTTTCATGGATCTTAACTCATGCTTATGAAACATGTACCAAGCAAATAATCACATAATAAACTCCTAAGTATGCATATTGATCACATAATAAGAGCAAAGAGCACATATTAAGCATATTTTGCTTTAATTTAGCCTCTAGTAGCAAGTATTCTTGAAATAACATGTATCATAATAACTATATCTAAGTTATCATGAAATAACACTTTAGGAAATCAATTCAAAAATAAACTAGCTACTAAACCAAGAGCATTGATGCATGCTTGACAAGAACTTTTACCAAGAGCATTGAAGCATGCCTAAACAAGAACTTTTACTCAAGGTAAAAATAACATCTGTGACAACCCGGTAAACCGCATTCTTTTATATTTGGAATTACGAAGTATTTACTTTTTTATGAGAATTTCTTTTTGTAAATGTGCATTGTATTATATTGCATGCATTTTTAGAAAATATGCTTTAAACCTATGAATTTCTCATTAATGTTTCGAAAAATTATTATCTCTTAATTTTCCCCACAAATCTAAACTATTGGTGTTATTTTCTTTTTAGTATTATTGTTTCCATATCATGAAATTTCATTTTATATTTCTCCCTATTTTCAAAAATAATGGGAATAATTATTTCAAGTTAGAAAATATGCATTTACTAGAATTAATTAATTAAAGTAATTGTTTAAAATAAATTTATGTATTTATATATATATATATAAATGAAAATGTATAAAAATAATTAGATAAATATGTCTTTCATTATTTTAATTACCCATTTATGTCATTTTCAAGAAAAATGTGGTAAAAAGGAAGGCTACTTGTAAGTTTTACCTCCTAGTTTTGTAATTAGCAAATGAGTGTTAATCTTTGCCATCAAAATATAGTTTTATATTTTTCTATCTCTCCTACAATTATATATTTATATATGAATGTAAATATAGGAAAATTATTTTCCTAAAGTCATCAAGTTTCCTAATTATTTTCTTATTTATAAGAATTTAGCAATTTCTTTCTCTACAAAATTATATTTTCAAACATGTATTTTATTATTTAAATAATTAATTGGAAAGTATATTTTTCAAAATTAGAATTTATTTCTTTAATTTTTGAATTTTGCTCAAATAAATCATAAAATACACAATTTTCGAAATTCTATGTCCTAAAATGCAATTTTCGAAAATTTAACGAAAACATTTCTAATTTCTGAGAAATATAAATATAATTTCAGATTTATAAAGATTAAATTTCATAATTTTGGAATTTTTCTAAACTAATTATGAATTTTTGGATTTTATGCCATAAAACCCTAATATTTGATTTTTTTACAAAAAATAAATAAATACAAATTCAAATTTTTGTTTAAATAAAGATATGATTTTAGATTTTATAAGATTAGATAAGATTATGATAAGATTAGATAATATTATGATAAGATTTGGATAGGATTAGATAAGATTATGATAAGATTAGGATAAGATATGATAAGATAATAATAATTAGAAAATGACTTAAAGAATATAATAATTCTATTTCTTGCCCTAAACTCTATAAAAAGGGGAGCATTATCTTCGTTTTCTACATACACAACACAAATCCCGCCTAAAATACCCCCACCCACACTCTCCTCACTTTCAACACCCAAAACACTCCATATTTATAAAAAATCTTCCACCCACATATGTATATATATAAATCCTTCTTTTTGACATACATATATACATATTAGCCCTCTATACATCCCCTTAATATCATAAAATACTCTTCAAAGTTAGAAGTATATTTAATTAGGGTAGGGACCTTACTTAATTTCATAAGTATAGGTTCTTATTTTAATTCATAAATATTATACCTCCATATTTGGTGTATGTAAGGTACGAATTTTCTTAATTACATAAGTTACTTTCTAGTACTAGTTTATCATTTTACTATCATGATATTATGCTTTATTATGCTACTACAAGTTATTAGAAAGTATGTTTCTAGTTATATTCATATCTTATGTTCATAGAATTAAAATAAAAACATGTATGTCTATTATTCCAAAATATGCTCTTAGTATGCTTTTATATTTAAAGTTATAACTATGGAAGTATGTTTCTTGTGTGCAATTATGTGAAAATATATGAAAAGCTTTATTTGTGCATGTCTGGCCCATTTGTGCTTCGGAATGGATTGGGCTAGAGTTCGGCCGGGCGGCAATAGACTTGCCGGTCTTAAAACAATTCTCGTCATCCATGTCTTTATCCCATCTTGTATGGACGGAGTGTTCTATATATTGGTTGTGGGTCGTAGGAATTGGCATAGTCTCGAGATATGGCCACCGATGTGAACGGATGGAATTGGTGTGGATGGATGGAACATTGGAATTAACGATGTGAACGGTTGGAATATTATGATATGGGAGATATAAGGAAGTCACCAATTGGTGACTCAAAAGGTAGTAAAATGTGACATATTATATGAGATATGATGTGGCTACGTGCATTTTCCATACACACGAGCACCTTATGTTATTAACTAAAAATTCCTACTCAACGTGTATGTTGACCATTTTCCATGTGATAATTTTAGCCAAAAAAGAGGCGGGAATTACGTGAATTACTAAGGACGGTTCGGCGCCTTTAACTAGTCGGAATTAAGCTTGATATTTTGGATTTTGGAGAGGCCGTGATGTTATAAATTTTTGTATTACTATGTATTATGCACACTACTCTGATATATTTTCAATAAAATAAGTCTAGTTTTGCGTTTTAGTTGACTATATTTTAATAAATTAGTTAAAGGTCCGGGTCGTTACAATATCCCTAATTATGGGATTAAGAGAGGTTTCTACCTTTTGAAGTAAGTGTGTAGGATAATATAAGGAAATGGTGTTTGGAACAAAAGTGGAAATTTTAGGGGCAAAGAGAGAGAGTGGATTGTTTTGAGAGGGGGAAAAGGGATGGGTTTGTGGTCTTATTCATAGAATTGAAGGGAAGAAATAGAATATTAAATCATTAATGTCAATTTACTAATAAATGAAATTACACACCTAAGTTAGTTAATTAATGAAATCTTCCACCTTTCCTCCTTATGTGGAAGGCTATGTAAGCCTTGGTGTTAACTCTACTATATGATTCATAAGCTAGATAAATAAGAACCTATGATGCACGGACACGGACACGGGGACACGGACACGACACGACACGGACACGGCCACACGAAAAATCTCAAAATTTTAGGACACGACACGAGTCTGACACGGCTATTAAAAATATATTATATTATATATATATATATTTATAATTTATTAAATTAAAACATATGATAGAGTTAACACAAGTATCCAAGCATCCATCATAATTCCAATATCCAAACAATCCATCATAATTCAAATATCCAAACAATCCATCATAATTCAAATATCCAAACATAAGTAAGTAAAAGAGTTAACACAAATTATAAAATACGATTGTCTAATCATCCAAATTTTTTATAATATCATGATCATTATGAGGTTCTTCAGCGCCGGCTTCATCCACAAATAAAACAGATTCCAATTCTGGTTCATCAAGGGAGAGATTTGCAATCTCTAGAATACCAATATCATCCATGGACTCAAATGCATCACCACCCACATCCCACATTTTGGTTTCACTTTGCATATATTGTGGAGTCTTTCTTGACAAAAGTCGAAGACCAAATCTTGAGCACGTTGTGGAGTGATTTGATTCCTCCTTGTTGAGTGTATAAATGCAGAAGTACTCCAATTTCTTTCACAACAAGAAGACGAAGAGACATGACCAAGTAATCTCATGGAAATACTTTGAAGATTTGGAGTTGACGAGCCATGAACTAACCACCATTTAATAGGATCCATCTCCCATCTATCACGTAAAGAATCTTCGTCAGCAAAATCATCAAGGCATCCAAAGAACTTTGCAAGCTCAACATTAACTTCCCGACGTGCTTCTTCATTCGGAAAAAGGCGCTTCACACATATTTTTCGCATTTTAGAAATTTCTGGATCACTTTGGGGTAGAGAAAGATTTGGATATCGACTTTGCCATTCTTTTGTGGAGCACCTATTAAAATTAAAATAACCATTATAAGTATAACTTTAAAATAAGTTAAAATAAAATGTTTAATATTATTGAAATGTAAAGTTGATTACCTTGGATTCAAAGAATGAGCTAAACAATGTAAAGGAGTATTACTTTTGCTCCATCTATCCTCCAACACTTTATGCACAACACGCCAGAAATTTGAATCCTCATGATCATTTCTTTTCTCACGTTTGTATATAGCTGCTTTCACTTGGCATATCATAGCATCCCACATTTCATAAATCAAATGAAGACAAGGCTTATCTGTATCACATACCCTAAGCATTTCATAGATAGGTTCTATGAAAGCAAGAATATAATCAACTGAATCCCACCACAAATCATCCAACAATTTCTCTTTCACAATTCTTGCTTTAGCAACATCATCATCACGATAACAAGTCCATTGCTCACTAATAACCATAGTTTATAATTGTTTCTTTATGAGTTTAAATCGTTTCAACATAACTATAATAGAAGCAAATCGAGTTTCAGCAACAACAAGTAATTTCAGCTTTGAGAACTCATTGAATATGGCAAGCCTCATGGAATGATTCATAATAAAATTATGAATCATAGCAGCTGATCCGGCAATCTCAGTAATCCAATGGCATTCTTCATATGTGATTTCATTTGCCTCGGTGTTTTTCGCAGCACAAATATTTTTCAAAGCAAGATTAAGAGTATGCACAACACATGGTGTCCAAAAAACATGGGGGTATGTTTGTTCAACCAATAACCCAGCAGTTTTACAAACAGGAGCATTATCAGTGATTATTTGAACTACATTAGAAACCCCAACCTCCACCATCACTTCTTTAATCAAATTCGAGATAAACCATTTATCTTTGTAGTCCCCTCACAATTAACAACTCGAATGAACATTGTGCCACCTTCATTTACAGCCATAAAATTAATTAATGGCCTTCTTTGAGGATCTGTCCACCCATCACATACAAGAGTCACGCCTTTACTTTTCCATGTACCTTTAGTATATTCAAGCAAAGTCTCAACATTAGCTTTTTCTTTTTGCAACAATTTTGTCCTTAGAGCATTATAACTTGGTGGGACATAACCGGCAATGTAATTATTTGCGGCAAAGGAGAATGCTCTCATATAGTAAGGATTCCGAGCAAGGTTAAAAGGAAGGCCTCCTGAAAAAAATATTCTTGCTATTTCACTATCCAATTGTTCTCTAGTTTGAACATTGAATGATTTTTCTAAGGCACTATCACCCCCGGCTTTTCTTTTTTTAGGTTCGTAACCTTCTTGTCTAAAAGATGAGAAGTTGGTTGCATTCATAGATATAGAATGAGAAGATGATTGGCTAGAACTTGACATTGAGTGAGGCAAAGGAACCATTCTTCGTTGAGCCCTCTCTCTTCTTTAAGTAGCTTCATCTTCTAATCTTTTCATTTGATTTATTTGACCGACAGTTACTTTTGGACATCCTTTAATCCCACCTCCCACAATTTTAAGCAAATGTGCCTTCACTCTAGAATACGAACCCTTATATGTTACCTTGCAAAAATTACACGTGAAAGGAAGATTTCCACCCCCTTCATTGGTCTTTTCTTGTTTTGTGACATACCTCCATAATGGGCGACCATCTTGAGATGGACAATCATCATCCCTACTATGGCTTGTCTCTTCAACATCCATGACTCAATTTTACAAGAAACCTATGACAAATAAGTTAAATATATAAATTATTAGATGACCACGAAGGCATGAACATAAATTTAAAGTCACGAAACAATTTAATGAACACAAATTGCAATTCAAAATCATGAACATAAAACATTTTAGTGCATTACTTATTTCAAGCAATTCAAAATTCAAAAAGCATAAGGACCATAACCCATATTTACACAAACAATCAACACAAAAATAGAATAACACTTTAAAATAAAAGTTCAATAAAAAAATCCAAACACCAATTTCTTAGTTAGGGCTTCGGGTTCAATTTGGAGCTTCAAAGTTTAAGATTCAAATCAAAAAATCAACAATAATCATTATAAAAAGCAACACGAAAATAGAATCCATAGCAAGTTAGCAACACAAAAATAGAATAGAAGAAAGATTTGAGAGTAGCAGCTCACGGCAGCAGTAGCAACAGCTCGCAGCAGCAGTAGCAACAGCTCCGGAACAGCAGCTCCGACTCTAGCAGCAGCAGCAGCTTCGATGGTAGCAGAGAGAGAGGAAGAGAAACAGAACAGAAAAAATGTAAACAACAGCTGGAGAGAAAAAAATTAAAGTCTAAATCTGTCAAAAAAAGTTTGTTGTTGTCAATTTTGCCCTAAATTTTTTAAAATTTTAAAAAAGACCCCATTTTAAACTTTGTAATATATTAAAAAAACCCCCGTGTCCCAACCGTGTCGGACACTGTGCCCCAGCCGTGTCCGAATTTTCTTTTTTTTTTTATTTTCGGACACGTTTTTGCCGTGTCGGACACGTGTCCGTGTCCGACACGTGTCCGACACTGCATGAGGTCATTTTTTGAAGTGTTCGTGCATCATAGATAAGAACCATACATGAATAATTATTAATTATGTATTAGAGTAGATTTTTCTTGAAAATAATATATAATATACAGTCAAATCTATAATTTATCTATTTATATGTATAAAATTTGAAATATATATATATATATTGAGAAAATTTGGAAAATGTATTATTAAATTTATAAAATTCAAAAATTGTAATTTAATTTGGAAATTATAATTTATTTGAGAAAAATTCAAAAATTGTGGAAATTAATTTCTAAATCCGGAAAATATACATATAGAATAAATAATAATCTAGAAGATTTAATTATTCAATTTTCGAAATAAGAATATAGATACATCTTTGAAAAATATAATTTTTGTAGAGAAAGGTAATTTTCTAATTATTTATAATAAAAGGAAATAATTGGAAAGACTTAATGGTTTTAGGAAATATTATATATATATATAGTTATAGAAGAGACGGTTAAATATAAAATTATATTTTTGTGGCAAAAGGTTAATACACATCTCTCTACTAATAACACTAAGAGATTAAAGGTTCCAAGTTTTCATCTTTATTACCACTAATTTCATGAATGTGACATAAAATGGTTTGATTAATATAATGGATTTAACTAATATGTATAATTATATATATATATATGTATAGTTTCGGACACTTAAAAAAAAATAATATTTTAGAAATGTTAATTAATTAAATAAATCTAGTAGATGTATATTTTCTAATTCGAAATAAGTATATCTATATCTTTTCAAAACGAAATGTAAAATAAAATTAAATTTCATGATATGATTCTTGAAAAACAATAATAATGATAATAAGAATAATAATAATATATTAAATTTGGGAAGAAAATATGGAGATAATGACTTTCAAAAATTAAAAAAAAATAGATAAGTTTAAAATTTCACTAATAATAAAGAAATGATCATCTTTTTCAAATTTATGCATATTAATGCCCTTTTCCCTAAATTTTTGCATGATAAGAAAATTCACATATTCAAAAGAATCCTTACGGCACACATAATAAAAATAATAAAATTTATCGGGTCGTTACAATCCGCCTCCTCCCCTTTGCACTCGTGAGTTAAAGCCAGCCATAAGAGTTGTGGAGTCTCACTTGAAGCCTACAAAGGACTTGTTTTGTTTATTGCTGCCTCATTCGAAATGCCAATTTTTTTAGGTGGTGCAATCCCATTAGAGTGATGTGGGAAGAACCGGTTGATGATGGAAGCAATTCGGAGGCAGTTCATTATGGTGGTGAAAATGAGCACGAAGAGATTAATGAGGTTGTCTCAAGTGGGTCAAAAGTTGTTGCTAGAAGAATGAATTTTGAAGATTGTGGGAACTTGAGTTTGGGTTAGGGTTGTTTGTGGGGGTTTATTTCTTCTTGTTGTTGTACTTTTATTGAAAATTAAATGTATTAAGTAGTTGGTGAGGGTTGTTGTTGTTGTAACTTTGATTTGTAGTATTGTTAATGAATTTATCTTTTGGATGTTTGTCGTGGTCTGTTGCTCTATTGTTTTTTTTTTTTTTTTGGGTCTTCAGATTGATTTGCAGAGATCTTGGTTAGATCTTTCATTCCGTTATTTGCACATCGGGCCAAATATTTTGATAAACTTGCAGAAAAAAAAACTCTATGTGTTGACAA
Source organism: Petrea volubilis (assembly GCA_026212405.1). Classification (NCBI taxonomy): domain Eukaryota; kingdom Viridiplantae; phylum Streptophyta; class Magnoliopsida; order Lamiales; family Verbenaceae; genus Petrea; species Petrea volubilis. The sequence goes on along the minus strand of CM047872.1, from coordinate 14,242,629 downwards.
ACTTGCACCTGTGTTTTTTTTTTTTTTTTTGGCATTACTCACCTCTGTTATATTGACCGACAATAATATGGAACATCGGAACAAGCACAGAGGAGTCTAATACTTTTTAGTAAGCCCCGCCATGACACCATTTAAAAAGAGAGACCAAGAATTATAATTATAAGAAAAGGTGTAGACATCCAGCTAGCACCAATACATTCAATTAAAGCCACCAACCATTAGAAAAAGGTGCGAGAGGCTTGATGTGCAACAATACAAATAAACTTGTCTACTACCACACATACTACATACTATAGAAAACATAACTAGAGGAGGGCTTTACAAAATACCAAAACCTAAGATTACAAGCCACAAAACAAAGTTTAGAGTTGGAAACCTATAAGTCAATAGTTTGAAATCAAATTTCACCAAATGTTCAGAATTTCATTCTACAGTAAAGGTCAGCATTCATGGCTTTGCATTCCTTTTCTCCTTCGATCTTTCTCTAATATTTTGTAGCACCTCATCCACAGTTGCTCTTTTGACCCTTCTATTTGTCGTGCTTGCATCAAGTGAAGCTGAACCCAGATCTCTTGGTGGTCTTCTTAGTTCAAAGTTTGGTGGAGGTACTCTTGCTGCTGCTGTTTAAGGCTGTTATGGAAGGAAAAAAGTACCAAGGTAAATAGTAGGTTATTGTAAATTATTCAATTGATTTAATTGTTATTTATACATGTGTTATGGTATTTGGTGGAGTAGGCCTTTAGCTTTGTTGTGCAACATTTGTTGTTGCTTTGTCTTGAGAAGATGCTCCACCTCCAACCTGCCAAAAGTGTCATGACATGTGAGAAATATTAGTGTAAGACCTTAAATTTTGAAAACTAATAGTGCATTTGTCCTACTTGCAGATTGTCTACTCCATACAGATCTGGAGGTTCTTGCGGAAGACCTAGCAACCTGTATAGATGTGTAAGTAACAAGTATGAATTCATTTAACAAATGATAATTTGAAAAAATTTATAATATCTGTTTTCCTGCACCACCTTATGAACTTCTTGTCCGTGTGGAATCTGTTGCAGTACCCTAAAAGGAGGGATTGCTAATTTCATTTTTTATGATTGAGGGAATATTGGAGGTGTTAAAAAAAATTGGGTTTATGACTGAAGTAAAAAGATGGCAGTTCCGTCTATTTACACTTTTTAAAACATAAAGTCAACAATGAGGGGCGATGAACAAATTTATGACAACTCAGGGTTTTTGAAGTGATATCATAGGGTTTATTTTGCACTTTCTGAATAGCATAGCGTAGTAAAATGCTATTAACTCTATTCACAAGGATGGTTTGTTTAGATATAAATAAAATTGCAACAAGAACTTTTAGTAAAAACACCAAACAATGCAAAAAACAAATAAACAAATGCCAAATACAGAAAAAATAACAATTGAGTTCAATATACTTATCATATTTGCAACTGTAATTAAACAACCAAATCACCACTTATTTGCCTTAAAGAAATATTCACCCCATTTACTGGTGTGATATACCAGCTGCACTCCTTCCAAGATAAGACAGTCTAGAGATTCTTTCTTCAAGCATCAATGTTACTAAAGAATCTCACTTTGAAGGTGTATACAAGAAGGTACATTATTGCAAAAGTACCAAATTGATCTTCAATCTCGAAAGATCAAAGATACACTTAGACAAATAGTTCTTACAATGATCTACTCGAAGGGAAGCTGATATCAAATGTATTTTTTTGTGTTGTGTTGTGTTTTGCAAGACAATAACATAGTATTCATAGGGGAAAGAAAACAATAGGACATTAATGTTGAGAATTAATTTTAGAACCATAAGTATTGTAATAGTTGCTACCATTTTAGACAATTAAGGCTGAATTTGCAGCAACAAGTAACATCTATCAATTTCTCAACAATCAATACTGCGCATTAGAGTTTTGTGATTGTTTTAGACAACTAATATTGCACATTAATACGTAGTAACCATTTCAGAAAATTAATAATGTGCACAAATGCTATATAACAGTTGAATTTAAAATTCAAATCTTATTTTAGGGCTAGTTCAATAAAAGATAAGACCAAGATCAAGACAATTCACCCTAACACTCGTTGTTGTGGTCGTGCATGTGCTACTTCAAGTATGCAGGACTTAGTTAATTAATTTATACTTAATCAACACTTAACTGCATGTACGCGTGAACTGTCAAGGTTAAAAATCCCGTGTAGGATATTAACACTTTATCTATGGATTTCATCAGAAATGGCTCCATCCTAAATCAATTACCCATAAAATGTTCTCAAAAAAAATATCATTTCAACAATCCCCCTAGATCCATATTATAAAGTCTGTCAGTATACTTTTAATATGCATTCAATAATGGTATCTTTTGATTTGAACCCTTATCTATTCATCCAACTTATGTTATCATAGGAACAAATGGACTAGTGCCTTGAATTTGGACCTTGAATGTGACAAACGTCTATTGATAACAACATTTCAGACAGAGCTTAGCAATCTTCAGGGTTGGCACAGTAGAGGCCACATGTCCCGATCCTGTTTCATGAATATTTTTCAAAGAGTAATCTAACTCCTCTAATTGTGGTCACACGATAGTATTCATTAGTTGGACACCTTCAAAGATGTACTACTAACATCTCATCTAGAAGACCTTGATCCCATTCAGACTAGAACTCTTACTTTATTTGATATTTAAAGAACCTGCCAAGTACACCAAAGGATAGACTTCAGGTACATAGTACCAATTGATAATTAACTGCTAAACCATGCATCCAACAACTTGTTTACACTACATTGAACCTTCCTTGTGGGATCTCCATTTGGTAAGTTGGGTTGCTACCGTCGATGTATACTTAATGGGTTAAAAGTCCCATACTCAACCTGAACTTTTAGAATGAGGTAAATCAAGTCCTCCTGTTAAAGAATCAGCCTTATTGTCTTTGATACCCAAAAAATCAGTGGCTACAATTCTTTCAGACACTAACTCTCTTATAGACTTCAGTCTAATTTGGATATGCCTATTGGTCTTTCGATTATTCTTGGAACTTATCTTTTTTGCACTGATGGTTTGATTACCACAATACACAACAATGGTAGGAACAAGTCCACCATGTATGGGTAATCTAAATATTAATCCATGTAGCCGTTTAGCCCTAACTCCAGTTGTATCTAAAGCACATAACTCCACCTCAAAAGTAGACCGAGTTATCGAATTCTATTTCACAGGCTTCTAGGAGACTCCGCCTCCACCTAAGCTAAATTCATACCTTGTACATCCATTACTCTCACAGTTTTGGGCTATGCAGATTGTATCGCTAAATCCCTCGAGTGCTTTCGAGATTTTACGATAATACAACCTAAGGGAACTAATATCTTCAAGATACCTCATTACCCTATCTAAAACCTCCCAATGAGTTTGATCAAGCCAAGTTATATATCTAGCTAATTTGGAGACCGCAAATGAAATATCTGGTCTCTTACTATTAGCTAAATATTGCAAGCTTCCAATAACCTGAGAATACCTTAATCGAGACACTGGTGCACCAGTTTTATTCTTAAACAGAGTCATTGAAGGATCATATGGTGTTTTAAAGATTTTACTGTTAGAATAATCAAATTTCTCAATTATATTTTCAACATAATGAGATTGAGAAACCGTTATCCTCTCAGTTGACCGAATCAACAAGAGTCTAAAAATCATACTAGCAACATCCATATCCTTCATTTCAAACTTACTTTTTAAGAAACTTTTACCTCATTGATAATCTCAAGGTTAGAACTAATTAATAATATATCATCCATGTATAGGCACAACACAATACATGAATCACATATAACCTTAGGCTAAATGCACTTATCATTATCATTTATAGTCAAGCCAAAGCTCAAAATAGTTTTGTCAAACTTTTCGTACCACTGTTTAGGCACTAGTTTCCACCCATAAAATGATTTGACAAGCTTTCAAACTTTGTTTTCAATATTGACAGCTACAAAACCCCTCTGGTTGTTCCATATATAACTCTTCCATATATAATGTTATTTTTACATTCATTTGATGGATAGAGAAATCCTATGTGGATGCTAGTACAGTAAGCACATAGATTATAGTTAATCCAGCAACAAGGATACATATCAAAATTGTCAATCCTCTTTTTTTGCCTAAACCCTTTGGCAGCCAGTTTGGCCTTATACTTATCGATAGTACCATCAGTTTTAAGGTTTTCGTAAAGATCCATTTGTGTCCAATCATTGTGATGACCCGATACTTCTTGTTCTTTTAAAACATTAATTATATTATTATTTCATAATTATATGATCATTTATGTGACCTTTATTTTACATGTAAATCATGTGATATTTTAGGAATATGCTAACACATATATAAGCCAAAAATATAGATATAAATATATATATATATATGTGGCCAATTATATACATTGTATTTAGATTATTTATATTTTGAAATATATTAGGCATTATTTTATTTTATGACATATATATACATATATGTGTATAACAAATACTAGTATAAATATATATGTATATATTCGAGTATATATATACATACATACATATGAGTTTATATTTTATAAAAATATATATATAATTTCGTGCATAAATGTATATGGAGGTATACAATGTCATCTTCATGTCATTTTCTCTAATTGATGATACTTTTCATGTATGAATCTTATATATGTATTAATACATATGTATGGCTAGGGTTTAAGGTAGGAATACTTGTAAGAATCATGTAAAACTAGACTAACACCTTACCACATTATACTAACACATAAACACAATTAGGGTTAACATGTGGACATAATAGACTCACATGTGTATGATCACATTTAATGTATAAGCCTAGTTGTAAAGGGTCCATTAAATGCAAGATGATATTTTCATATAATAATCTTGTCTCTAGTTGAAAATACTATAAATAGAGGCCTCATCTCCCTTTTTTCAGCCCCCCCCCACACACACACACTTACACACACACACGGGAATACATATATATATAAATATATTACCTTCTTGAAACCCTCTTCACATATACAAATACATACACATATATATACATATATCTTTACCCTAGGGAGACTAGTTTTCTAAGTTTTCTAAGGTAGAGGTTTATCCAAACTATATGAGAATTTTAATTTACAATTATTATTTTTCATGCTTATTTATAATCATCTATTTCATATTCATATCATATGCCATTATGCTTGCATATAGTTAGATATAATTATGTTATAATATGTTTTATATCCTTATCATGTTAGGCAAATCATGTTTAATTGAACTTAAGTTTTCTATGTGCAAAAGCTTGTTCATATGTTCATGTGAAAAATTAAATGTGCATGCCGGGCCCGATGTGTTACGGTGGGGATGGGGCAGAGTTCGGCCGGGCAGCAACGGGCTTGCCGATCTTAATATATGTTCTCGCCATCCCTGGTCCTAATCCCACCTTACTTGGACGAAGTGTTCCGTGTACTGAAGTGGATCGTATGAATTTATCGTAATCTCGAGATACGACCACCAGCGAATAAGGTAGGAATTGATATTGTTGGAGATCAATAAGGTAGGAAAGGAGAAATGTGTTGGGAGTTATAAGGAAGTTGAAATCACTAATTGTGGTCCAAAGGTAAAAGAAATGTGAAAATATGTGACATAATGTGCTTATATGCCTTTGATGCACACACTATCACCTTATATGATTTGGTTAAAATTTCTACTCAACTGTGATGTTGATCCGTTTTATGTACGTTATTTTAGGGGAAGAAGTTTGTAAGGATATAGCAGGTGATACTATAGGGAATTATGAAGTGAAGAATTAGTTACTCATTGTTTTGTACTTCGAAAAGAAAATGATCATTGTTATGTTTTCAATACTCTATCATGTATGATTAAATAAAAGAACTTTTATGTGTAACATTCGAGATATAGCTAACGAAGTACGGATCGTTACAATCATAGTACATCTCAGAGGTAAGTCAACGAGTTCCCATGTCCCATTAGAGATAGAGGATTAAATCTCACTTTAAATAGTGACTTTTTAATGCTCAACCTCAGGTAAAACTATACCATTTTTGAAAGTTACATGATTGTGATGACCCGATATTTTTTAATATTTAAATAATTGATATAAAACCTTATGTTTCTTGAAAATGTCCTTTTTACTTGTTGTTTTCAAATTTTAGTCTGATTTTGAGAGTAATTTACAATTTGAACGTTAAAGTGCTATTTTTCGAATTTCGATTACTATTCTTGGAAAATTCATCTATTAAAATACTTATGAGTTTTCAAAAATAATATAAATAAGTATTCTAGAATTTTATGCATGGAGAAGATGCAATTTTGAATAAATTACACGATTTTCCAAATTTTAGACGAATTTGACATTCGAACATAATTTTCGAAATTCTATGTCCTAAATAGCAATTTTCAAAAGTATAACTAAAACATTTTTAATTTCTAGGAAATATAGATATAATTTCAGATTTATAAAGATTAAATTTCATAATTTTAGAATTTTTCTAAATTAATTATGAATTTTCGGATTTTATGCCCTAAAACCCTAATGTTTGATTTTTACAAAAATGAATAAATACAAATTCGAATTTTTAATTAAATAAAGATATGATTTTAGATTTTATAAGATTAGATAAGATTATGATAAGATTAGATAAGATTGTGATAAGATTAGATAAGATTTGGATAAGATTAGATAAGATTATGATAAGATTTGGATATGATTAGATAAGATTATGATAAGATTAGGATGAGATATGATAAGATAACAATAATTAGAAAATGACTTAAAGTATATAATAATTGTATTTCTTGCCCTAAACTCTATAAAAGGGGGCATGATATTCATTTCCATCACACACACAACACAAAATCCCGCCTATAAGACCCACACCCACAAAATCTTGCACTTTCAATATATATATCACACAATATCATTAGTATACCTTCCTATATACATATATATATATATATATATATAATTACCCCTCTTCTAAACCTATATATATACATATTATCCTTTCTATATATCTATATATACACTCTACACTTTATACTTATAAAGAAGAAGATACCCCTTTGAAAGGTAGGAGTATTATTTAACTTAATGAGTAGAATAGGAATTTAAATATCTTGTAATTCTTATATATTTTATGCTTTTATTTCCTTTATAGTATTATGTGAAATTATGTGTCTACGTGCACCTATTAAAACACACACTCACCCCATTGAATGATATTTCTACTCAACCATCGCGTTGATTATTCTTTACATGCCTATTTTTAGACAGAAATGAGATAGCGTATCAGAGTGGTGCAGCGGAAGCCTTTTACGCAATAAAGTTGCTTTTGTGTTATTTTGAAGCTCTTGTATTTTGTACAAATCTTATGTGAAAATTATTATTTATCTTTAACAAAATATGAAGGGTATTTTTCCAGATCGTTACAAATGGTATCAAAGCCGCTTGCCAGCCGAAATACTAGGAGCTAAGTGCTTTGTGAGGCAAAGTGCTACGTACACGGGAGCCACCTCTTGAGCCTGTAGAGCAAATGTTACGTATTGAGCCGACGAGGCCAAGTGCTATGTATGGAAAGTCTTGAGCCCACGAGGCCAAGTACTATGTCTTGAAAGTCTTGAGCCCATGAGGCCAAGTACTATGTCTTGAATGTTATCAGCCTACATGGCAAAGTGCTACGTGTGTGGGAGTCGCCTCTTGAGCCCGCGGGAGTCGCCTCTTGAGTCCCGACGCCTGGCAGATGGTATCGGTATGTGTGACTTTTGCTAAAAACTTCTAGTGTATTTATTCGATTTCGTATTTGATTGAAATATGTTTTGGGTTCTAAAATCTGTTGTGAAAACATATTTTTGGAAAAATACCGTCAACTATTTTACTAAACAAAGCTGAATTTCGAGGACAAAATTCTTTTAAGGATGGGAGGATGTGAAGACTCGGTATATCTTATTATTTAAATAATTGATATAAAATCTTATGTTTCTTGAAAATGTCCTTTTTACTTGTTGTTTTCAAATTTTAGTCTGATTTTGAGAGTAATTTACAATTTGAACGGTAAAGTGCTATTTTTCGAATTTCGATTACCATTCTTGGAAAATTCATCTATTAAATACTTATGAGTTTTCAAAAATAATATAAATAAGTATTCTAGAATTTTATGCATGGAGAAGATGCAATTTTGAATAAATTACATGATTTTCCAAATTTTAGACAAATTTGACATTCGAACATAATTTTCGAAATTCTATGTCCTAAATTGCAATTTTCAAAAGTATAACTAAAACATTTTTAATTTATAGGAAATATAGATATAATTTCAGATTTATAAAGATTAAATTTCATAATTTTAGAATTTTTCTAAATTAATTATGAATTTTCGGATTTTATGCCCTAAAACCCTAATGTTTGATTTTTACAAAAATGAATAAATACAAATTCGAATTTTTTAATTAAATAAAGATATGATTTTAGATTTTATAAGATTAGATAATATTATGATAAGATTAGATAAGATTGTGATAAGATTAGATAAGATTTGGATAAGATTAGATATGATTATGATAAGATTTGGATAGGATTAGATAAGATTATGATAAGATTAGGATGAGATATGATAAGATAACAATAATTAGAAAATGACTTAAAGTATATAATAATTATATTTCTTGCCCTAAACTCTACAAAAGGGGGCATGATCTTCATTTCCATCACACACACAACACAAAATCCTGCCTATAAACCCACACCCACAAAATCTTGCACTTTCAATATATATATCACACAATATCATTAGTATACCTTCCTATATACATATATATATATATATAATTACCCCTCTTCTAAACCTATATATATACATATTAACCTTTCTATATATCTATATATACACTCTACACTTTATACTTATAAAGAAGAAGGTACCCCTTTGAAAGGTAGGAGTATTATTTAACTTCATAAGTAGAATAGGAATTTAAATATCTTATAATTCTTAGATATTTTATGCTTTTATTTCCTTTATAGTATTATGTGAAATTATGTGTCTACGTGCACCTATTAAAATATGTTTATATATTCCATTTTTCACAAGAAATACATTGTCGAAGAATATAGCATCGTGAAAATTCCACTATTGTATTAACATTTATGCCAAGAATCTCATATTTAATGATAAAAAATCTCATGGCGTAGCTTGTTTCCATATAGCCAAGAAAGACTACATTAATAGTTTTGGGACCAAGTTGCTTCCATTTTTCTTCAAGGGTTAGAAGTTGGAAGTATTTCAGGCTTAGTTTTCTACCTTTTCAAAATTCAAATGGAGTGTGTTCCATTTGTTTCAGATGGACTCTAATTAGAATTTGGCAAACTATAACACATACTTGAAATTTTTTATTCTCTCCAATGTCATGCGATGGAATCAAATTTAGATTCATTATTCTTTTAATAGAACCAAAATTTAAATGACTTAAAGGACAATGCTATAAATTGAAACTTTCAACATTGTTAATAACAATGGAATCAAAACATTTAGCACTATTAGAATTAGAAATATCAAAATACTCAATCCTCAATTTAAATTAACCTTTAGATAAATAGTCTTTGCTAAAGAAAAAAAGTCCTATCATTATGTCCATGAGCCCTAGCTCTGCTAGTCTCAACCATGTTGACTACTGATGCTAAGGATTTTAGTTTGGTCTTTTCTTTTTTTGTCTTGTAGGCACACTCATTCTCATGGTGACCAACTTGTCCACAAGTCTAATATGGTTTGTTTGATTTTGGTTTCTTAGCTTTGCCTTTGCCCTTGTCAATATTTTTCAAATAGGGATTGACTTTTTTCAGCTTAAGGTTTTTCTTTTTCCAATGGTCAAAACATTTGCTTTTGACTAGTATTGAACTGCTAGGGCATGTATTTGATTCCTATGTTCTTCTTCTATGCATATGGCAATCATTAAGTCATCCAAGGTTAATTTCCCTTTCCGATTTTTTAAAGTTGATTGAAAGTTCTCTCGAGAATATGGGAACTTACCAACAAGTGCTATAACCATGAACTTTTCTGGAAGTTTCATACCAACATCAGTAAGAGAAAGTTCCAGATTGATAAGATCAAGTGTTTGTTCAGTCATAAAATTTGTCCTCTACTATTTGAAACTTTAGGAATTTAGAAACAAAATATTTCTCAAACCCTTGCTCTTTAGTGTTATATTTCTTATCCAATTCTTCCTAAAGCGAGTCAAATAGTCAACCAAATTTTCTGGAATCCGAGTAGTAGACATCAAAGAGAACATTTGACAGTGCATACAAAATGATCCCTTTGCCACTTGGTCTCATTTATTCCATAGAACAATTTCAGCCATTTTCGATCCATATCAGTTAGTAGTGGCTTATTTGTCTGAGCCACAAACAAGAGCCCCTACATTGTCAACCAAATTTTAACTTGTTCTTGCCAATGATTTAAACATTGGCGAGAAAATGATTCAGAAAAACTATTCATGTCAATTTTAGAGAAATTGAAGAAACCACCTGTTGAACTAAATATATCATCCAAATAACCTCGAATATTTCTTTAAGATTGCTAGAAAAATAGCTTTAGAATATCAAAAAAAGGTCAGATATTCACTGGGGTGATTTATTCATATATATATATATAATTACAACAACAGTTTTTAGCAAAAATACAAGATAATGCCAAAAGCAAACAAACAAATTCCAAATATAGAAAACATTATGATTAATTAGTATATTTATCATATTTGCAACTATAATTAAACCACTAAATCATCGATCGGGTTGAACTGATTTGTCTTAAAGAAATATTCACCCCATTGATTGGTGTGACAAGCCAGCGATACTCCTTCCAAGATAAGAGAGTCCAAAGCTTCTTTCTTCAAGCTACACTGCTACCATAAAATGTCACTTTTAAAGCTAATCAACTCCGTGTAAGGTGTATATAAGCAGGTACACTATTACATAAGTACCAAACTAATATTCAATCTCACAATATCAAAAAAACACTCAGAGAAATAGTTCTCACAATCATCAACTCTAAGAGAAGCTGATATCAAATGTTTTTTCTGTGTTGTATTGTGTTGTGTTTCTATAGGACTATAACATAGTGCTTATAGGGGAAAGGAAACACAAGACATTAATGCTCGGAATTAATTTTAAAACCATAATAGCAAGTAACATTTCAGACAATTATGGTTGAATCTGTAACAACAGGTAACAGTCCTTAGTTTCTCAGTAATCAATACTGTGAACTAATGCTTTGTAACCATTTCTGATAATTAATATTACGCACTAATGCTCTGTAATCATTTTAGAAAAATAATAATTCAATCTAATGCTCTGTAAAGGTTGAATTGAAGTCTAAATTTAAAATTCAATTGTTATTCCAAGGCTACTTTAGTAAAAAATAAGACCGAGACAGAGGCAATTCACCCTAACACTCATGGCCGCGGCTGCGCGTGGGGTAATTCTAGCATGTGGTACTTAGTTAATTAGTTTACACTTAATCAAAACTTAACCACATATATACAGAAACTATTATTCTCCCATGTGGGATATTGACACTTATCTTTTACCACATAACATAACATTTAACAAGGCTTTATATATAGATTTCACCAGAAATGGGTCCATCCTAAACCCAACTGTTGCGAAATTTCTGCAAGTGCACGGGTCGCTCAAGTAATAAAGTGAAGAGTTAAGTATCATTCCCTTGAAGAATGGGTTACCAATCACCAAACTTATAAGTTCTCTATTGTTCAAGTTTCGAAAAGTGAGTGGAGATATTATGAAACAAAAACAAGCAACTAAATAAAAGTAAAGAAACCAGTAAAAACAAGCTAGGGCCTAAGCATCGTCAATTGAATCCCCCCTTATAATCACTTAAACCCCCATTGATTTTAATCTATAAACCTCCACATGATCCAACTCACGAAAATATTTGTAATCTCTTTTCGAAAGTAAAAAAAAAAATGGTACCAAGGATTGCTATGTGTCTACTTTCGTGATCACATACAGATCCCTTAGCCCATTGCACACGAAAGCTTGTATTAGTTAAAAAGTCTTGACTAATTAATCTAACTGATCGTGTGAGAGCACGATTATTTCTAACCTTTCCGTTCCTTATGTCTATAACACAAATAATCAAATTTGATACACACCATTTCATAGTTGAATATAAAATCTCAAAACTTGTAAAGATTGGCCAGAAATTCACAAGTAATAAAAACTTTGCATTCTAGATAGGGAGTGTGTAAAATTAAAATCAAAGGGGTTCAACAAAAATTACAATGGTTTCACCAAAGACTAGCCTATAACCCTATAATTTATTTAGCTAGACATAATAAAAGAAAAAAAAACACAAAAATATGATAAAACTAAAAGAAAACATCAAAGGAAAACTCGGCTCAAGGTGATAATCTTGAGGGATGGGAGAACTTGGCCCTTGAATTGTCACCCTTCTTGAGCTTTCAATTTGTCCTTGAACTTCTCTTGAAAAATTAGCCAAGAGTTTCAAACAATTGTGGTAAGGGGCCCTTTAAATAGGAGTTGGGAAACAACCATCAAAATCCTAATAGAAGAAGAATTTCCAAACTTGAATGGCGTGATGGGACGGCTTTGTGTCCTCCGGTATGGTTTTAGTTCATTGGGACGGATTTGGCCGCTTTCTTTTGCATGTTTTGGAGGCTTTTGGAACCGCCAGAATGGCTCTGACTGTCCTGTTTTGCAAAAATTTGGTCATTTCTGTAAGTCTTGGGATGGTTTTATCTCTGGGACGGCTTAAGCCATATTGTTGTGCATCCACAATACAAGCCGGGGGCAGTGATCAAATGCACAGCAAGACGGCTAAAGCTGTCTTGGCCTGCACACTTGCATTTTTGGCTCACTTTCTACCCCAATTTCTTGCAATAACATTATGAAACTCTTGTGGGTGAATATAGACATCAAAACCTTGCAAAAATCGTGCTTTTATAGGTGCAAAAACACTTTAAATTGATCAAATTAAGGTTTTATTACATAAAGCATAAATTTCATCCTTAAAACTTTAATAAAAATCAATGAAAAGCACACAAAACATGCACATAACAGTGTATACATTTTAAGTTTATCACCAACACCTATAAATGTTATCAAAACATAGCCCATTAATTTCCAACCTAAAATAAATCATTTTTACTAATCCAAACATCGTTAACTAAAGTGTTATATGTTAGGACTTGCGCAAGTGCACGCAATTGTACAAGTAATATAAAGTGAGTAGAGTGTCGAATCCACAGGGATTGTGATTTGGCCCTTGAAAATGACTTGTATTTGTTTAGCTAAACGGATCAAATTGAGTAGTGATTTTGTATTACTAAAAGAAACCTACGTTCTTAATTAAAAACAACTTACGAATAATGATACTAACAAATAATCAAGGCGGGAAATGCAAGTGTAAGGCGGTTTCATTTACCAAATTCGCTATTCTAATCCAATCCCTAGGTTGAGTGGTTTCGTGGTTGTGTGAAGCCTAGGAACACATATATCCACAATCTCTCTCGAGCATTGCGGAATTAATTCATGCAATTCCTCTAAGCCTAAGATTAACCAATTCTCATTCAATTAATCCCAACTTTAGAATTATTTGTATGAATTTTTAAATACTGCCTTAAGGCCCAATCAAAGTTAAATTCATTCTCATGCAACTTTAACACAATTGATCTCGTCTAATTAGAGTTATTATCGTGAATCGTCTCTTAACCTCATCACGATTCTCAAATTCGCTAATTAGGGGTGATCAAACCCTAACCACGTATTAAACCATTAAACAAGAATCACACAATAACGAAAACATACGAAAACATACGAAAATGAATTCAAACTCAAGGGATTTTCATACAATAGCAAAAATGATGAACTACACCATCCTTATACTTAATTAAAATTAGTTCATAATGAAACTAAACATAAGAACGAAATATGGGAAAGAATTCATGAAAAGGGAAGAATTTAACTTATTCACTTGAAATTTCAGACGAAAACTCCCCTTGTTCGGTTGTTCTTCCCTTGGCTCTTGATTTCTCCCTTCTTCCGTTCTTCATAAAATCCCCCGTAAAAATCAAAATCGAACCCATGAAGAAAAGAAAAAATTGAAAACAAAAATTGATGAATGTCCCAAGCCTCTCCAAGAGATCTAATCTATCTAGCAAAAAAAACGTCTCCCCTTGAAGTCTGCTTGAATCTGGACTCAAAAGTGGTAGAGAAACGCCTAGCAAATCTTTCCAAATCAGCACCTCAGTTAAATACGGAAGGTTGTTAATGATTTAGCACAAACTTATGCATAATAAGGCCCGAAATGAGAAAAAAACGTGATAAGTCCTACAAAATAAATATAAAAATCAATTATAACTACGGACTTATCAACTCCCCCAAACTTAAATGTTGCTCGCCCTCGAGCAATTCAAAATTGACAATACAAGGATTGGGCACAATCAAAACTCAATCTTAGAACACCACACATTAAAGTAAAACTCCCTTTTATTTCTTAGAAACTATTAAGTACTATGCCATCAGTTCAATGTGCAAACAATCAAAATTTCATGTACACTCTACAAACAATTATCATTATCAAGTATCCCCCATGTTATCGTGTGTGATATAATCAAGAGCAATAATCACCAACAATCCGGATCAATTTATATTAATGCGATAGGCACAAAAAATGGATTCCATAAGTCGATTTTTTATTCTTATCTCCACTAATGTAGACAACAATAAATCGGGGATCCATAGGACTTAATTAAGCTTGTAATGTAGGGCTTGGGTGTAGGGTCAGAAAATATAGAAAAGTATTTGACTCATGCACCTAAGTTACTTAAATTGGACAAGTTGGAGTTTTTAGAGCATTATTCATGCATTCCACTCCCTCAAACTTATTCAAAACCATCACTCTCCATGTTTTTTTTTGAGAGTGCTAGCTCTCTTTTTCTTTCATTTCCTCTTCTTCTTTTTTTTCACATTTTTTTCTTTTTCTTTTTTTTTTCCAAAGCGAGCTAGTATATCGCAAATTCAAGTATACGTACAACCCTCCACTTAATCCCATCATAGTTCCACATATTCATTGCATAACTCCAAAAATTTTCACAATTCAAGTATAGTGCATAGAAAGGATTAGGATATGTAGACATTGTGCTTTTGGGCTTGTAATGTGGCTTTCAAGAGAACTAAGCACAATGTAAGCTCAATGGGGACTCAAGGGTTACGTTTAACAAACAAATAGGCAATTAAGGCTCAAAAATTATCAAAAATGGCCTAAGTCATTTCCCCAATTTAGCATAGTCTAGGATTTCGCCTCAACAAGAAATCAAATCGATTCTAGTGTCCTAATGCATTAAAGCACATGCAAAAACCTCTCACAAAGATATAAATTTTCTCTAAATCATTTAGCAATCATTGCTCCAACCATGTGCTCAAAGTGATTGGGGGATACCAAAACAACAACAATCATTCTTCAAGTGCACATAAAATGCTTGCAAAAATAGTGTTTCATAGTGTTTCATTCATCATTCCAAACATAGTGTTTCATAGCAAAAATCATCATCGAATAAGGAATTTCAACAAAGCACGTGCATTCCAAGACGAGACAAACAAAACAACCTAAGACAAATTTCTAAAACCATCAATAAGCCATTATCAATAGAATTGAACTTGAACAGTACGTGGCGTTGTTATACCAAGACACGAATCATCAAAGATGACTCTTTTCGTCTGGTCGTCCGGGTTTCCAGCCGATATACTGTTCTTGTTCAAATTCCACAACATAGCTAACAACAATTAATCTCAAAAGTCTTATCCTAGGCAACTGAAATTCCCCCCACACTTAGAAAGTACTTTGTCCCCAAAGTACAGAAAATAAGGCCAGACAAGACACAACTGAAACGCAAAGAACTACGAAAGCGAAAATAAAACACAAACGGAAAGCAAAGAAAAGGATAGAAAACACTTGAGATTAGATGGCGTCATAAAACTCCGCCTCGTCATTTTCCTCCTCTAGTGGTGGTGCTGAACTGGGCGTTGTGGAAGTAGTATGGAAAAACACAGGTGGTGGTGTAGGGTATTGGTCCTGTGGATCTTCAAATGTGCAGTAAAAGTCTCCAACCAACGCTGATCATACTCCCACTTAGCTTGCAAAGCAGCCTCCATCTGATCTAGACGACTAGCTATAGAGGTATGGCCCATGCGGTGTGATGGCGGCCAAGGAACCCTCGGTGTGCGCAATGAATCAGGAGTAATAAAGGAGCCGGCTGGTAAAGACTCTTCACCCGGAGCTAGCTGTACTCCTGCCTGGCGAGCCAAAGCAGTAATTAAGTGTAGGAAAGCAAGACCCTCCTTAACGCCACCGGATACACAAGACCGAATTTCGACAGTGATAAGTCGACCCACATCAATCGTCACCCCATGAAAAATGGCATACATCAATACGGCACGTGTGTTATGGAAGCTGCTCACATTACTCCGAGGCATGAGACGAGCAGAGACAAATTTGAATAGACATTTAGCACTATCCGTGAGTTCGTTCGGTGGGAAATCCTTCTTTAACCCATATTTCCCAGTATTCCAAACTACTGGGTGGCCACATAAGTATGCACCCACTTCATCTAAGGAGGGTTTGGACTCCGATAGCCATTGTTTGTATGGCTCCATATAATTCTCCTCGTCCGGGTCATATGTGATGGCATAGAGGTCTTTGATAGTCCCTGGTGAAAAACAAACCTATTGTCCCCGAACATATACTTTGTCTCCCCGATTTTCCTCCGTTTGAGCCGCGAGGTTAGCATAAAACTCACGTACGATGTTCTGTGATGCGTCCTGTGGGGTTTCCATGAAACGTACCCACTGATGCGCTTCGGCGTCCACTCCAACTGGCTGCATGCCCCTTTCTCGAATGAACGGCCTAAGCCGTATCTTATTCTCGTATAACACTTCTGCCTCATGGCTAATAAATCGAGATGCTTCCCCCGTTCGAACATTAGAAGGACCGTCGGGAGCATTGCAATATGGTGGGGCCTTCCTCTTTCTCGCACCCATTTTCCCCATGAGTGCAAATTCACAATAATTCCAACTCCTCAACAAATTCGACAAATATACCAAAAATTCACAGTGGCCCAAATTTCATCAACAAAATATCACAACAAGTTATAAGAATAACTATCGAAACAAACGAGCCACAAACAACGTCGACTATTCTTGTTTGACACAACTCACCACAACATGCAAAATATCTTAATGCCGCAACAAGTGCATAGTGACCACACATGCAAATATTTCAAACCAACAAGGGAAAATATGGAGTTGGGTTACCCATTTTGTGGCTGAAAACAACAGGTTTTTTTTTTATGCTTTTCCCCTCTCTTTTCTACATTTTTTTTCAGTTTCTGTGTTGCTGTTGTTGTTGCTCGATTATTTTCTGCTACTGCA